>CM077664.1:374659866-374662366 GCA_039707655.1 Elymus sibiricus | reverse complement strand
TTTGAAAATCAATAGAAAAATAACCGTAACTCGGATTAAAATAATTTGTATATGAAAATCGACCAGAAAAATATAATAAATTTGATAGTGCCCTCTGCCGGCATGACAAACACCCCTGGCATACTGAACATTGAACTATTGCCCTCATATCAGTTGATAAGTAGTGACCAACGCTGGGAAAATAATTTTCGATTATTTTCCCGTTTCACCCCAAGTACTTAATAACGCACTAGGTCACATTATCATCCCACTTAACCATGCCATGTATTAAGTAGCAATTGATTGCTCTATTATTTATTTGTTTCCTCTCCACTGTTTCTTTTCCGGTAGACCCCGATACTGCCGTAGGACCTGAGATCGTCTACGACCACCTTCGGTGATCCTTTTTACCGTCTGCAAAGCAACCAGGCAAGCAAAACCCCCTTGATTATGCCTATATCATCCATTCTTTCTCTCTCATGCTTGCATTAGAATTGCTACTGTTGTTATTCCGGTACTCCTATTCTGATGCATAGCCTAATTTTGTAACTGCTGTTGATACCTTTCCTGTTATCCTAAATGCTTAGTATAGGTTGGTCAGAGTTCCACCAGTGGCCCTACACCCTTGTCCGTGTTGCCATGCTTGTTGTCCGAATTGTCTGAACCATGGGTTGGTGAACAGAGACCTAAGACCCCCTTAGTCCCATACAACTGTACGACTCTGCAGAGTCATAACTAGTGTGATACTTCCCGAGGGTGATTCCTCGTATATCACTCTCGATGACGACCTTGTAGCGTAGCACCTCAAGGGTGACCTTTTCGAGGGTAATGCCTCATAGTTCATTCTCGATGATGTCTCTGTCGTGCAGTGTATCAAGTGTGGATCCACCGAGGGTGATTCCTCGGATCTCACCTTGACGGTATGGCCCTAAGTTACGACATTCCCCCTTACAAGTCGGGTCAGCTCCAAGGGTACCCGCGAGATAATGATACAAGTCGAGTCGGCCCCAAGGGTACCCGCGAGAGATTTTGCGGCGGAACGACAGGGCAGGCGGATACTACCTAGGAGAGAGGTGGGCCTGGTCCCTGGTCATGGTCCGTGTGATACAAAGTCGGGGCGACAGGTGATCCTGTTCGTCTCCGCGAGTTATTAATAATGCGTTAATGGATTTGGGTATCTGATCTGAGTTGGCTACGTGCCTATACGCACTAACCACCACGCGGGATAATGGTTTATGGGGCCCTCGGCGTCGTACGTTCCTCCCGAAAACTCTGTCAGACGTCCAGTTCAGCATTGCGGCCGGGCAGGATCGGCGCCATCCAGGACAGAGGTGGTGCCTGGATCTAACCCTGCGCGCAACGACCCGGAGTGCTTAGGGCGATCGGCCCATGACCCTTTCGCGCTTAGGATGTAGACCGGAGGGGACCTCTCTAGAGAGCCTAGGTAGGACTACGGCGTGTCGATTATCCGAGGCCGGGCATTACCTAGAAAAGTGTGTCCGGCCAAAGTTAATCGAGCGTGTTGGGTAACAGTAGTGCACCCCTGGAGGGAAGTTAATCTATTCGAATAGCCATGTCCACGGTAACAGGACGCTCAGTGTTGTATCCTGATCTACTACAACTTGAACCGGATACATTAATGTTACTAAACTGTTGTATTGCTCCGAGGTCGCTTTCTCGCAGGGTAGTCGAGGAAGGATCTCTGGGCGAGGCTATTACATACTTGTTACTATACATTATATAATGTTCTACTCTCTTCTAATGCTACAAGATTGCTGCAAGATGCTAGTCTTCGATAGGCTAGGCTTTCCCCCTCTATTCTGGCATTCTGCAGTATAGTCCACAATCATACCCTTCCCTTGATACTGATGCATAACTAGTATAGATCTGATGGAAGTCTTGCGAGTACTTTGGATGAGTACTCACGGTTGCTTTGCACCCACTTTTCTTCTACCCAGTTGCTGCATTCAGACGATGGAGCCCTGGAGCTGGAGATCCCTGATGATGACTTCTTCTACGTGGAGACCGATGACCAGGAGTAGTTCGGAGGCCCCAGGCAGGAGGCCTGCGCCTTTTTGATCTAGAGTTGTTGTTTGTTTTCGCCTTTTTAAGGCACCTTTGTATCTGTCTGTAGTCAGACCTAACGCTTGTTGTAATTTTGGGTCTTGCAACCCCAGTTTGTAATATTATGTTTTAGTTGTGTCTAGAGTTGTGTTGTGATATCATCCCGTGAGTTTCTGATCTTGATCGTGCATGCTTGCGTGTATGATTAGTGCACGGTCGAGTCTGGGGCGCCACAACTCCCTCCTTTTCCTTTTACTCCACATATAATATTTGTCTTAAGTCAAACTTTGTAAAGTTTCACCAAATTTATATTAAAAATCAATTCCATGATGCAGAAAAACTTGCAGCATTATAAAGACATTGCAACATTTCAAACACATTCGAGGAAAAAAAGTGTGTATGCAATAATCCCCGACAAATCGTTGTGTTTCATAGACACCAACTTGTGGGTTGCAAA
>CM077664.1:374309866-374654866 GCA_039707655.1 Elymus sibiricus | reverse complement strand
CATCCACCACCACCGCCAAGACCGCCAAAGCCCAGGTCGGCACTGCTACCGGCACCGCTACCGCCAAGACCGCCACCGCCACCTCCTCGGTGGATCGGAGTGACCGGGCTCCGTGACTCGGGAGTGATGCCATCATTGGCACCACCACCAACGGATGATCCACCAGTCCCTGGATGTTTGAAAAGAGATGTTATGGGGATATATGATTGTGTTGATTAAACGATAAGTAATGTTTGAATAGTTTGGGGATGTACTAACCGGAGTCCAACTGTGTTGTGCCAGAAATTCTTCGAACGTAGGCAGCACTGGTTGTGGTCCAGCAGGTGGTGGTGGTGGTTCCATTACAGGAACCGTGCCGGCCGCAATGGAGTCAAAAACGAGCTGCATGTTAGTTGACCAAGCAAACACGAAGGTCAGAAGAAATGAAAGTGCAATATATGAAAGTGAAATGAAAGGGGCTAAACTAACCTTCATCATGCGACTGCTGTGGTCCGTGACTGCTGCAACTCTCACGTTCCACGCCATGACCTCCTGACGTGTGAACTCCATGTAGGCCTACAATATGACATGATGAAACTCATAAAACATCTCAATGCGGAAAATAAAGTGAGAAAAAAGGAAGATAAGAGGGAAAATACTTACAGAGTGCTGCTGGGCTAGGAGGGACTGCGACTGTGCACTGGTCGTGCTCGGGCGCGGGCTCGGGCTCGGGTTGGTAGCTCGAAGCCGTGTGTAGGAGATAGAAGGAGTGACCACAGCATCCAGAACCGCCTGCTGACCATGACTCTTCGGCCCGATGCCGACCACCACCCTGTCATCCGTAGCCTCTTTTAAGGGGTCAGGTGTGTCAGGATGTAACCTCAGATACTCCTCCTTGTAGGACTTCAGGTTCTTCTCGGTCTTGCCATAGTACTTGCCCTTGCCATCCTTGGGCTTATTCCGCACGTGGGCGAGCTCCCACGCCTCCATGTCTGAGAGCGGCCACTTCAATTTCTCCTCCTGCACCACCAAACAGAGGTTAGTCATACATAAGAAAGTGACGGTAAATAGAAGAAGAAGAATGTTTCATGTACATAGATATACCTGAACTTTCTTGTGGCTCCAGTGGTTCCAGTTTCCCTGACCATGTGTTCCGTCGGTCTCTCGATTAGCCCGGTTTTTTATGCTCTTAGCAGCCCACTCTTCATCCGGACCGAGCCACAGATCCACCAATGCCGCCCATCCATCAGTTTTTCCATAACACCAAGCAGGACACACCTACATAATGAAAGCATAATGGCATGTCAACACGAAACAATGAAATTTACCGCAAACGTCGGAATGAAAAGTCTGTTATACTTACCATCAAGTACTCCTCCCTCCTCAAGGTAAGCTTCTGCCTCCGCGCGTCTTCCTTGGTCATCTTCTGGCCAAGAGCGTCGTGAAAATATTGCGAGATGGCCACCTAGCGCACCTCGTACTGCATCTGGCGGGCCTTCTTCCTCGCAGCCGGCACCAAGAACTCGTCGGCAGTGGACTTGTGCTCCTCAAGAACTCGATAGTATTTCTACAGTCATTCATAAAACCAGAATGGAAGAAGCCATGAGTTAAACCATTCGATGATAAACTATGAACGAAACTCAAGACTCGTGCTTCTGAAGAGAACTTACCCAAAAATTTGTTATCACGGCCTCAGCATACGTATCATGGTCCGGGTGGGGGGCCACTTCGTAGTGGTCCCAGCTCGTGGCCAAAACCAGGCGCTCCGGGTGCCTGACTGGCTCCGGAGCGAACAACCCCGGCCAATGTTCCTTCAACAAGATAGTGATGATGCCGTTTGGAAGACGGGCCTCTTTAGGAACTATCCAGTTGCTGCAAAAGATAGAAAATATGAGCATGTGTACAATCAAAAGAATGAAAATATGAGCATGTGTACAATCAAAAGAATGAAAATATGAGCATGTGTACAAGCAAAAGAATTAAAATATGATTAAGGGGCACTTACTCTTTCCCCGTGGGCTCAATGAGCCACTTCTGCTCCTCGGTAGCAGGAAGGCGAGGGAGTTTTGTAGTACCACGCAGCCACCCCTTCTTGTTGCCAACCCCCTCCCTGCCACCACCATCCTCCCTGCCACCACCATCCTCCCCTCCACCACCATCATCCTCGCCTGCCTCCTCCTCCTCCTCCTCCTCAACCTCCTCGTGAACCTCCTCCTCCTCCCCCTCCCCAACCTCCTCCTCCTCCTCAACCTCCTCGTGAACCTCCTCCTCCTCCTCCTCGATAGAGGGTACCTCACTAGAGGAGGGCCTCGAAGACGACACCCCTAAGTCGGTGAGGGAGCGCTGTTTCTGGCCCCGACCCCGTCCTCCTCTAGGGGCTCTCCCCCCACCCCCTCCTCCTCTAGGGGCACCTCTCCCTCGACCTCCCTGTGAGGAGTCATCCTCAAGTAGTCGGGGGGAACAGTACGGCATCGACCACTCAGACTAGCCATCGTGGTGAGTTTGGCTAGGAAACCCGTGCCATCGGCCTTCCCCTTGCCCATGCTTAGCGAACCTGCATTGAAAAGAGAATAAACAATTAGTATATTAATAATGAAGAAAAAAGCATAATAATAAGGAATAAAAAAGCACATTAATAAATAAGCATAAAAAGGCATATTAATAAACCATAGAAAAAAGACATGAAACGTACATCTGCTAGAACCCATACAAATCATCACTGTTGTAACCGATTCCTCGACCGGTCTCATCATCACTATCACGCATATCATCTTCATTGTCTGACGGAGGTGGAGGCTCTTCCTCGTCGTCAGCGTCTTCGTTTAACTTTTCTAGCATAAGTATGTCTTTTTCATTAACAATGGTCTCACCATCATTCCGTGCATCGTCAACGTTTGTATCCACATCATCATCACCCAAGGCGTCAGCGTCATCGTTTCTGACCACATCATCATCAGGTTGCTCTTGATAGAACACTCCCACGTATGTCATGGGGTTAATGTTGTAGTAATCATCATCGTTCGGGTCCGGTAACTTACCATGTGGCGACACCTTGAACACAACTTCCCAACCCTTTAGGTACTCTTTCTGGCATGGGTAAGGCAGATAATAAACTTGTGTGGCTTGGGTAGCCGCAATAAAGAGATCGGCTCCGGCATAAACGGTTGATGGTTTAACTTCGACCAAACCAACGGAAGGCGTATGTCTCAGCCCCTCTACTGGGTCGAACCATCGGCATTTGAACACAGGGAGACTTAGGGTTTTGCGCCCACGGCTGAATGTAAGCTCGTATATTTTTCCTACCCTTCCGTAGTAGTCAACAACATTTTGACCTGGGGTGTACACTTCGGTATTTATAGTTTTGGGATCAGGCCGGCTGTTCTGGTGCTCCTCTGTATGGAAGTGATACCCATTCACATCATACTTTTCACATGTCATGACCCGAGGGTTAAAACCCATGGAAACCCATCTCAATTCATCATCCATAGATATGTTCCGATCTTTTCCCTACAAGTTTAATTGAAATTGCTGGGTGCATTAGTTTGGTTAACTAATAAATGTTGAACTAGGTATGTAATAGGGGAATGTGAAAAATTACTTTCGCCATGAACCAAGCAACAAAATTTTTCCTTCCAGGGTTTCCATGTCGGAGAAGAGTAAGTGCCTCCGCCTCAGTAGGAGGAATCATTCCCGTCCACTCCTCATCAACAAATTGACTAAAAGAAAAAAAGCGGTGTTAGACCGAGACTAAGTGAACATAGAACATGATGTTGTGCAAGACATAAAGGAATGGTGTAGTGGTATTACCTCATCCACTCATCCTCAACTTCCTTGATGTTGTGCAAGACATAGAACATGAGGTCCTCCCACTCTTGTTCTGGCATGTTATAAGATTTCGAACCCCCAGCCCTGCCACCTTGCCCGCTGAATAGATGGAGGTTGGGTTTATACTTGGGCTCTTCTATATTGTATCGAGGCACCTTATTATGCAGAGTGGGAACGTGGTCTGGATAGTACGATGTCCTGAGGTCTGACACCTCCTCTAGGATAACTTCCTCAGCTATGGAAGCTTCAATCTTAGCTTTGTTTCCACATTTGTGTCGGAGATGCTTGTTCTGTCTCTCAGGGCCGTACTGCCAACGATTCTGCACAGGGCCCCCTAACAATACCTCGTTCGCGAGGTGCAAAATGAGATATGTCATCGGAGTAAAGAAGCCTGGCGGAAAGATCTTCTCTAGCTTGCATATCAACTCTGGTGCCTTCTTATGCAATTCTCTAATCACCTCGGGACATACTTCTTTAGCACAGAGCGTGCGGAAGAAATGGCTTAGCTCTGCAAGCACTCGCCAGACACGCTCGGGGACATAGCCTCGAACCATCACCGGCATTATCCGCTCAATCCATACATGATAGTCATGACTCTTGAGCCCGGTCACTTTGCCCGTTGAAAGACTGACTCCCTTACTTATATTCGATGCATAACCATCAGTGAACTTCACGATGTGTTTGAGCCACTTCAATACCTCCATCTTTTCTGGCTTTTTAATTAAGGACGAAGTCAGCATCTAGCTTGAACCAGTTTCTTCGACCGCCTGTGGGAGGCCGCATGTTTAGACGTGGTCTATCACAAATTTTCTGTTGATCGGTTCTAGCATTAACGTTATCCTTCGTCTTATCAGGAATGTTGAGGATCGTGCGGAAAAGGGAATCTGTGATATTCTTTTCGGTGTGCATCACATCGATGTTGTAAGGAAGTTTGAGGTCCTTGAAATAGGGAAGCTTCATGAAGGGGGTAATGTGAGTCCAGTTGTGCGTCTCACCATATCCCTCGAAGCCTTTGACTTTGCCTTGGCCTTGGCCTTTGCCTTCTCCTTTGGCTTTGGCTTTGGCTTTGGCTTTGGCTTTGGCTTTGCCTTTGCTTTCGCCCTTAGGCTTGAGAGCTTTTAGCCGAGCAAGAACACCTACCCCCGAAAACGTTGGAATCTCGTTTACTTCATGGACAACCCGGTCTTTCGTGAAGTTCTTCTTGTCTTTCATGTCTGGATGGTCTGGAGGGAGGAACTGTCGATGCAGGTCAAAGGCTACATACTTGCCACCCTTCTTCAGCCAAATGAAACGTAGAGCCTGCATGCACACTGGGCATGGCATCTTCCCACTTGTACACCATCCACAGAATAGGGCATAGCCGGGAAAGTCATGCATGCAATACTGCAACCAAACTTTCATCAAGAAATTTCTCTGCAGATCTCAGTCGTATGTCAACCTCGGGAAGTACCAATAATGGTGCAAATCATCCACCAGCGGCTGCATAAACACACCCAAATTCTTCCCCGGGTATTCAGGCCCCGGAATGATGAGCGACAAGAACATGGTCTTGCGTTGCATTAGGGCACCGGGAGGGAGATTGAGCGGAATAACAAACACGGGACAGCAACTGTAAGGATTGGACGACATACCATATGGATTGAACCCATCACCTGATATGGCAATTCTGACATTCCCAGCCTCGACTGCTTCCTCGGGGTATTCTTCATTGAACAACTTCCATGCTTCGCCTTCCGATGGATGTACGATTTTATTTGGATGGTGCCTTCTACCTTCCTTGTGCCACTTCATCATTTTGGCAGACTCCTCCGTGATGAAAAGGTGCTGCAGTATTTCTATGAAATGGAGATACCGAAGAACCTTTGCGGGGATGTCTAGCTGCCTCTTCTCACCATCCTCACCGACCACCTCAAGGTACCGAGAGGAACCACACTCCCTACAGTACTTGTCATCCGCATACTCGTGCCTAAACAAAAGGCAATTCTTCGGACAAACATGTATTTTCTCATAATCCATAGAGAGTGCCTTCATGAGTTTCTTCGTGGCGTAAATGCTTTTCGGTAGTTCATGACCCTCAGGGAGGCTGTTAGCCCATACTCCCAGAAATGCTTCGAAGCAAGCTCGGCTACAGCCGTACTCAGCCTTAACTGCCATCAGTTGCGAGATGGCTTCCAGCCGAGAGAGTTTGGCACCCGGATAAAGCGGTTTCTTTGACGAGGCCAAGATATCCAAGAAGGCCTTTGCGGTTGCCTCCGGCTCCTCCGGTTCATTCTCTGAAGGTGTCGCATGTGCCGTCTCTGCAGCAATGACATCATCTAGCATGTCTCTGACCCCGTCGTCCGCATAACCACCGATGCGTTGTCGCATCACCTCCTCTCTACCACGGTCCCGCTCGGCAAAGTTTATCGGCATGTTAAAGTTTGGCATATATCCGTGCGTGCGAAGGTGCTCAGTCATTTCCTCCTTATTTCTACGGAGACGTCTGCCACATTTCGCGTAGGGGCATTGTGGGATAATTCTCAATGGACGACGGAATATCTCCTTCAAAAAGACATCGGTTTTCGCGACCCACTCTGTTGTCACTCGATTCCGACGGATAAAACCACTGTACATCCACTGATTATCTGCCATCCTCTGCTTTATTGGGAGCCACACAACAAATTTTTATTTTCTACCACGTTGACGGCATTGAATCCACCTACATCTCTAATAGGTAAAGATGGGTCCTAATCCCACCCGAGGATGTGTAGATTGAGTACGTTCTCCATGCTCTACCCCGTTCCGAGACAAAATTTCGACAGCACCTCCCCGCTGTTCTCCAGATACACGTCTCGGCAAATAGCCGAGAGAATGTGCTCCGGAGAACAACAGGGAGGCGCCGCCGAAATCCTGTCTCAGAATGGGGTAGAGCATGGAAAACGTACCCAATCTACACATCTTCGGGCTATCCGTGGAAAACGCTGGACAATCCGAAAGAGTTGTGGTGATAAATATGCAATTGAATGCATATTTATCGATGCAACCCTTTCGGACGGGAGACGCCTAGGTTACGCGACTTGACGTGATAATGAAATCTAGTGACAAAAAAAAGAGGAGGTGAAGGGGGATTCTTAGCTCACCCTCGGCTGTAGAGGAAGTAGTTGATCAGCGGAGGGACGATCGGGGACCAACAGCTCCGATGTCGATAATCACTCCTCGGAGATGCAACACCACAAATCTGTAAATTGCACCGACTGAAAAATTTACACCATCACATATCATATAGCTTTTAATAACATCTCAAATAGCACCACCCCGAATGTGAAATGCATTCATAAATCATTTATACAAAAATTCATCATCATCATCTAGGCAACATACATTCATCTATTCGAGCATCATCTAGGCAAAAAAACTAACAACGTTAACATCTATTCATCATCATCATCATATATTCATCATCATCATAATCATCTAGGCAAAAAATCTAACAACATTAACCTATCTAACTACAACATATCTAACTACAGAACATGGATACCATTATATATATCATCATATATTCATCTAACTACAGAACAAATTGATCTAAAAAAAATTGATGCTCACCTAGCTTCGGTCGAGGATGGCTGCGCCGGTCGGTCGGCCAGAGGGGAGCCCGGGCAGGGGCTGGGGAGGGACGGCCGGCGCAGCATCCGAGGGCCGGTCGGAGTAGCAGGGCTGGTCGGGCAGGGGCGTGGGCCGGCCAGAGTAGCAGGGCCGGCCGGGCAGGGACCGGGGAGGGACGGCCGGAGCAGCAGCCGAGGGCCGGCCGGAGTAGCAGGGCCGGCCGGGCAGGGGCGTGGGCCGGCCGGAGCCGCGGCCAGGCGGCCAGGGTCGCGGGGAGGCCGGGCCAGGGTCGAGGCAGGTGGTGGCGGCGCGGGTGGAGACGGCGGCGGCGCGGGTGGATCGGGGCGACGGCTGGTGGTGGCGGCGCTGGTGGAGACGGCGGCGGCGCGGGTGGATCAGGGTCGGGGCAGGCGCGGGGTGTGATGAGGAAACGAGTGGAGGAGAAGCAGGAGGGTGGATAAGGTAGATCTATGCCGACGGCTTGGCATAGCTCTATGTATGCCACGTGTACACCTATGCCGACGGCATAGGTACTTTCAATTTTTCCTTTTTTTTTGACAATCTCCTAGCTATTAATCAATCTTAATTCTTTAAAAAAATATCTCCTAGCAATTTGATAAATATCCACTAGCCTTCGTACCCCCCCAAGACCCCCGTCCCGCCTAACCCTGGCCCAGTTGACCCGCGGATCTAGTCCTTTGACTTTCACCGGACGGGGTTTGACCGATGGACCTTTTCACCTGGTTGTGATAGGTTAGCCCATAGAGACACTTCGGATCAAGGTCCGGGCCCAACCCACCGTAAGATTCCCTCTGTGTCGACCCGACGTGGCCGTTTCCCCCCTCCAGGTGAAGGCGACAGCGACGTCCGTGAGGGGGGTCACACTCCAGAGCCGCGCGCCGGGTGCTTGCACCTGCCACCACACTTCCATACGTGTAACAGGGCCCAGCGCAAGATCTGGCGGCATTGCTACCCCCCAAGACCCCCGTCCCGCCTAACCCTGGCCCAGTTGACCCGCGGATCTAGCCCTTTGACTTTCGCCGGATGGGGTTTGACCGATGGACCTTTTCACCTGGTTGTGATAGGTCAGCCCATAGGGACACTTCGGATCAAGGTCCGGGCCCAACCCACCGCAAGATTCCCTCCGTGTCGACCCGACGTGGCCGTTTCCCCCCTCCAGGTGAAGGCGGCAGCGACGTCCGTGAGGGGGGTCACACTCCGGAGCCGCGCGCCGGGTGCTTGCACCTGCCACCACACTTCCATACGTGTAAGAGGGTCCAGCGCAAGATCTGGCGGCATTGCTACTCCCCAAGACTCCCGTCCCGCCTAACCCTGGCCCAGTTGACCTGCGAATCTAGCCCTTTGACTTTCGCCGGACGGGGTTTGACCGATGGACCTTTTCACCTGGTTGTGATAGGTCAGCCCATAGGGACACTTCGGATCAAGGTCCGGGCCCAACCCACCGCAAGATTCCCTCCGTGTCGACCCGACGTGGCTGTTTCCCCCCTCCAGGTGAAGGCGGCAGCGACGTCCGTGCGGGGGGTCACACTCCGGAGCCGCGCGCCGGGTGCTTGCACCTGCCACCACACTTCCATATGTGTAAGAGGGCCCAGCGCAAGATCTGGCGGCATTGCTACCCCCCAAGACCCCCGTCCCGCCTAACCCTGGCCCAGTTTACCCGCGAATCTAGCCCTTTGACTTTCGCCGGACGGGGTTTGACCGATGGACCTTTTCACCTGGTTGTGATAGGTCAGCCCATAGGGACACTTCGGATCAAGGTCCGGGCCCAACCCACCGCAAGATTCCCTCCGTGTTGACCCGACATGGTCGTTTCTCCCCTCCAGGTGAAGGCGGCAGCGACGTCCGTGAGGGGGGTCACACTCCGGAGCCGCGCGCCGGGTGCTTGCACCTGCCACCACACTTCCATACGTGTAAGAGGGCCCAGCGCAATATCTGGCGGCATTGCTACCCCCCCAAGACCCCCGTCCCGCCTAACCCTGGCCCAGTTGACCCGCGAATCTAGCTCTTTGACTTTTGCCGGACGGGGTTTGACCGATGGACCTTTTCACCTGGTTGTGATAGGTCAGCCCATAGGGACACTTCGGATCAAGGTTCGGGCCCAACCCACCGCAAGATTCCCTCCGTGTCGACCCGACGTGGCCGTTTCCCCCCTCCAGGTGAAGGCGGCAGCGACGTCCATGAGGGAGGTCACACTCCGGAGCCGCACGCCGGGTGCTTGCACCTGCCACCATACTTCCATACACAATCTGATGGATGTAGATATAGAATTTGTCTCATTTGGCAAAGGAATGAAAAAAATACAAAAAAGTCAAAAGAAGAGGGTGTTTTGTGTAAATCTGGAGCAAACATGATTTAAGTTTGTTCAAATTTGATAACATATTGTAGCAACAGAATCCTTTCAAGATTCTTATAAAAAAACATATAAAACATGTCAAAATAGATGTAATTATCAATTATTTGTGATTTTAATATAGTATAGGGACCTATATGCAAAAGTACATGAGGTCACATTACTAACATACTCGAAAACAAATACAAACTACATATTCATAATCTATGAAAAATTCTACCCCAAACTGATATATAATTTATGCATGTTTATGTTTAGATAAGCCATATTTAAGTTAATCAAATTTTAATTTTAAAAAAATTAAAAAACATATAATACTAGCGGCTGCCACGTGGCATAGCTATGCCGATAGCCTTGCCATCGGCATAGATTAAAGTCTATGCCGACGGCAAGAGCGTCAGCATAGCTGTGCCATGTGGCACCAAATAATGCAAAAAAACCCACCGCAAGATGTGCCGACGGCCGCCATCAGCGCCGTCGGCATAGAGTTGACGGCGTCAACCCGCCGTCTACCACCGGGTCGACGGGCCCACGTATATGCTGACGGCTCATCTATGCCGACGGCCACCGTAGGCATAGCTCCGTCTATGCCGACGGCCTTACTATGCCAACGGTGGCCGTAGGCATATATGGAGGTATGCCGACGGCTTTTCTACACCGACGGTTTCCCCTAGGCCGTCGGCATACCTCTATATATGCCGACGGCCCGCGTCGGCATATGCTAAGCCGTCGGGATTTAGGGTAATTCCGGTAGTGTCACCAACTTAATCGGTATTCTCGAGATGCTGTACTATGCCGCGTGGGACCTACTCGGCAGCCTCACACAACGGGTAGCTTCGCCCCACCGTCCACACAGCAACAATGCATCATGCAGCACAGCTAGCTTAGCCAGGAGTGAGGACGGTAGGACAAGTCCCGTCTTCACGAGCGTTCACGCGTGGCTGCACCCTCTCTCCCCGGCAGCGCCGCAGAAGCGTGTGCTCCATTATTGGTTCCCAGCGCCATTGCTCCTCTTCCACCACCACACACCAACCACGTTCAGCCGCTTCTTCTCTTTCTTAACCAGTTAGCCAACCGATCCAGAGAACACCAGCCTTCGGAAGGGAGAGTCCGAGAGAGATGGCGGGGGTGAGCGCTGGGACGGGGGCGAGGAACTCCCTCCTCGGCAAGCTCACCGCCTTGCTCAGCGATGAGTATAAGCTGCTCAAGAGGGTTCGCAAGGAGATCGAGTTCCTCAAGTGCGAGCTCGACAGGATTCAGGCCTTTTTGCACATACTGGAGGATATGGAGAAACTCGACGTTCTGACCAAGAAAAGAAGAGACAGCTTGCGCGACCTCAGCTACGAGATGGAGGATTGCATCGACCGCTTCATGGACCGGCTTGGCAGCAGAGACGCCAAGCGAGGGTTCATGAAGAGAACCGTGCGCCGGCTCAGGACGATGTGGACACGACATGACATCGCAAACCTCATCAAAGACCTCAAAGCTCGCCTCATGGAGGAGCGCTCGCGTCATGATAGGTACTCCAAGCTTCTTCGTACCCTCACGGTTGTATATCTCGATGTGAAACTGGGATCAATAAAGTTTTATTGTTGAAAAATTATAGGTACAAGCTTGATGAGAGTTACTACAGTGCAACGACGACGGTGGAGATAGACCAGCGGATAACCACGCTCCACGAGGAGGTCAAGGGCTTGGTGGCAATGGACAGCCGAGTGAAGCAAGTTACTAATTTGTTGATGGATGAGAGTACAGAGCTGAAAGTGGTGTCGATTGTCGAATCCGGAGGGTTGGGGAAGACGACCCTGGCCATGGAGGTCTATCGCAAGATTGGAGGAGACTTCCAGTGCCGAGCTTCTGTGTCTGTGTCATGCACTCTTGATCCGGTGAAGCTGTTGAAGGATATTTTGTCTCAGATTGATGGAGATGCGCATTTATCGAGTATGTTGATGAAGAAAGACACAAGTTGTGCCGAGCTGCTGATTCTCATTGTATCGAGTATGTTTTGTTCCTGGAACATCTGGTTGTGCCGAGCTGCTGATTCTCATTGATGAAGAAAGAGGTTGAAAACGAAGAAAGAGGTTGAAAACCCATACAGATGGTTACATGTCATTGAAGCTGTTGTATCGAGTATGTTTTGTTCCTGGAACATCTGGTTTGTTTTCACATTTATCTCAAACTAGCCTGCCCAGCAACATTATGAGTTACTAGCTTTCTATAAAAGTCAGACACAAGTCAGCCTGAAAGTGTAAGCGGGGACACATAGGTTCGAGATGTTAAAAAATTATAATTACTGCTAACTGACTAATCTAGCCAGTGCTTCTAGTGCCGAACTGTATCCATGTCACACACTCTAGCTTGATCTGCATAAGCTCTTGAAGAATACCTTGTCGCAAATCGACGAATATCAGTCACAGGGTTAGAACATAAACCAACTAATCCGTAAAACTGCACAAATCTTAAGCGGAAAGAGGTGCTCCTACATTTTTTTGTACAGTACTCATGTTTAGCCTTAACTGTTTATAACCGGAGTAGTCTGATTGATGCAGAAAGAAGTTACTGGAAATTTGAGTAGGAAATATTTATGCCGACTATCAAATTAATTGCTAGTGCATGTCATTGCAGCTATGAAATGCTTAACAATGCACAATATTGAATGCAGGTACTTCACTGTTATTGATGACGTATGGAAAGAAGAACATTGGAAATTGATCAAGTCAGCATTTCCTGAGAACAATAATGGTAGTAGAATAGTTGCTACTACACTCATTACCGATGTAGCTAATGGGTGTTGTTCGAACTCCGGTGGCCATCCCTATAAAATGGAACCTCTAGATGATGTTGATTCTCGAAGATTGTTCTTTAAAAGAATTTTCAGCTCAGATGGTTCATGTCCCGCTGAACTGAAAGATGTTTCTACTAGGATCTTAGAAAAATGTGGCGGTCTACCACTGGCTATAATTACTTTTGCAAGTTTGCTTGCCAATAAGACACATAAGAAGGATGAATGGGAGAGACTGCAAGATTCCATTGGTACTGGTCCTTCACTTGATAATGATGGGAGCTTAAAAGGGATGAAAGATATACTATTACTTAGTTACTGGGATCTTCCACACCATTTGAAGACTTGTTTGTTGTACTTGTGTATATATCCAAAGGACGACCAGGTCAAGTGTGAAGAATTGAAATGGAAATGGATGGCCGAAGGATTCCTTGATAGACGATGGGGACGTTTGGATGAGGTAGCAGAGAACTGTATCAATGAACTTGTTAATAGAAATATGATCCAGCCAACTTACAATTCTTTTCCAAGCAAGATTCGACGTCTGTCCATGCAATTTAGTGGCAAAGAGCATAATGGCACAGTCTCTGCAATTATAGAAACCAAGTTACATGTTCGCTCACTGACTATGTTTAGGCAAGTTAAGCACATACCCCATCTTGTGGAGTTCCCTGCTTTGCGGGTGTTGGATCTTGCAGGATGTTATTTGTTGGAAAACAAGCATGTAAAACATATAGGAAGTTCACGTCAGCTGAGGTATTTGCGAATTGGCAATGACAAAATTACTGAGCTTCCTAGTGAAATCGGAAAGCTGCAGCACTTAGAGACTCTCGATTTGAGAGAATGTTATTCACTTCCAAGACTGCAACACAATTGCCTGCAGGTCAGTTCCGGAGTCTGCAGGCCTTGGAAGAGTTACTCTTCTGGGAAACCGATGACCCTGTGAGATTTGCGGAGGAAGTAAATGACTCGGGCGAATGCAACCTTCGCTATCTTCATACTGTTGGAGGGATAGCCGAGCGTCTGTTCTGTAACCCATGCTGCACATACCCGTGCCTCCAAGTTCTTGAAATTCAGTCAGTTATTGAAATGGTTCCCAGGGGAATGGCCTCCCTAGAGAATCTCATGAAACTGTGCATAATGGTCAAGGAATTTGATAAGGAGGGTCTCCAAGTCCTCATGGGCATGCCTTCTTTGGCCCATCTTCAGCTACGCGTTATAGAGGCCATCAATGAAAACCTGACCATCGGTAGTGATGGATTCAAACTGCTAAAGTTCTTCGACTTCAAATATCCGTCTGTCTTCTCTTGGCTTTTTGAAAAGGAACCAACGTCACCGGGTGGACTGCGGCTAACATTCGCACCAGGTGCTGTGCCAGCACTCCGACGGCTCCGTCTTGACTTGACCCCCATGTGGATGGCGTCAGACTTTTTTGCAGACTTGGGTGTTGAGCATCTTTCTGTCCTTGCACACCTCGAGGTCGAAATTAATTGTTACAAAGCAGCTCCAAGCAGGGTGAAGGCTCTATCAAATTGAACCCCGACCATGAAATCCGTGTCAGCAGAGTCTTTGAAGATCGCATGTTTAAGGATGAAAAGGAGTGGGAAGAGGCCGTCTCAGAGGAAAGAAAGAGGCGGGGCAAAAAGAAAGATGTCTAAAACAATGCTTGCGATACTTTCTGTAAGAATGAGAGACGCCCAACAAGAATGAGAGACGCCTTATCCTGGTAATTCAAAGGATCGTGATTTTTACTCACTCCTACGAGTAACAATTATCTATAATATGTCCTACATTCTTTGTTCTGAAACAATAAGAACACGTTCCATATACATTGTGCTGATTCTGTATTCATCTTGAACAGCAGCCCGTGGATCTAAGTCAAGTGATGCATCTGGAGAGCTTCACGGTTGTCCAGTCCAATCTGCAATTTACTGCAAGCCTGCAACGCAAGTGGCCAACCACCAGCATGGAACCTGTAACCAGATTCTGCCTGTATTCGTTCCTAAATCTATTTTATTGTCAAGCGAATTTGTCGAGTAGATGATGTATTCGTTCCTAAATCTATTTGTGAAGCGAATCTGTCTTGTTGGATTGCTTGAGTAGAACAAACATTAGTAGATGTGTTTTTAAATTCGCTTCTGGGGAAGCTTGGGCTTTGTAACAACCCTGAATTTTATTCAACTCTTATCGTAGCAAAACTCTGTTTTTTTTCCTGAGGGAAGCAAAACTCTGTTATTGTTTGTGTGTGATTTACACAGGCCGTGCTGAGCTATGTATTATTTACACAGGCCATGCTGAGCTATGTTTTTTCTGTGAAATTTCTACATTTGATAGGGTTGTTGCGTGTAGTATACATTTGATAGCTAGTTGGCAAAAGTTGAGAGCTATTTGGTTTGGATGTGCATGCATCTGGGCTATTGTCTTCTCTGTCAGCGTGGAGCTGTGTCACTTGTGACTGACTTGGGTTATTCAACAAGGTGATCGACCGATGGAGTAATCTGGTAAAATTCAGACATTAGTGCCGATCTGTGGCAGCATATTCCTGTGACCTCGACCAAAATGTAGGTGTTGTACTCTTGTAGAAGAGCATTAAGAGGATGTGATCTCAGCTAGCTGAATTTTGGCAAACTCCACGCCTGCACTGAAAGGATGGAAGCTTCCTGCTATTCACGTCAAAAAAAAAGGATGGAAGCTATTTGTCTCTCCACTAGACGGTTATCGACATGTATGTAGATTCTGCTGCCATCGGGCGGGTCCCTAATCGCAGCACCAGGAAAATGAAACTCGCTAGGCCCCTTGCCGTTCGTAAGAGTTGGAATCCCACCGCGACAATGTATGAAGGAGCAATGCACTTGGACTGAACATGCTATTCTGGTCCATTGATCTTTTATGTTTCGCATGAATACGTCTGGAGTGCAGTCCCCCCGTGACTGACGCTGCTACCTACTGATGTCCCCTGCTCTCTATGGTGCAAAACACATGAATTTGCCATGGCAGAAAAAAACATATTAAAGCATGCGTGGAAAAAACTGAAAATAAAAATCACCATGCATGAACAACAATAATAGCCACCATCTTATAGGATAAATTGCCATGGTACTTGACCAAAACAATCCCTGATAACCAAAAAAAAAAAAAGATTTCCAAAAAAAATGCAAAAAATTGACCTGCAGGTTGACATATGACTCGTCAGACTTCATGTCTACCGCGAGAACATTTTCAATGTCCGCGTTTTTGACCAAGCATTGGCGGCAAACTTTTCGGGTCTCGGCCCGACATCGACCCCACTGAAGTCCAGGTTATCAACATACATAAGCTGCATTGTTTTTTATGGTGACGAGCGTGTGCGTGTGGTGAGCCAGGGATGACATAGCAGCACTGGATAACATCTGTTTCTCGGAAAAGTCAAAGTGATCGGTGCAAAGATAGAGCAGATGAGGAACATGAGAAGCATGCGCTTGAACTCATCTCCGTGTGTTTGCATCGCTCACCAACTACCTTCTTGAGTGGGATTTTCATGTTTGCACCCCATACAGTACGCTTTCCTCCCTATACATCTGCTGCACAAACTGCAAGCAGGGTATCGCCTTGACAGCAGCTTCAGAGATGCATGCATGAATGGATACTCCCACTCCGGCAAGTCTGCAATCATACTCATCACCGTCGGGCACAGTTGAAACGGACTCCTCTGGAAGGCACGCAGCTATCAGTAAAAAACGACTGTAACTGCTTCCTATGAATGAATTCCGCTTCTCCGAACTTGCCACATCTTGCTTCCTCTTCCTCTCCATCTCCGTTACAGCAGGACTCTAACGCGGCTGGGAGTACAGACATTATAAATTTCTGTCACCTGTGAGTTCAGCGTCGGACTGCGATGGCAAGTATTTCTTCACATACCATCCCAGCCCAGAGATGAGGCTTCCTAATTTCCACGGATACTTCATCATCACCATCGTCATGGTCATCTCCAGAACCAGAACTCCACAATATAACATACGCGCTGACCCCTCAAGTGTTGGTTAATAGACTAGAGCTAGATAGTGAATGGAAGAATCGTGCAAACAAATCAAAAACGGGTCTCTGTAAAAAAAACATTATAAGTTGTTGCTATAGTCCTGCAACTACCAGAATGGATTGCTATAGTTCTGCAATTTACCCAAGCATCTATGTCTCCATAGAATCCTAGAAATATTCACCAAGTACTGACTGAAATTTCAGAGATTCGGATGGACCAGCTTACAGAAATCAGCAGAGCGCAATGAAACTATTTATCACGTAGAGAGATTCTGAAGGAAGATTGCCCTGCTTTTTTCCTCCAAAATATTGGTTTCACATTTTCTCATGGAATCCTGGAACACTCTTTCTCCATACAAAACTTCGTTCAGCTTTTTATCCAGTGAGTTGCCTAACCAGACCCAAGAAACACGTGTGCAATCTTTATGTGCCATGCCATCAAATAAATAGACGAGGATATAAAGTAACAACCAGCGAAATCAATCTTTAAAGCACAATAACCAGTTGCTCAATGGTATCGATTCAAGCCATGTAAATATAGCAATTTGTGACAGAATGAGGCCAGGAAACCATTAAAAACAGAGTATACCTTTTAATGCCACCTAAATGTACACAGAACTAGAATTTAAACTTTACTTACTTCCCTTTTATGAGAATAAAGATAAATGAAGTAAATGTAAATGCAACTATGCAAGATATCAAATTTAAAATGTGTGAAAGAAATGAATTCCCTAAGCCAACCATACATTCTTGACTAAACTAGCAGAAACATGGCTGCAGATATTACGCTTGTCTGTCTCAATTTGAGTGATCTTAATGACCTGCTAACAAAGTTGTAATCAATTGCATGCAGATAAATAAACTTTATACTACATACTTTTAGACAAAAAACACAAGACTATGTATTTTTCATTAAAGCAAGTACACAAATATATTAGCTGTAGCCTACAGATGGTCTCAGCTTACAACATTGAGCATGAGAGAAACAAGTACCAACTAAAGCTAAAAACACAAAAATACTAGTAACATTCAAGCACCTTGTACATTCGCAAGTTTCGTTTTAATCTTTGGCTCAGGCACCGCCTCCTCAATCCTGGTTTGCTCCAGAGTGGATAACAAAGCATTCCATTGCTGAAGTAACTAGACTATTTTGCAGAGCGTTATAAGGGTGTAACAACACTACACATTTTTTTGGCTTTGGACAGAGGGCGACATAATCTTTGGAAAGGCTATCCAACACACTTGGAGCACCCACACAAGTACCTATCAAAGGGATCAGGAATTGACAAATCATGGGTCTGCACATGGTGAGTGAATTTCTCCTCTTTATCATATTTTAGTTCAATTCGTGCATCTTGAGAAGCTCTATTCTCCACTTGTAGCTGCCTACGTAGATAACGCATCCAGCCGTCGTTGCGGTTGTAACTGAAGTTGTAACGGGCTCCGATTTCCATTTTCTTTAGCACTTTCGCATTCAAAATAAAGAACTTGGCAAAGTCAATATATGGCCTCTGATCACCATAGTAATTCTTCAACACCACTTTGTTTAGATGGAGCTCAAGGCATCCAACTGGATCCAACGGGTCATGCTTCTGCACATTATTTATATCCTTGTCTGGATCCAGCTGGGGATAGAAAAAAGATACGGAGTATGATATAAAGATAGTTGATAACAAATTGGCACCTAAATACTAGTTCACTAGATCATAATTCTGAACCAATGTTGTTTTGACATTTCTAGCAACAAATATGAATACTCACAATGACATAGAGCTTCTCCAAGCAGGGGAAGCACTTCAAGAAGTCAATAACTACACCCAGATTAGGGCCAATAGAGTCAAGAACCAAAATCTTCATTGAGTGCATTTTGGTTGTCAGGCTGACGGCAATCATCTTCTGGAGAAAAACAAAACAAGTGTGATATAAGAATAATAGCATGCATACAGGAATGGTGAATGCATGATTGTCCTTGCTGCTACCTGAAAGACTGTGGTTCCAAGGTGGAGTGTGGATATGCGTTCAGACAACAAACCAAGTATCTCCAGTTTAGGAGCTCGGATCACTCGTATGGTCGCTGGACTAGAGTCTGGATAAATTGGTAGCAATCTCTCAAGGCAAGGGGCGTCGTCAATGACCAGCTCCTGGAAAGTGATGACACCTTGTGAGCGAGGAGCATAGAAGTCGATGCTCCTGAGAGTCGGCGAGCTGATGCAAAGGCGACCAAAGCCCATATTGTGCAGCGAGACGCTTTGCAGAAGAGCGCAACCAGAGATCATGGTTTGCAGAGAGTCCTCCGAGATGCCAACATCGAACAGGATGAGGTGCTTGAGGTGCGGAAAACTCGGCGGTGCAGCCAGGACGGGGAATCGGCAGCCGCCGAGCCTGAGCACGCACAGCGTGGGCGCGAAGCGGGCCAGCGCGTGCGGCGGCAGCGGGTAGTGGTTCCCCCAATCCAGGTTGGTGACCTCGAGGTCCTGGAGGCCGGCGAGCGACCCGGAGCGGAACCAACCGTCGACCTGGCCCAGGCGAGGTGGAGCGGGCCAGAAGGCGAGGTGGCGCGAGAAGCGGCGGGCCGGGCCGGGGTGGACGGAGAGGATCCAGGAGACCAGCGCGGCGCGCGAACCGTCGTGTGAGAGGCCACGATCCGCCACGAGGTTGAGCGGCGCGTTGGAGGAGCGCCAGAGGGGACGCCACCGACGCGAGAGGGCCTGCGTGCGCGCGCCGTCCTTGGTGGGGAGGAGGGAGACGACGTTGCCGAGCACCTCGTCGGGGAGGCGGCTGATGAGGTCTAGGTCGTCGCCGCCGGCCCCGCCACCCGATGGTACTTGCTGGTCGCCCTTGGAAGTGCGCACTGCCTCCATCACCGCCGCCGCCTCATCCATCATCGCGCGCAGGAGGATTCTGGTTGGGGATTGGGGAACCAGGGTTTGGTTGGGTGAAATGGAATGGAATCTGAGCTGAGTGGTTCGTCGAGAGGGAGAAGAGGGTGTGAGATAGATTGACGGGTAGCAATCACAGTGATAGGGTAGCACTGGTGGATCCCTATTACTCTCAGCAATCACTCACAGAGGTTCGATTTGGTAGCGATTACAACCAGATTACAAGAATGAGGAAGAGCAGAGGAAAGCTTGGGGGAGGGGAAAGAACAATTCTCAAGTGGGGTCCCTTCTTTGTTTAGTACCACCTCGCCTCCGGTCACTCTCAAGTTGGCAACGCGTGCACGTTTCGGACGTGCACCGTGGTGCTGGTGGTTGCCTACTACTGGGCCTTCCATGTCAGGGGTGCTGACACACAGCCCACGGCAGGATGCAGCCCAGCCCAAGCCCTCAAAACACATCCCTCGCAAATCGACGCGGCTGGGCCACTGCAGCTTAGCCCACAAGACATAGCGGCAGCCCTTTGCCGTGCCTCTTTTCTTATTCCTGCCTTTTCACATTATAGGACACTTTAGAATTCCCTCAAAAGAAAAGGTCAGCAATCTGGGTCGGTCGACCGATCAAATGTAACATCCTGATTTTCGGTGTTAAAAGTGCCAGTAAACCGATGAAGACAAGACATCAGTTGATCCGAGGATTCAACCCAAAGGTATGTCCCCGTAGCCGGGGGTAAGCCCGGTAATCTCGAGGACAAGATTATTTTAAGGTGGGTAGGTTTGTAACACCCAGATTTTCGGTCCTCGATTTTTCCTTCGCAAGATTGGACTGTCGTCATTTTCTCTCGGTGTTATTGAATTTTCTTTGGATCTTGGGTATAGGAAGATGGTCATATGGCAATGCCTTTCCCTCATTCCCAAAGGTCCTCCTCAATCCATCCTTGCCACAGAAATATTGTTCCTAGGGTTTTGCCGCTAAAACCCTAATTCTTGAATATCAGAGAATTAAACCCTAATCCCACTATTATAAAGGAACCTAATTTCCTTTGGTCTATTGCTTCCCCAAAAATTCCCAGAGACCCTCCTACATCTATAAACCCCAGATATGCAAAAATATTGCCAAGTCATATGCAATATTTTTCATCTATAAATAATTCCTTTTTCTGCCCTCTAGAGGAATTAAATCCTCAAAAATATCTAGACATCTATGAAGCTCATGAAAATTTATGGAGATGATCTTTGTGCCTATTTTGAGCTCTGGTAAAAATACTGGGTCTTAATAGGGAAAATTAGGTTTTCCTTCATAAACCCAATACTCCATATTTGGCACTTTCCAAAGCAACACCCATTCTTATTGCTTGGAAAAATCTCAAATAAATTGTGGAGCTTATTCTGGCCTCACAAGATCCAAGTACACCAAAATATCCAAGACCACAGTGTAAATTTTGAGCACAACATCCAATCCCAAATTTTGTCCAGATTTCAACTTTGTGAAGGATGTACCCTCAAATTTTATCCAAATAACCTAAAAATTTACCAGGTTACTCACCTTCCTAGATCACTTTGGCACACAAAAAATCAGCTCAATCACTTCAGCCATTTATCAACAAAAATCCACCAAAGTTTCTGACCAGAATGGGTTTTTGGAGGAATCCCTCACCTCCCAACCTCCCATTCGATTTCAGTCGTTGATGTCAACTCCCTGTCTTATGAGTCATGCAAATGACAAGGTTTGGACGTCAGACGCGCGCCAGAGCGCGTATTGGCGTGGTGACCAAGCAAGAACGGCGCTCTGCGCACTGGTTGCTTCGGGACTCGTCGGCCAGGCCAGCTCCAGCGGCCGTACCTTGTCCTCGACATCACCACCACCGTCCACGTACGCCGTCTGGTCACCTCTCATCGCCGGCTTCTTCCTCGCCGCGCCGCGACGAGCTCCGCCGCCCTACCACTGTTCCCGTACAGACTCGCCGTATACGGCCACCCCGAGCCTTCTCGAGCGCGCCAACGCAACCCCTATGTTCGTCCGTGAAGCTACCCGACGCCAGAGAGCTCCAAACTCATTGATTCCTTGCCCTGTGCGTCGGCCAGCACATCACCGCGGCTGAGCCTATCGGCTCACCGTCGCCGGCTATAAATAGCCGTTTCCCCAAGCCTCTCGAGCTCACACACCACCTCCTCCACCTCCTCGCATCTTCCCCGCCAAGTGAATCAAGCCCTCAGGCCTTCCTTCTCCGCCTCCAATGAAATCCCCGTCGCCTCTGCCTCCAACCATAGCATGCTCCTTGACCTACCTTTCCTCAAGTTAGCCCCGCCAGGACACTCATCTCATCATCACGAAGCTCTCCATATCCTCAATTGATCGGCGAAAGAACCCTAAGCTCGAATCCGTCCATGGCCGATGGCCTCCTCCGCGGGAATCAAAGTCATCGCCGCTCTGGTTCACCCCGAGGTCCGTGTTGTGCACGGACGAACGCGGCGCTCTCCCCTGAGCACGCTGGTATGCTGAGCATCACCGGAGATGGCCGGAGTCACCGGTGTGAGCCACAGCCGAGCCGCTCCTCTGTTCGGTGGGAGGAAGATGAAGACCTGCCGGCGGGGCCCCTTCGTCAGTGGCGCGACTTCTTTTTTTTTTAAAGAGAGGGGTAGATGCGCAGTTGGGCCTAGCCCAGTGCGGAAGTAGCAGCTGCGGCCCAATTCAGCCCAAGTCAGCCCTTGTACGCCAACCGTGCAGTTTTCTACTGGTTTTCATTTTATATTGTCCAAGTTCGTGTTTAATTTTCCTTTTTTATTTGTTCCCATATAAAAAAGTTACAATAATTATTAATATACAATTATTGTGTATTTTAAATCTCTATTCTATTTTCGTTATTGTGTACCTGTAAACATGAACTTTTTTCTAAAATTTACGTGGACTTAAACAGTACAACGTGTATTAAAAATTATTGTGTAAATTTCGTATCTTCATTCAGGACCAAAGGCACGCAATTATTGTATAATATTCAACCTGTATTAAAATTATTGTGTAATAATAATAAATTCTAGAAATGTATTAAAAATGTTAAACATGTTTGTAGAAATGTAAGATTAATTGTACACAATAATTTTTTAATACATGTTGAACTTTTTTGAAATACACGTTGTCTATATTTTGAATGCATGACGAACATTTTTCAAAAACACGTTGACAATTTTTTAATACACGTGAAACATTTTCCAAAAACATGTTGAACATTTTTTCAAATGTACTAATACTTTCTTTAAGTCGTCATGTAGAGGTTAGACCACGTCGTCGAACTGCTTCAAGCCCAACTGACGGTTGCTTCTCGATGGACATCTCGCGTTAAGGGCGCGCTCCTTACCACTGGGCTCCTCCCCTTTTACTCTCCTAGTGTATCGCGGCGCTCCGACGACTGACGGTTACCAGGGAGTGTTCTCCGTCTGGGACTGCGATTCCGGTCGCGCTCTCGCCGTACTTTCCCCCTCCTCTCGATCCTCGCCCTGCGCTGCCTTGGGTGGCTGCCTGCCCTTCGCTATGGCTAGCCGAGTGTCGATGAACACCCCTGCAGCGAAGGTGATTGGGGAGGCTGGGACTCTTGGCTCGATGGCGGACCGCCGAGTTCTGGCTGATGATGGCGTCCCTACGGAGCCGTCGACGCTGGAGAAAGGGGGTCCGGCGGTGGCCCATGATTCTGTGCAAGATGCGGAAGGATCTGAATCTGCCACACGCGTTGAGGAGATGATGGGGCATCTTCGTCTGACGGCGGTTGAGGTGCAGCCTGTTTTGGTGGATGACGATGATGAGGCAGACCATGTCCATCCGGATCACGCACTGGTTGGGAAGGTGCTCTCGCCCAACGTCCTTCACATCTCCACCATCTTGTCGGTGATGAGGCCGGCGGGGGGTAATCCTAGGGGCTTGCTTCTACATTAAGCGGGAGACAACCTCTTTGTGGCCGAGTTTGGTACCGCTGTGGATCTTGCCTGTGTTCTTGATGGTTCGCCATGGATGAAGGGCCGGCACTGTCAGCTATCACAGGTCCCTTCCGCCTCATCCGGGACCCTCGGCATGGCCTGGCTCGCTGCGCTCCGGCGCTGCCGGCCGCTGTTGCTCGGTCGTCCGAGTAGAAGACGAGGGGATAGAGCGGAGAGCAAAACACACACACGCGAGAGTGATTTCTGGCTGTGAGTCAATCTTTCACTTTTTGCTTCTATTCATGGGGTACTTATAGGCTAGGTACAAGGAAAATATCCTACCTACTCTCAACTACTCCTACCTGCTCCTATCTGCTCCCGATTGGACAGTGATGTGATGGGAGCAGGTGAACACCCTATGTCCGAGTGGACTAGAACGGCATCTGAGTGAACTCACTCGGTAGGCCCTACCCAACTGACCGAACACACTCAGTCCAGTTGGTTACTAGATAGCATCCTAGCATGCCCTAGTACAAACTACCATCCGACTGAACTGTAGTCGGACTAGCTATCTGAGTGAACTGAGACACACAGCTTCACTTGGTTTTTACTTCCGAGTACTCACTCATAGTCCGAGTGAACACAAGGTTTACTGCAACAATCTCCCCCTAAGCCTTGCTTCAGGAGGTCACCTACTCGTGAAATGCCGAGTAGGCACGAATTCCCCCAATTTGCGACCTACCATATGATTTGCTGAACTAGGAATCCAGTACCCAACTCTCTACTTTGTTTTTGCACCCAGCAATTCTGGTAAAATAAAAAGCAACGAGCTTAACTTCCGAATTGGAATGATCTTTTTTTCATTTTCCACTGTGAAAGCTTCTCTCAATCCCTCCCTAGTCCTTTCTTTCCTGGGCAGTTTAATTGTAATCAATTAGAAGAATAAAGAAGAATTACTGCATTTCATAACTAATTTTTTTCTCTTTTTATTTCGTTTCTTTTTTATTTGTACCTTCTTATCTATAGTATCTACCGGCTCGAACTAGAATTTGATCGCCTTCCATACTTCACAAGCTACGGCTAGTTCAGGACTCCATTTGCAAGCTGCTCGGATAATTTCATTACCTTCGCAAGCAAGATCACGCCCTTCGTTACGAGCTTGTACACAGGCTTCTAAAGCCACTCGATTAGCTGCTGCACCAGGTGCATTTCCCCAAGGATGTCCTAAATTTCCTCCACCAAATTGTAATACAAAATTGTCTTTTCAGAGATACCTGACTTATTAGTGGACTGGTCATAGTGGAAGGTCAGAGGTGGGAAACAAGGAAACAGAGAAAATGCTTACTGGGAGATAGCCTTCGGTACGAGTTGAAGGGAAGAGGTTTGATTGCTAATAAAATGAGTGGAAGAGCTGCTCAGCGAACCAAAAAATTATTCTGAAGGTCTACAGGAAGATAAAAAAAACAAGGGATTGTATCAAGAACTATATACAAAAGAATTGGAAAAAGGGCTCGAATAGAAAAATAGAATCAGACTCAAGTTCCGAAGTAATTACACATAATAGAAAAATGGACTCAGGTTCAAGTTCCGAAGTAATTACACATATAGAAATTCAAAAAGAAATCGATACGATCCACATCATAATCCATATTGGATTCCCAACACTACAAGAAATATGTCAACTTGTGACCTTCTGTCAGTGACCCTGGAAGAAATGGTCATAAATCTACGACCATTTGAGCCCAATTGGTCGTAAGCTATTCGGGGGCCTCCAAACCCTAAACCATAACGACCATTTTGGTCAGAAAGGTCGTAATTTCCTTACATGAAATGGTCGTAAAGCAGACAGCACTGGTGCGCTGCCTTATTTCTAGCTGATCACGACCAATATAGATGGTCATAACCTTGTAAACTGTGGTGCATTGCTATGACTAGGCGCCACCTCATCAGTTTTGCCTATGTGTCATGTCCATGTGTCAATTTTTGCCCTAGTTTGTTAAGCAGCCTAACTTTCTGTCATTCCAAAAATTCCCAAAAATTTCTCATAAATTCTTTGGATCATATCTTCCTGAAATATGTTAAAAACCTTCCTTGCCTAGTTACAAAATAATTCAGGAATATTCATTTTCCTATTCTGTTCAGAACAGCACTTTGTGAAGGAAGTGCTATTTATATTTTTTGATTGCCCTCAAAATTTTTGGGCACTCTTTCCTATCCAAATCATTGCCTCATGACAAAATTCAGCTCCATTTGCCTAGTAAATCTTCCTCAGCAAATTTCCAAACTTTCTGTTCAGCTAGAAGCTTTGTGAAGGAAGTACTATCTAGGCATATCCTAATGCGTTGAATTTTTGCCACATCTTCTATATGCCCAAATCATAGCTCTCCACAAAATTTGAGCCCCATCTAACAATCCATGTGGGCTCACCATCCAATCTTTGTTTCTGGTAATATTTTCAGTTTGTGAACCAACTATATTTTATATTGCTTTATAATTGCTGAAAATTTACCAGGACATGACCCTGCCCATAGAACCTCCCTCCACCAAATTTTAGCTCATTTAATTTAGCCCATTTCCCTCAATATTGTTCCCAATTTTCTGTTCAATGGAGAGCATTGTGAAGGAAGTACCATTTTTATTTATCCAATGGTATGAAATTTTTACAGTGCCTTCATATGCCCAAATTATCATCCTCCTCCAAATTGCAGCTCAATCCATTCATCTATGTCAGCCCAGCTTCAATTTCTATTTTCTGGCCAGATTGGCACATTGCAAAGCAAGTGCTATCTAGACCCCTGCTATTCCACTCAAATTTTTTGGGCACTCTTCCAAATCCATATCATTGCCACATGCCAATATTCAGCTCCATTTGCCTAGTAAATATTCCTCAGCTAATTTCCAAAGTTTCTATCTAGAGGGAAGATTTGTGAATGAAGTACTAGCTAGGCTTATCCAAATGATCTGAGATTTTTCCAAATCTTCCATATGCTCAAATAATCACTCTCCACAAAATTTGAGCTCTATCCAGCAATCCATGTGAGAACATCATCCAATCTTTTATTTTGGTCATATTTTTAGTTTGTGAAGCAACTATATTTTATATTGCTTAATTATTGCTGAAATTTTACCAGGGTATGATCCTACCTATATAACTTCCCTCCACCAAATTTCAGCTCAATCCATTCATTCATTTGAGCCCAGGTTCAACATTCATATTTCTGTCCAATGTGGTACTTTGCAAAGTAAGTGCCACCTAGGCTCCTCCATTTGAGCTGCAAATTTGCCAAGATAGTCTCCTTAGTAGATGATCATCCTTAGCCAAAACTCAGGCCCATTGGCCATGTGCATTTCCCCCACCGCTAATCAAACACTTGGCTGCTAATTCATGTTTGAGCTTAGTTCAGTCTCCTTGTGAGATTCTTCTGTTGTCTTTTTCTTCCTAACACCAACCGGAGGAGTGCCCAACCCACCAGACATGCCTAGGCCGCCCAGAACACGTGGCAACGCCACAGTCACGCGGTGACCACGTGGCTACACTAGTAGAAAAAGGCCCATTAGTCCCGGTTCTGGAACCAGGACAAAGGCATCGGGACTAAAGCCCAAAACCTTTAGTCCCGGTTTGCTTACGAACCGGGACCAAAGGTGCTCCACGTGGCCGCTGTCGGGCACCCAGGGAGGAGGACCTTTAGTCCCGGTTGGTAATACGAACCGGGACCAAAAGGCTGCCATGCGTCAGCAGCTCGCAGGCCCTGGGGTTTTTTTTTTGAAAGGGGGGGGGTTAGGGGTTTTGGAGGGTTTAGGGGTTTGCGTGTCGGCCATCCCGCGACTCCCCCCAGTGGATAAGCCCACCCCGCCATCCTCTCGAACCCTACCCCCCCGCACTCTCTCCTTTCCTCTTGCTCTCTCTCTCCCTGCCTTGCATCCGAGCGGGCTCGTCGCCGCTGCCTCGATGACGGCGTGGCCACCGGCCACCGTTCGCCGCACCGACTAGTCCAGGAGGACAGACCTCTCTTTCTCCGTGCTTGGTCGACGGTACCTACTACATACAGAGAGAACTCGACGCTAGCTAGTAAGCAAATGAAGGAACCATTAATTAATTACACAACATCCTGATCATCATGAACATATATAGAGAGAAGTGACCTCTCTTTCTCCGTGCTTGTTCGAACAACAAGTTTTCATATATCTATCCGAAGCTACTACATATATATATACAATATAACATCTCTTACGATCCTTGACATATATCATCTACCGATAATCAGCTTGAATTTCCATATGGTATTCTCCCTTTTCATGTATGACGTGTTCAAGAAAGAATCCCGCCAATTCCTCTTGAATTGCTCGTATGCGATCATGTGGTAGGAGTTCATCCCGCATCACACGCATCTAATTTAAAGAAGGGGGTCAATACATATATATGAATGAAACTCAACACAATTGTTGGTAATAAAATAAAATTGTGAATATTTTTTACGTACTTGAAATTGTTTGTCAGAGTTGCCCCGCTCAGAGGTATAGTGACGCATGTACTCGCAAACATAGTATCCACATAAATTATTCCCGCCTTCCTGCCACAACCACTTTACAAGAATAGAGTTCAATCAAACTGATAATCAAGCATGATAATGGTATTGATGAAACTAGAATCAATGAGAGATGCGCGGAACTAGCTAGTACTACTTACTTTGGGGTGTGTAAATCGCAGCTCGTTCTTCAGACCCGGAACCTTTCCGGTGAACTGTTTCCAAACCCTGCCAGGCAAAGAAAATGATTACTTGATATCAGGAAATGAACGAAAGTTGCCGATATGGTCCCGGTATTGATTGAACTTACTTCTGGAGCATTGCAGTCATGTCCGCATAATCCTTGGGATCTTTACGTCTCGAGTCTAAGACGGTTACTACTCCCTCGTCAAGCTTAATGGATAGCAGAATAAAGTGGAACCTGCGCACGCATAACTCATCAATTACTGTACTTAACCTCGAGTAAGCGAAACCGAATATGCACAAGACAGTAACACTCACTTGAAGTTGTAAGGAAAGAGTATTTCCCTTTTGTTTTGATGTCGAATGAGCGATTTTAGCAAGTTATCCTCGGTATCTTCAACTCTGTTTTTTACCGTCCATTCATTTACGGTATTTGGGCTAATGAACCCAATGTCATAGATCCGTGCATCCTTGCATTCGACGATCTTCAATCTGCATAATATAGCGAGGATAATTATATATACATGCAATGAACGAGCTGAGCTAGAGACTTAATTACAGAAATAATACTTACAGACAGTAGCAACTGATGAGTTGTTTGTCCAGGGCATCTTGATTGAATAACTGAAATAATTCCACAAATTCAACAGGCAGCACCTCAACTCCAATGAAGTCGTGCTCATCTTTAATTGCCAGCAATATACTGTCGGCCCCAGACTTGCTGTAGGTTTCCAAGTACCAGTCATGCAATCTTCGCATCATCGTTGGTAGTTTCTTTAGCTCATCATCCCGGGCTCGTACCTAAAGGGAGGTACTACCTCAGCAATTTCATACTGTACATCATCGCCCACGTAATCAGCAAGAGTGGTGCCGGGCAGTAGTCCCGGATGATTAGCGATATCGCTAGACATCTTGAGCGGGGGGCACGATTGCTTCTCCTGTTCGCCGAGCTGGGGAGTTGTTTTCCTACTTCGTCGTCTTGTATCACTGGTAGTACTTCCCGACCGCCGCGCTTCAGCATATGTCTTTCCAATACAGAGGTTATAGTGGGATTGCGGCGGAGATGGTGGTGGTTGCTGAAGGGCATCCAGAGTGCGCTTCGCTTTCACCGGATCTACTTTTTCCTTCTTTTCTGGATGTTTCCGTTGAAAATGGGCCCGCACTTCGGCAGCACTGATCTCCTTGAGCTCCTCGTCATTCCTATCATATGGTAACTTTGGAGGAGCCTTGAGGCTTGGACCAAATTTAAATTTCTTCCCACCACCTCTTGTACTGTTAGCCGCCGGAACTGCGGTGGCTCTCTTCTGCCGTTGCTGACACGCCGGAGGAGGAGGCGAAGTGCCCTGACGCGCCGGAGGAGGCGGAGGAGGAGCCGGAGTGCCCTCATGCGCCGGAGGAGGCGGAGTGCTCGTCGGAGGAGGCGGAGGAGGAGCCGGAGTGCCGTCATGCGCCGGAGGAGGCGGAGGAGGAGCCGGAGTGCCGTCACGCGCCGGAGGAGGCGGAGGAGAAGACGGAGTGCCCTGATCACTCGCCGGAGGCGTCCAGTTTGGAAGCTTGATGTACTCCTTCCTCCATAGACAGGTACTCCTCAAAGCATAAACCAGATGATTCTCCCCTTCACCTGTAGGGTGGTCAAGCTCCAGCTCCTCAAATCCCTCCATTATTTCATCCACCATCACACCAACATAGCCTTGTGGAATCGGACGGCAGTGAAAAGTTCCGTCAGTTTGAGGAGGTGCAACAGAGCCGACAGCCACCTTCAAAGTCAGGTTCTGCCATTTCGTCATTAGCTCGCAATGTTGAGCCTCCGTGATAGTATCCACGAGGTAGCGAGGAGCCGTGAAATCAGGCTGAACGGGCTCCGTGGAAGCCACGCTGCTTCTCCGCTGAGATGGTGGGGTAGCTTCTGGGGCAGCTTCGTGCCGCTAAGATGGTTGGCCGATAGCTCGCTGGCTCTAAAGTTCCTCTAGCTTTTCTATTCTTGCATTGAGATTCTGCATTTCGCTTGCTTCCGCTTTCCTCTTTCTATCTCTGCTTCTGTAACCACCGCTGTCGGCAAATGCATACACCCACGGAAGGGAGCCTGATGTGCCTCGTGTTCGTCCAGGGTGCTCAGGATTCCCAAGGGCATGTGTCAGCTCGTCATTCTCTCTGTCGGGAATGAACGTCCCTTCCTGCGCTGCGCCGATATAATGCTGAAGCTTCTTCATGGGTATTGCAAGTTGCTCGTCCGTCCAACGACACTCCCCTGTTTCTGGGTCCAAAGTTCCCCCAACCCCGAAGAACCAAGTCCTTGCACGGTCTGGCCAGTGCAATGTCGCTGGTTGGACCCCTTTAGCAAGCAGGTCTTGCTCTGCTTTGTCCCACAACGGCCGGGCTTTGTAGTAGCCACCTGACCCCGTGTGATGGTGATACAGCTTCTTTGCAGCATTTATCTTGTTTGTCTCCGACCTTTTGTTACCCTTCTCCGAAGTCTTGTAGGCCACAAATGCGGGCCAGTGATCTCTTATCTTCTAATAACGGCCGGTGAATTCTGGAGTCTTCCCTTTTTCGACAAACTTTGTGTTCAACTCTTTCTTCCAGTTCCTGAATAGACCTGCCATCTTCTTAAGAGCAAACGCCTTGACCTTTGGCTCTATAACTGGCTTATTCGGATCCTCCTCTGGCGGTAGGGTGAAATTTGCCTTCAGCGCGGTCCAAAGATCAGCTTTCTGTCTATCCTGGACATAAGAAACTTCAGGGTGGTCCTTACTCTTATTCCATTGCTCGACGCTGATCGGGACGCTGTCCCTAACAATAGCTCCGCACTGACTAATAAATGTGTCCTTCGTTCGCTTGGGTTCAATCGGTTGGCCATCGTCATTGATTGCTGTGATCGTGAACCTTTCATCCTGGCGCAACCTTTTCTTCGGGCCTCGTCTCCTTACGGAAGTTTGGCTCGATCCGGAGGGCTGTAAAAGAAGAAAGATGCATTAATATATGTACATACCAAAACAATTAATGCATCAATTAGTCAGCACAGGCTTAATTAATATATATACCTCGCCGGACTTTGCAACAGATGCCTCCTCCGTTCCGTCACCGGAGCCGTCATCATGATCTCCTTCTTCCTCCGCCATTCGGTCACCGGAGCCGTCATCATCTCCTTCCTCCTCCATTGTTCGATCACCGGAGCCGTGATCCTCTCCTTCCTGACCATCGGTGTCGTTGAGAAACGACAAGGGATCACCTCGTCCGCCGAGGATTATATCCCCCAACAACTGTTCTTTTACCAAGTCTCTTTCCATAGTTTCTGCAAATATTACAACATGGCAATATACAAACATGAGAGATGGATATATTAGTGGCAAACATAGACCTAGCTAGCTAATCACAACAAGGGATCATATGCATATATGAGCAATGGATTAGTTGGGGTGGCCTCGACAACGCTCTTTTAACTTGGTAAATTTGGGTGGCCTCGAGAGATCGACAACGATTTTTTCCTAGGGTTTGGGTGGCCTCGAGAGATCGACAACTCTTTTTCTTCTAGGGTTTCGGTGGCCTCGAGAGTTTATTGGGTAGGGGCAGGCGCGGGAGGGGGTAGGAGATCGACAACGCTCTTTCTTCTAGGGTTTGGGTGGCCTCGAGAGTTGGTCGGGCGAGCGGACCGGGAGTAAATTTAGTAACTTTGAACTTCGTAAATTTGGTTGGGCGAGAGGGGGTTGATCGACGTCGACTCCCCTCATGTCGAAGTTATCGGGGATACGTTTCGAGAGAAAATACAACATTTGATATGTTTCGAATATATGAACATTTTAACTTAGTAACTTATTAACGTTTCGAGAGAAAACTTTGTATTAACATCATTTTAACTTAGTAACTTAGTAACGTTTCGAGAGAAAACTTAGTAACTTAGTAACATTTTAACTTAGTAACGTTTTGAGAGAAAACTTTCTATTAACATCTCTCTCTCCCTCCTCATGCATGCCCGACGTCCCCCCCTCATGTCGAAGTTATCGGAGAGGGGGCCGGTAGATCGACAACGACATCCATACATACATACATGGACATAATGTTCATCCATCCATCCATCCATATTCAAAATGTTCATCCATCCATCCATCCATATTCAAAATGTTCATATTCTACAATATCACCAAAAAAAATTCTATGAACATAAAAAATTCTAACTTTTGCATATTCTTTGCATATGAACATACATACATTTTCTTTTTTTCTTAAATGTAACTTTTGCATATATGAACATACATACACAAAAAAATTCTAAAAATGCACATATGAACATATACAGAGAACATACATACATAAAACTTTTCTAACAATCATCAACATCATCATATCTAACAATCATGTGAAAAAAAATTGTATATGAACAAGCAGGGGAGGAGGACAGGGAGGAAAGGGGGCCGGCCGGACCGTAGCGCGGGGCGGCGCGGACCGTCGGCGAGGGCTCGGGGAGGCGACGGGGACGAGGACGGCGAGGGCTCGGGGCGGCTCGCGGCGACGGGGACGAGGACGGTGGGCTCGAGGCGGCACGCGTCGACGGGGACGAGGACGGCGGGCTCGGGGATGCGATGGGGACGGCGACGAGGACGGCGGGCTCGGGGATGCCGGCGACGAGGACGGCGGGCTCAGGGATGCGACGGGGACGGGGACGAGGACGGCAGGCTCGGGGAGGCAGCATCGATGAGCACGCGGCGACGGGGATGAGGACGGCGGGCTCGGGGCAACTGGTAGATGAAAACTGAAATTTTCTAAGTGTTTTCTTATATACACGAAGCATTGGTCCCGGTTCGTGCCACCAACCGGGACCAATGCTACCCTTTAGTCCCGGTTCGTGCCACCAACCGGGACCAAAGGTCTCTTTTCGGCAGCCCAAAGGGTGGGAAGCAGAGACCTTTGGTCCCGGTTGGTGGTACAAACCAGGACGAAAGGGGGGAATTGGTCCCGGTTGGTGGCACGAACCGGGACCAAAGGGTGGCATTGGTCCCGGTTCGTGCCACCAACCGGGACCAATGGCCTTGCACAGCGGCGTGGTGGGAGTTTAGTCCCACCTCGCTAGTTGAGAGAGTGCCGCACCTGTTTATAAGGCGTGGTGCGCCTGAGCCTTCGAGCTCCTCTCTAAAGCAGCCTTACGGGGCTAACCACTCTGCATCTGCCTGTGGGCCTACTTGGCCTTCTGCGGGCCTGAATCCTGGCCCAACCGGCCTGTTGGGTTTCTAGTCGTATTCAGGCCGTGGTGGTCCAGTAGGCGGCATTTTTTTCAATTTTTTTCGAGTTTTTTTGTTTTGTTTTTTGCATTATTTATTTTCTTTTGTTTTTTGCTTTATTTTTTTAATTCTTTTTGCTGTTAGGTCACAAAAATTATAAACTTTCTGTTAGTGCCATTAGTTTTCAAATTTGAATATTTTAAATTTGAATTCTTTGAAATTTGTGTGAATCACTAGTTTGTGAATAACTTTACTATAAAAATAGATTTTTGAGTGATTCTTTTTCCTGCTATTTAATATTACTGTGTTTTATCATTATATTCAAAAACAGATTTTGTTATTTTAGTTTGCTATTAAAGTTTCTAACAAAAAAATTCTTTATGAAAATTCTTTTTGCTATTAATGTTTTGAACAAAAAATACTTTGATAATTTTAGTTGCATAAATTTTTTATAATTTTAGTTTCAAAAATACTAGAAGTTTATAAAATCTTTTTAGTTGATTCCTTTTGCTATTAGAGTTTTATAAAAGCTTTTTAGTTGATTCTTTTTGCTATTGAAGAATATTATAGTTTTGTTTTAGTTGATCATAACAGAATATTTTAATTGATTTTTTTAGTTCATTCTTTTTGCTATTAGAGTTTCATAAAAGTTTTCTAGTTCATTCTTTTTGCTATTAGTTCATTCTTTGAGCTAAATGACCCTGAAATTGAAAAGCACTACAAATGAACTCTGAAAAGGTTGAAAGTTGGCATGGTATCATCATTTCACCCACATAGCATGTGCTAAAAAGTTGAGAGGGTTACGGCAAAAGCTGGATGCACTTCGTGTACAAAACGGACAATCTCTTTCGAAGTATCAGGGTTTCGGACGAAAACTCATCTATTACAAAGGTATTTCATTTTTTTGAACTTATTTGAACTCCAGACTTTTTTTGTGTTCATCATAATAGTTGTGGAGAGAAAGTCTTCACTTTTTCTTCGCTTGTGTCCTTTGCTTATTGCGCCGTAACCATGGATAATCTTCATCGTTTAACAGGGTGCTTGGGTCAGCCTTGACTTTGAAGGGAGGAATTTCATGAAACTTTTCATAATCTTCGGACATGTCTGTCTTGCCCTCCACTCCCACGATGTCTCTTTTTCCTGAAAGAACTATGTGGCGCTTTGGCTCATCGTATGATGTATTCGCTTCCTTATCTTTTCTTTTTCTCGGTTTGGTAGACATGTCCTTCACATAGAAAACCTGCGCCACATCATTGGCTAGGACGAATGGTTCGTCTGTGTACCCAAGATTGTTCAGATTCACTGTTGTCATTCCGTACTGTGGGTCTACCTGTACCCCGCCTCCTGACAGATTGACCCATTTGCACTGAAACAAAGGGACCTTAAAATCATGTCCATAGTCAAGTTCCCATATGTCCACTATGTAACCATAATATGTGTCCTTTCCCCTCTTGGTTGTTGCATCAAAGCGGTCATCAGAAACAGTGTTGTCACCCATGAGATGTGTTTGCAACCAACTGCCGAAAGTCCTGATGTGTTCACATGTAATCCAGTCGTCACACTGCTCCGGGTGTTTGGAGCGCAGAATATTCTTGTGTTCATTGACATACGGGGTCACCAAGGTAGAATTCTGTAGAACTGTGTAGTGTGCTTGAGACCAAGAATGCCCGTCCGTACATATTATTGTGTCCGCTCCTAGCGTGCCTTTTCCAGTCAGTCTCCCCTCATACCGCGATTGAGGGAGACCAATCTTCTTAAGGTCAGGAATGAAGTCAACACAAAACCCAATGACCTCCTCTGTTTGATGGCCCGTGGAGATGCTTCCTTCTGGCCTAGCACGGTTACGAACATATTTCTTTAAGACTCCCATGAACCTCTCAAAGGGGAACATATTGTGTAGAAATACAGGGCCCAGAATGGCAATCTCGTCGACTAGATGAACTAGGACGTGCGTCATGATATTGAAGAAGGATGGTGGGAACACCAGCTCGAAACTGATAAGACATTGCGCCAGATCACTCCTTAACCTTGGTAGGATTTCTGGATCGATCACCTTCTGAGAGATTGCATTGAGGAATGCACATAGCTTCACAATGGCTAATTGAACGTTTTCCGGTAGAAGCCCCCTCAATGCAACCGGAAGCAGTTGCGTCATAATCACGTGGCAGTCATGAGACTTTAGGTTCTGAAACTTTTTCTCTGCCATATTTATTATTCCCTTTATATTAGACAAGAAGCCAGACGGAACCTTCATACTGAGCAGGCATTCAAAGAAGATTTCCTTCTCTTCTTTCGTAAGAGCGTAGCTGGCAGGACCTTCATACTGCTTAGGAGGCATGCCGTCTTTTTCGTGCACATGTTGCTGGTCCTCCCGTGCCTCCGGTGTATCTTTTGTCTTCCCATACACGCCCAAGAAGCCTAGCAGGTTCACGCAAAGATTCTTCGTCACGTGCATCACGTCGATTGCAGAGCGGACCTCTAGGTCTTTCCAGTAGGGTAGGTCCCAAAATATAGATTTCTTCTTCCACATGGGTGCGCGTCCCTCAGCGTCATTCGGAACAGATAGTCCGCCGGGACCCTTTCCAAAGATTACTTGTAAATCATTGACCATAGCAAGTATGTGATCACCAGTACGGACGGCGGGCTTCTTCCGGTGATCTGCCTCGCCTTTGAAATGCTTGCCTTTCTTTCGACATTGATGGTTGGTCGGAAGAAATCGACGATGCCCCAGGTACACATTCTTCCTGCATTTGTCCAAATATATACTTTCGGTGTCATCTAAACAGTGCGTGCATGCGTGGTACCCCTTGTTTGTCTGTCCTGAAAGGTTACTGAGAGCAGGCCAATCATTGATGGTTACAAACAGCAACGCATGTAGGTCAAATTCCTGCTCGTCGTGCTCATCCCACACACGTACACCTTTTCCATTCCACAGCTGTAAAAGTTCTTCAACTAATGGCCTTAGGTACACATCAATGTCGTTGCCGGGTTGCTTAGGGCCTTGGATGAGCACTGGCATCATAATGAACTTCCGCTTCATGCACAGCCAAGGAGGAAGGTTATATATACATAGAGTCACGGGCCAGGTGCTATGATTGCTGCTCTGCTCCCCAAAAGGATTAATGCCATCCACGCTTAAACCAAACCATACGTTCCTTGCGTCACCTGCAAAGTCCCCCCACTTTCTCTCGATTTTTCTCCACTGCGACCCGTCAGCGGGTGCTCTCAACTTCCCGTCTTTCTTACGGTCCTCTTTGTGCCATCGCATCAACTTGGCATGCCCTTTGTTTCTGAACAGACGTTTCAACCGTGGTATTATAGGAGCATACCACATCACCTTGGTAGGAACCCTCTTCCTGGGGCGCTCGCCGTCAACATCACCAGGGTCATCTCGTCTGATCTTATACCGCAATGCACCGCATACCGGGCATGCGTTCAAATCCTCGTACTCATCGCGGTAGAGGATGCAGTCATTAGGGCATGCATGTATCTTCTGCACCTCCAATCCTAGAGGGCATAGAACCTTCTTCGCTCCATACGTACTGTCGGGCAATTCGTTATCCTTTGGAAGCTTCTGCTTCAATATTTTCAGTAGCTTCTCTAATCCATTGTCAGATACACCATTGTCTGCCTTCCATTGCAGTAATTCCAGTGTGGTACCGAGCTTTGTGTTGCAATCTTCGCAATTGGGGTACAACCCTTTTTTGTGATCCTCTAACATGCAATCGAACTTCAACTTCTCCTTTTCACTTTCGCATTGTCTCTTTGCATCAACAATGACCCGGCGAAGATCATCATCGGGCACATCGTCTGGTTCCTCTTGATCTTCAGCTTCCCCCGTTGCAGCATCACCGTATTCAGGGGGCACATAGTTGTCATCATCCTCTTCTTCTTCGTTGTCTTCCATCATAACCCCTCTTTCTCCGTGCTTGGTCCAAACATTATAGTGTGGCATGAAACCCTTCTCAAGCAGGTGGACGTGAAGGGTTTTCGACGAAGAGTAAGACTTCGTATTCCCACAGATAGGGCATGGACAACACATAAAACCATTCTGCTTGTTTGCCTCAGCCACTTCGAGAAAATTATGCACGCCCTTAATGTACTCGGAGGTGCGTCTGTTACCGTACATCCATTGCCGGTTCATCTGCGTGCATTACATATAATTAAGTGTGTCAAAAACCATAACAGAACATCATGAATAGAGAAGTGACCAAATTAATACAAGTTCATCATCACATTAAAACCAAAGTACAGTAGTGATCAAATGTTATTACTGAAAAAATAAATACATAAAGTTCATACATAGTTCTCATAGAACAACATATAGCTCTCTGGAGCATCTAATTAAAACATACATTGAAACTATGTAAAACATTTCAATGCAACAACAAATGCGATCATAATCGCAACTAAGGTAACAATTGATCCAGCGGCGTAATGATACCAAGCCTCAGTATGAATGGCATATTTTCTAATCTTTCTAATCTTCAAGCGCATTGCATCCATCTTGATCTTGTGATCATCGACGACATCGGCAACATGCAACTCCAATTCCATCTTCTCCTCCTCAATTCTTTTCAATTTTTTCTTCAAGTAATTGTTTTCTTTTTCAACTAAATTTAACCTCTCGACAAGAGGGTCGGTTGGAATTTCCGGTTCACATACCTCCTAGATAAAAACATCTATGTCACGTTGGTCGGCATAATTGTCATAAACACTAAATGAAATAAATAGTAATAAAAGATAATATACCACATCCGAATCATAGACAGGACGAGGGCCGACGGGGGGCGGATACCAAAGTCATGGCTCTATATAATAACAAACAATAATAAAAGTAAGAAAATTACACAAGTATCTATCTAAATCATACAAGTAAGAATTTTTTTCTTTTAGAAAGAAGATAAGAACAAGAGGCTCACCACGGTGGTGCCGGCGACGAGATCGGCGCGGGCGATCGACGGCGGTGAGGACGGGGACGGGACAGGACGGACCGCCAAACCTAGACAAATCTTGAGAAAAATGGAGCTTCGAGGTCAAGCTTGGAGAGGAGAAACCTTAAGTGTGGCTCGGGCATTTCATCGAACACCTCGTGTGCATAGGAGGTGAGAGCTAGAGCAACACACCCCTGCACACGCCGGCCGGCCAAAAAACAGAGCAGTGAGCGGGTAGGGGCGGGGGTATTTATAGGCTTATCTTTAGTCCCGGTTGGTGGCTAGAACCGGGATAGAAGACGGACCTTTGGTCCCGGTTCCAGCCACCAACCGGGACTAAAGGTGCTGGGCCAGGAGCGAGGCCTTTTGGTCCAGGTTCGTGTCTGGAACCGGGACCAAAGGTGTCAGACGAACCGGGAACATTGGCCCACGAGGCCCGGCCGGCGCCCTGGCCTCACGAACCGGGACTGATGCACCCTTTGGTCCCGGTTCGTAAGTGAACCGGGATTAATGCCCTTATCCTGGCCTCAACCAAAGCCCTGTTTTCTACTAGTGCTGGCATGCCAATTTACGCGCTCTGGAGTTGGGGCCCTCGGCCACCGTCCAAACCTCGACGTCTCGGCACCACACCATGTATCTCTGATTAAATAGATACTTATGTACCTAGAAATGATTTTTGGAAAAAATAAAGAGCAAACTATAAGGCAGCTGCAGTTCAAATTTGACCCGCTTCCAACTAAATCGGCGAAAATTTGTCTTTTTCATGAGAGGTGGATCAAAGCTTTTGGCACACAACCATTTAGTCAATTATACATTAAATATGGCCTAATATTTTAGAAAATTGATTTGGTCTAATTTTGCAACAAATATATGGTAGGTACTTCACAAAAAAAACTCATTTTGGGCACTCGAAAAATGGAAAATGAAATTTTCGTCCAAAGAAAATGAAAACTTCCTTAGGCAACATTGTTTGCCATTCCAAGATGCACCCTTGTGCAAAATATGAGATCATTTGAACAAACTATGCCATGAATGTGGCCATAAGATTGATCATTTGGCTTGAAAGCCATGAATCTTCACACATGATAGCTTATTTCTGAGAACACTTTTTTTAAATAATTGCTGTATTACAAGTTTATTATTTTTTCTGAAAACTAGGTCACATATAATGACACAATGCGAAGGTTTTCAATTTTTTGATTTTTTTTTGAATTTCTTGTGCCCATTTCAAAATGCGGTCAAAACGACGGGCATGAACGTTCGTAGCTAGGGGTTGAATCTTGCAAAACTTTTGGAGTTTCTCTTATTAAATAGATACTTATCTACCTAGAAATGATTTTTGGAAAAAATAAAGAGAAAACTATGAGGGAGCTGTAGTTCAAATTTGACCCGCTTCCTGCTGAATCGGCAGAAACTTGTCTTTTTCACGAGAGGTGGATCAAAAACTTTTGACACCCAACCATTTGGTCAATTGTACATTAAATATAGCCTAATATTTTAGAAAATTGATTTGGTCCAATTTTGCAACAACTATTTGCTGGGTCCTTCACAAAAAAACTCATTTCGGGCACTCGAAAAATGAAAAATGGAATTTTCGTGCAAAGAAAATGAAAATTTCCTTAGGCAACATTGTTTGTCATTCCAAGATACAAACTTGTGCACAATATGATATCATTTGAACAAACTATGCCATGAATGTGGCCATAACATTGGCCATTTGACTTGAAAGCGACGGATCTTCATACATGATAGCTCGTTTCTGAGAACACTTTTTTAAGACATTTGCCGTAGTCCAAGTTTGTTATTTTTCCTGGAAACTAGGTCACATATAATGACACAGTGCAAAGGTTTTCAATTTTTTTGAATTTCTTATGCCCGTTTCAAAATGCGGTCAAAACGACGGGCATGACCGTTCATAGCTAGGGGTTGAATCTTGCAAAACTTTTGGAGTTTGTTTGATTAAATAGATACTTATGTACCAAGAAATGATTTTTGGAAAAAAATAAAAAGCAAACAATGAGGCAGCTGTAGTTCAAATTTTACCCGCTTCTACTAAATCGGCAGAAATTTGTCTTTTTTCACGAGAGGTGGATCAAAAGCTTTTGACACCCAACCGTTTGGTCAATTGTACATTAAATATGGCCTAATATTTTAGAAAATTAATTTGATCCAATTTTGCAACAAATATTTGCTAGGTTCTTCACAAAAAATCCATTTTGGGCACTCAAAAAATGGAAAATGAATTTTTCGTGCAAAGAAAGTGAAAACTTCCTTAGGCAACATTGTTTGCCATTCCAAGATACAAACTTTTGCAAAATATGATATCATTTGAACTAACTATGCCATGAATGTTGCCATAACATTGGCCATTTGCCTTGAAAGCCATGGATCTTCATACATAATAGCTCGTTTCTGAGAACACTTTTTTAAAATATTTGCCGTTGTCCAAGTTTGTTATTTTTCCTGAAAACTTGGTCACATATAATGACACAATGTGAAGGTTTTCAATTTTTTGATTTTTTTTTGAATTTCTTATGCCCGTTTCAAAATGCGGTCAAAACGACGGGCATGACCGTTCGTAGCCAGGGGTTGAATCTTGCAACACTTTTGTAGTTTCTCTTATTAAATAGATACTTATGTACTTAGAAATGATTTTGGGAAAAAATAAAAAGCAAACTATGAGGCAGCTGTAGTTCAAATTTGACCCGCTTCCTACTGAATCGGCGGAAATTTGTCTTTTTCACGAGAGGTGGATCAAAATCTTTTGACACCCAACCATTTGGTAAATTGTACATTAAATATGTCCTAATATTTTATAAAATTTATTTGGTCCAATTTTTTAACAAATATTTGGTAGGTTCTTCACAAAAAAACTCATTTTGGGCATTCGAAAAATGGAAAATGAAATTTCCGTGCAAAGAAAATGAAAACTTCCCTAGGCAACATTGTTTATCATTCCAAGATGCAAACTTGTGCAAAATATGATATCATTTGAACAAACTATGCCTTGAATATTGCCATAACATTGCCCATTTGCCTTAAAGCCATGGAACTTCATACAAGTGTTGGGGAATGTTGCATGGAAAACAAAAAATTTCTACGCACACGCAAGATCTATCCATGGAGATGCATAGCTACGAGAGGGGGAGTGTGTCTACGTACCCTCGTAGACCGTAAGCGGAAGCGTTAGAACAACGCGGTTGATGTCGTCGAACAACTTCACGATCCAACCGACCGAGTACCGAACGTACGGCACCTCCGCGTTTAGCACACGTTCAGCTCGGTGACGTCCTCGACTTATTGATCCAGCAAGACGGCGAGGTAGTGGATGAGTTCCGGCAGCACAACGGCGTGGTGACGGTGATGGTAATGCTATCTCCGCAGGGCTTCGCCCAAGCACTTCAAAAATATGACCGAGGGACGGAACTGTGGAGGGGGGTGCCGCACACGGCTAAGACAATGTTGTGTCTCCTTTTGGGGTGCCCCCTCTCCTCTATTTATATATGTGTAGGGGCTTGGAGTAGAAGGAATAGTGCCACGTGAACAGTAACCATGAATAGTACACACGTGGACTTGGACTCCAAAGTCCAATCCTATTCCTACTAGGACTCTCCCTTTTTTCCTTCCCCAGCTGTGTGGGCTTTTGAGGACTTGGTGCGCCTGGCTAAATAAGGCTAGGGCACCTCCTCTTAGCCCATGCCAGCCCTTGGGACGTGGTGGACCTACTTGTGGACTTCTGGACCCCTCCGGAATCCTCCGGAACCTTCTGGAAGCTTCCCGGTACAATACCGAAAAAATCTGCACCTTTTTCCGGAACCCAAAATATGACTTCCCATATATAAATCTTTACCTCTCAACCATTCCGAGACTCCTCATGACGTCCGGGATCTCATCCGGGACTCCGAACAATATTCGGTTACCAATTCACATAACTCATATAACACTATATCGTCAACGAACGTTAAGCGTGCGGACCCTACGGGTTCGGGAATGATGTAGACATGACTGAGACGCCTCTCCGGTCAATAACCAATAGCGGAACCTGGATGCTCATATTGGTTCCTACATATTCCATGAAGATCTTATCGGTTGAACCGCAATGACAACATACGTAATTCCCTTTGTCCGTCGGTATGTTACTTGCCCGAGATTCGATCGTCGGTATCTCCATACCTAGTTCAATCTCGTTACCGGCAAGTCTCTTTACTCATTCCATAATACATCATCCCGTAACTAACTCCTTAGTCACTTTGCTTGCAAGCTTCTTATGATGTGCATTACCGAGAGGGCCCAGAGATATCTCTCCGAAACACGGAGTGACAAATCCCAGTCTCGATCCATGCCAACTCAACGGACACCTTCGGAGATACCTGTAGAGCATCTTTATGATCACCCAGTTACGTTGTGACCTTTGATAGCACACAAGGTATTCCTCCGGAATCCGGGAGTTGCATGATCTCATGGTCTGAGGAACATGTATTTGACATTCAAGAAAGCAGTAGCAATAAACAGAACGATCATATGCTAAGCTAATGGATGGGTCTTGTCCATCACATCATTCTCCTAATGATGTGATCCCGTTATCAAATGACAACTCATGTCTACGGTTAGGAAACCTTAACCACCTTTGATCAACGAGCTAGTCTAGTAGAGGCTCACTAGGGACAAGGTATTTGTTTATGTATTCACACATGTATTTAAGTTTCCGGTCAATACAATTCTAGCATGAATAATAAACCTTTATCATGAACAAGGAAATATAAAATAATAACAACTTTATTATTGCCTCTAGGGCATATTTCCATCAGTCTCCCACTTGCACTAGAGTCAATAATCTAGATTACATAGTAATGAATCTAACACCCATGGAGTCTTGGTGCTGATCATGTTTTGCTCGTGGAAGAGGCTTAGTCAACGGGTCTGCCACATTCAGATCCGTGTGTACTTTGGAAATTTCTATGTCTCCATCCTTGACATATTCACGAATGGAGTTGAAGCGTCTCTTGATGTGTTTGGTCTTCTTGTGAAACCTGGGCTCCTTGGCTATGGCAATTGCTCCAGTGTTGTCACAAAAGATTGTCATTGGACCCGATGCACTAGGTATTACACCTAGATCGGATATGAACTCCTTCATCCAGACTCCTTCATGTGCTGCTTCGGAAGCAGCTATGTATTCCGCTTCACACGTAGATCCCGCCACGACGCTCTGCTTGGAACTGCACCAACTGACAGCTCCACCATTTAATATAAATACGTATCCGGTTTGTGACTTAGAGTCATCCGGATCAGTGTCGAAGCTTGCATCGACGTAACCCTTTACGACGAGCTCTTCGTCACCTCCATAAATGAGAAACATGTCATTGGTCCTTTTCAGGTACTTCAGGATATTCTTGACCGCTGTCCAGTGATCCACTCCTGGATTACTCTGGTACCTCCCTGCCAAACTTATGGCAAGGCACACATCAGGTCTGGTACACAGCATGGCATACATAATAGAACCTATGGCTGAGGCATAGGGAATGACTTTCATTTTCTCTATATCTTCTGCCGTGGTCGGGCATTGAGTCTGACTCAACTTCACACCTTGCAAGACAGGCAAGAACCCTTTCTTTGACTGATCCATTTTGAACTTCTTCAAAACTTTGTCAAGGTATGTGCTTTGTGAAAGTCCTATCAAGCATCTTGATCTATCCCTATAGATCTTGATGCCCAATATATAAGCAGCTTCACCGAGGTCTTTCATTGAAAAATTCTTATTCAAGTATCCCTTTATGCCATCCAGAAATTCTATATCATTTCCAATCAACAATATGTCATCCACATATAATATTAGAAATGCTACAGAGCTCCCACTCACTTTCTTGTAAATACAGGCTTCACCGTAAGTCTGTACAAAACCATATGCTTTGATCACCTCATCAAAGCGTATATTCCAACTCCGAGATGCTTGCACCAGTCCATAGATGGATCGCTGGAGCTTGCACACTTTGTTAGCACCCTTAGGATCGACAAAACCTTATGGTTGCATCATATACAACTCTTCTTTGAGAAAACCATTAAGGAATGCAGTTTTGACATCCATTTGCCAGATTTCATAATCATAAAATGCGGCAATTGCTAACATGATTCGGACAGACTTAAGCATCGCTACGGGTGAGAAAGTCTCATCGTAGTCAACCCCTTGAACTTGTCGAAAACCTTTCGCGACAAGTCGAGCTTTGTAGACAGTGATATTACCATCAGCATCCGTCTTCCTCTTAAAAATCCATTTATTCTCAATGGCTTGCCGATCATCGGGCAAGTCCACCAAAGTCCATACTTTGTCCTCATACATGGATCCTATCTCAGATTTCATGGCCTCAAGCCATTTGTCGGAATCCGGGCTTATCATAGCTTCTTCATAGTTCGTAGGTTCGCCGTTGTCTAACAACATAACTTTCCGAACAGGATTACCGTACCACTCTGGTGCGGAACATACTCTGGTCGACCTACGAAGTTCAGTAGTAACTTGATCTGAAGTTTCATGATCTTTATCATTATCTTCCTCTCTTATTGGTGTAGGCATCACGGGAACGGTTTTCTATGATGAGCTACTTTCCAATTCGAGAGAAGGTACAATTACCTCATCAAGTTCTACTTTCCTCCCACTCACTTCTTTCGAGAGAAACTCCTTCTCTAGAAAGGACCCATTCTTGGCAACAAAGACCTTGCCTTCGGATCTGTGGTAGAAGGTGTACCCAATTGTTTCTTTAGGGTATCCTATGAAGACGCACTTCTCCGCTTTGGGTTCGAGCTTATCAGGTTGAAGCTTTTTCACATAAGCATCGCATCCCCAAATTTAAAAAACGACAGCTTAGGTTTCTTGCCAAACCATAGTTCATATGGTGTCGTCTCAACGGATTTAGACGGTGCCCTATTTAACGTGAATGCAGCTGTCTCTAATGCATAACCCCAAAACGATAGTGGCAAATCGGTAAGAGACATCATAGAATGCACCATATCCAATAAAGTACGGTTATGACGTTCGGACACACCATTACGCTGTGGTGTTCCAGGTGGCGTGAGTTGTGAAACAATTCCACATTTTCTTAAATGAAGGCCAAACTCGTAACTCAAATATTCGCCTCCACGATCAGATCATAGAAACTTTATTTTCTTGTTATGATGATTCTCTACTTCACTCTGAAATTCTTTGAACTTTTCAAATGTTTCAGACTTGTGTTTCATCAAGTAGATATACCCATATCTACTCAAGTCATCTCTGAAGGTTAGAAAATAACGATACCCGCCGCGTGCTTCAACATTCATCGGACCGCATACATCGGTATGTATTATTTCCAACAAATCAGTAGCTCGCTCCATTGTTCCGGAGAACGGAGTTTTAGTCATCTTGCCCATGAGGCATGGTTCGCAAGTATCAAATGATTCATAATCAAGAGATTTCCAAAAGTCCATCCGCATGGAGTTTCTTCATGTGCTTTACACCAATATGACCTAAACGGCAGTGCCACAAGTATGTTGCACTATCATTATCAACTTTGCATCTTTTGGCATCAATATTATGAATATGTGTATCACTACGATCGAGATTCAACAAGAATAGAGCATTCACAAAAAGGTGCGTGACCATAAAAGATGTTACTCATATAAATAGAACAACCATTATTCTCTGACTTAAATGAAGAACCGTCTCGCAATAAACAAGATCCAGATATAATGTTCATGCTCAACGCTGGCACCAAATAACATTTATTGAGGTCTAAAACTAATCCCGAAGGTAGATGTAGAGGTAGCGTGCCGACGGCGATCACATCAACCTTGGAACCATTCCCGACGTGCATCGTCACCTCGTCCTTAGCCAATCTTCGCTTATTCCGTAGCTCCTGTTTTGAGTTACAAATATGAGCAACCGAACCAGTATCAAATACCCAGGCGCTACTGCGAGCATTAGTGAGGAACACATCAATAACATGTATATCAAATATACCTTTGCTCACTTTGCCATCCTTCTTATCCGCCAAATACTTGGGGCAGTTCTGCTTCCAGTGACCAGTCCCTTTGCAGTAGAAGCACTATGTTTCAGGCCTGGGTCCAGCTTTGGGTTTCTTCGTGGGAGCGGCAACTTGCTTGCCGTTCTTCTTGAAGTTCCCCTTCTTTCCCTTGCCCTTTTTCTTGAAACTAGTGGTTTTGTTAACCATCAACACTTGATGCTCCTTCTTGATTTCTACCTCCGCTGATTTCAGCATCGCGAAGAGCTCGGCAATTGTCTTCTCCATCCCTTGCATATTATAGTTCATCACGAAGCCTTTATAGCTTGGTGGCAGTGACTGAAGAACTCTGTCAATAACACTCTCAACCGGAAGATCAATTCCCAGCTGAGTCAAGTGGTTTGTGGTACCCAGACATTCTGAGTATGTGTTCACTGACAGAACTGTTCTCCTCCATCTTAAAGCTAAAGAACTTGTTGGAGACTTCATATCTCTCAACCCGGGCATTAGCTTGAAATATCAATTTCAGCTCTTGGAACATCTCATATGCTCCGTCGCGTTCAAAACGCTTTTGCAGTCCCGGTTCTAAGCCGTAGAGCATGGCACACTGAACTATAGAGTAGTCATCAGATCGAGCCTGCCAGGCGTTCACAATGTCTGCAGCAGCTCCTGTAGCAGGTCCATCACCTAGCGGTGCATCAAGGACATAATTCTTCTGTGCAGCAATGAGGATAATCCTCAAGTTACGGACCCAGTTCGTGTAGTTGCTACCATCATCTTTCAACTTAGCTTTCTCTAGGAACGCATTAAAATTCAACGGAACAGTAGCACGGGCCATTTATCTACAACATAGATATGCAAAGAAACCATCAAGACTAAGTTCATGATAAATTAAGTTCAATTAATCAAATTACTAATGAACTCCCACTTAAATTAACATCCCTCAAGTTAACTAAGTGATACATGATCCAAATCAACTAGCCCATGTCCGATCATCACGTGAGATGGGATAGTCATCAATGGTGAACATCTCCATGTTGATCATATCTACTATATGACTCATGTTCGACCTTTCGGTCTCCAGTGTTCTGAGACCATGTCTGTACATGCTAGGCTCGTCAAGTTTAACCCAAGTATTCTGCTTGTGTAAAACTGGCTTACACCCGTTGTATGTGAACGTAGAATCTATCACACCCGATCATCACGAGGTGCTTTGAAACGATGAACTTTAGCAACGGTGCATACTCGGGGAGAACACTTTTATCTTGAAATTTAGTGAAGGGATCATCTTATAATGCTACCGTCGTTCTAAGCAAAATAAGATGCATAAAGGATAAACATCACATGCAATCAAAATATGTGACATGATATGGCCATCATCTTGTGCTTTTGATCTCCATCTCCAAAGCATCGTCATGATCTCCATCGTCACCGGCTCGACACCTTGATCTCCATCATTGCGTCGTGGTCGTCTCGCCAACTATTGCTTCTACAACTATTGCTAATGCATAGCGATAAAGTAAATCAATTACATGGCGCTTGCATTTCATACAATAAAGAGACAACCATAAGGCTCCTGCCGGTTGCCGATAAATTACAAAACATGATCATCTCATACAATAATGTATATCACATCATATCTTGACCATATCACATCATAGCATACCCTGCAAAAACAAGTTAGACGTCCTCTACTTTGTTGTTCCAAGTTTTACGTGGCTGCTACGGGCTTCTAGCAAGAACCGTTCTTACCTATGGCACAAAACCACAATGGTGATTTATCAAGTTTGCTGTTTTAACCTTCAACAAGGACCGGCCGCAGTCAAATTTGATTCAACTAAAGTAGGAGAAACAGACACCCGCCAGCCACCTTTATGCAAACCAAGTTGCATGTCTGTCGGTGGAACCGGTCTCATGTACGTGGACATGTAAGGTTGGTCCAGGCCGCTTCATCTTACAATACCGCCGAATCAAAATAAGACGTTGGTGGTAAGCAGTATGACGATCACCGCCCACAACTCTTTGTGTTCTACTCGTGCATATCATCTACGCATAGACCTGGCTCATGATGCCACTGTTGGGAAACGTTGCATGGAAAACAAAAATTTTCTACGCACACGCAAGATCTATCCATGGAGATGCATAGTTACGAGAGGGGGAGTGTGTCTACGTACCCTCATAGACCGTAAGCGGAAGCGTTAGAACAACGCGGTTGATGTCGTTGAACAACTTCACGATCCAATCGACCGAGTATCGAACGTACGACACCTCCGCGTTCAGCACACGTTCAGCTCGGTGACGTCCTCGACTTCTTGATCCAGCAAGACGGCGAGGTAGTGGATGAGTTCCAGCAGCACGACGGCGTGGTGACGGTGATGGTAATGCTATCTCCGCAGGGCTTCGCCCAAGCACTGCGAAAATATGACCGAGGGACGGAACTATGGAGGGGGGCGCTGCACATGGCTAAGACAATGTTGTGTCTCCTTTTGGGGCGCCCCCTCTCCTCTATTTATATATGTGTAGGGGCTTGGAGTAGAAGGAATAGTGCCATGTGAACAGTAACCATGAATAGTACACACGTGGACTTGGACTCCAAAGTCCAATCCTATTCCTACTAGGACTCTCCCTTTTTTCCTTCCCTAGCTGCGTGGGCTTTTGAGGACTTGGTGCGCCTGGACCAATAAGGCTAGGGCGCCTCCCGTTAGCCCATGCCAGCCCTTGGGACGTGGTGGACCCACTTGTGGACTTCCGGACCCCTCCGGAATCCTCCGGAACCTTCTGGAAGCTTCCCGGTACAATACCGAAAAAAACTGCACCTTTTTCCGGAACCCAAAATATGACTTCCCATATATAAATCTTTATGTCTCGACCATTCCGAGACTCCTCGTGACGTCATGGATCTCATCCGGGACTCCGAACAATTTTCGGTTACCAATTCACATAACTCATATAACACTATATCGTCAACGAACGTTAAGCGTGCGGACCCTACGGGTTCGGGAATGATGTAGACATGACTGACACGCCTCTCTGGTCAATAACCAATAGCGGAACCTGGATGCTCATATTGGTTCCTACATATTCCACGAAGATCTTATCGGTTGAATCGCAATGACAACATACGTAATTCCCTTTGTCCGTCGGTATGTTACTTGCCTGAGATTCGATCGTCGGTATCTCCATACCTAGTTCAATCTCATTACTGGCAAGTCTCTTTACTCGTTCCGTAATACATCATCCCGTAACTAACTCCTTAGTCACTTTGCTTGCAAGCTTCTTATGATGTGCATTACCGAGAGGGCCCAGAGATACCTCTCCGAAACACGGAGTGACAAATCCCAGTCTCGATCAATGCCAACTTAACGGACACCTTCGGAGATACCTGTAGAGCATCTTTATGATCACCTAGTTACGTTGTGACGTTTGATAGCACACAAGGTATTCCTCCGGTATCCGGGAGTTGCATGATCTCATGGTCTGAGGAACATGTATTTGACATTCAAGAAAGCAGTAGCAATAAACAGAACGATCATATGCTAAGCTAACGGATGGGTCTTGTCCATCACATCATTCTCCTAATGATGTGATCCCGTTATCAAATGACAACTCATGTCTATGGTTAGGAAACCTTAACCATCTTTGATCAACGAGCTAGTCTAGTGGAGGCTCACTAGGGACATGGTATTTGTTTATGTATTCACACATGTATTTAAGTTTCCGGTCAATACAATTCTAGCATGAATAATAAACCTTTATCATGAACAAGGAAATATAAAATAATAACAACTTTATTATTGCCTCTAGGGCATATTTCCATCAACAAGATAGCTCGTTTCTGAGAACACTTTTTTTAAGACATTTGTCGTAGTCCAAGTTTGTTATTTTTTTCTGGAAACTAGGTCACATATAATGACACAATGCGAAGGCTTTCGATTTTTTTGATTTTTTTAATTTCTTATGCCCATTTCAAAATGCGGTCAAAACGGCGGGCATGACCGTTCGTAACTAGGGGTAGAATCTTGCAAAACTTTTGGAGTATCTCTGATTAAATAGATACTTTTGCACCTATAAATAATTTTTGGAAAAATAAAGAGCAAACTATGAGGCATGTCGAGTTCAAATTTGACCTGGTTCCTGCTGAATCGGCAGAATTTTGTCAGTTTGACGAGAGGTGGATCGAAAGCTTTTGAGTGGCAACCATTTCGTCAATTGTGCATAAAATGTGTTCTAATATTTTTAAAAAATGGTGTGGTACAATTTTGCAACAAAGTTTTGGTAGATTCTTCACAAAAAAACTGATTTTTGGCACTCCGAAAATTGAAATTGATTTTTTTGTGCAAAGAAAATGAAAACCCCCCAAATCAACATTGTTTGACATCCCAAGATACACATATGTGCACAATATTGAGTCATATGAACAAACTATAAAAGGGTAATATGTTGAATGTTTACCCCAATAAGAGGGTAAAAAAAATTAAGAGAAATAAAAAAAAAACCCAAAATTACATAAGCTTAATTCTGATTGGTGGATTCAGTTGTGGCATGGATCGATGACGTGGCAAACATCCATCCATCCATCCGTGTCCATCCATCCATCCAACCCACCGCAGCAACCCCCCCCCATCTCTCTCTCTCGCGTGCGAACCCCACCCAACCCCTCGTCCCCTCCTCTCTCTCCCGCTCGACGCACTTGCCGCTGCCACCTCCGGCGCCAGATCCCGGCGACCTCAGGCGGGAATCGACGGCGCCCAGCACACCAACATGACCCCCACGCTTCGCTCCTCCCTCCCATCCGGCGAGATCCAGCGCGTGCGGCCTCCAGTCGCCAAGAAATCCGGCGAGATCCGGCGTGAGCAGCACGCCCCGATGCTCCCCTCACTCTGAGCCTTCATCCTCTCCGACCAGATCTACCGGGCGCTTCCCCTACCCTCGCCCACGGTTTGGGTTTCGTTCGGCTCCAACGGCGGCGTGGCTTCGGTAGGTCTTTCCCCTCTATCCTCTTCGGGATCCACAGCAACCGCCGCCCCACCCACTCCTCTTCACCGCCTCCGACCACAGGAGCTCGAGCGCCTGGCCAGCGCGTCGCTGAGAAAGGCAGCGCCTGCATCTCACCGCCTCTCTCTCCCTCGCCTCTGCATCACGCCCTCCACTACCTCGGTCCGCCCCCCGCGTCCGCCGCCGTCGACCCCACATCGCACCGGCCTCTCGCATCTCCGTCTCCTCCAGATTCATCGCGCTCGGCCCCTCCCGCTGCAGTTCGCTTCATTCACAGCGACTGGTTGAGATCCCCTCTCACTGCGACGACGGGGATGGACGCCCCCGCCGCCGCCGACGTGCTCGCCGCGCTGGCCTCCTACCTCGCGTACCTCCCCGCCGCGGGCGCCCTCCTCCCCGGCAAGCTCGTCGCAGGCGCCGTCCTCCCAGACTTCTCCCGCCTCCACTACCGCTGCAATGGTGGCCCCGATCCCTGAGCTCTCAAATCTTCAACAAGATTGCTGGCCCCCTCAGCCGACTGACACACTTGCTCGTGGTTTGCAGGTCTGCTCTCGCTACTGCTGCTCTTGGGGCTCTCCGCGCTCGTCATCTACATGGGGTGGATGACTCCCACGGTGAGCTTCTGTTCAGTCTCTTTGTTTAGCTCGTTCCTATATACGGAGAACATCAGTCTCCTAGTTCCCAGAAACAAGAGCACTCAGAAGATTAAGAAAAAGTCAAACCTCACTCGTGAGATTCACATAAGTTCTGACGAATTGACCAGTGTAGTGGTTGTTATTTTGTTTTCTGGTGTGTTCAGTTTGTTTTTCTGGTATGTTCGCCTCCTGCTGGTGGTTCCTGCCGATTCAACAGGTTGATGGTACTTGATGAAAAATAGACAGAAATTTGTGTATTTGTTCAGTTTGATGGTTCCTAATGACTAATTTGGTAAACCCAATCTGTTGTGGATAAGCTTTCTGCACCTTGAGGATGAGGCTGATAATCTAAAACTGTTGCTACATAATCTTGACCTTTCGTATTACCTTCGTTGGGTTGGTGGAAAGACCATTGAACTTACAAGGTATGATGGTTCACTGGGTTCGTGGATAGGCCTAAAGCTGACACTTTATGGTTCTCCCCTGCCTTTTCTAGTTACTAAAAAATATATCGTGTTATGGATTATATGCTAATAAACAAGTTATCTGAACTTGCTCCCTTGTGCTCAGCCATTGTAACTTCATACTGATGCATCTTCCCATGTGTATCCCCTGTTAGTATCTGGGTGATTTGAGTTCATATCATTCAATATTCAGTGGAATTTAGCTGCATGTACTAATCAATGTAGCTTTACTTGCTTGTTTGGGTGCAGAAGTGTGTGACCTACACATTGAAGAATTTCATTGTCGTTCGAGCTTAGTCTGGTACTACCGTGTTCACTTGTTAATTTGTACTTTTCTTAAATATTTGGTGCTCCAGGCCCTCGAGTACTTCTTTTGATTACATCATGTCAAAGATATTGAACTATGATGATTTGGTTGCAATATTACATTGCTGGTGTTTCATGCCATATTCATCATGACCTGCTCACATGCCTTATGATTGAGTAAATTTGATTTGTATTTCTACCACTAGCCATTCTCAGTAAATTGTTTGTTTTTTTAGCAGCTAAACTACTATCTCCTGGTATTCTAGAATTTTGGTAGCTTCATGGACCTTTACTGTAACATGTTGTAATTCCAACAAAGTGCCTCACAGAAGTTACTTTGTGGCCTACTTTAACTTGCAAACCTGATGCTTTGTTGTCTGTTCTCATTTCTTATGTTTGAAATGTTTCAAACTCCTATGTGTCCCCAGCCTAGACTACATCTGTATGCACCTTATTAGTAAGAAATACATCGGTCATATAAATATCATTGGGAACTATATCTGCCTCCATATGTTCTTGCCAGCATTAAATGTTGCAAGTAGAGGTTAGAAATGCAGAATTGTGATGTTCTGCTGGGAGCACTCTTGCTACAGTCATGAGTTAGATTTCAGCATTGGATCTTTTCAGTTTTAACTGTTGGTTTACATTGAAACTGTTGCAAGTGTCAAATTGAGTGCATAGTGTGCAATTTGTCTTTAGTAATCTAGGCACACATAAGCATCATGCCATATGTTTTCTTATAAGCAAACTATATTGATGGTTGCAAGATAAAGTCAAAATATACTACTGCTATCTTTATTTTCATACTGCATGCCATTCATTTCTTTGTTTGATGTTTTATATGCTTCTGATGCGTGATTCTGCCAATGCTAGGTGATTTGTATCTTGATGTTTGGAAGAGAAGACGATGAAGCGTGGTGGTTATCTATCAATCTGCCTCGTGTTCTGGTTGTACTTCGTAGCTAGTTATATTGTATTCTGTAGTAGTCAGCACATCTGGTTGTATGAACACTATGTAAAGACTGTAATAGGCTAATTTTGGCTATCATTTCAAGTATATAGTTCTGTTTCATTTGAAATATTTGTATTTTGTGTACTGTGAAAGTGTGAGAAATAAAAAGCTGACGAGTGGGACCAACTTATTGATAGAGGCCAAGGCCCAAAACGTAAATAGACTGCAAAAAGACCGTGGCCCAAAAATGAAGTGGACTGTAAAAAGGCTGAGGCCCAAAAAAGAAATGAATTGTAAAAAGACTACGGCCCAAAAATGAAGTGGACTGTAAAAAGGCTGAGGCCCAGAAAATAAAAGGTCAAATTGTTGGGCTTCACCCATGTAGCTGACCAAAATTGATAGGGAAAAAATAATAAATGGGCTGAATTATTGGGCTCGGCCCATATAAACACAAAACTGGACCGAGCTGATTCTAATCTACGACCAATTCATTTGGTCGCAATTTTGCCACGTCAGGTTGCCACGTTGGATCTGACGTGGTGTGGGCAGGTTGCCAGTGACCAAAATAATTGATCGTAAAATCTACGACCTTTTATTTTGGTCGTAATCGTCTACGACCATCTCACAAAAAAGGTCGATAAGTTTCATTAAAGATGGCCAGCTTTTGACTAACTGTTTTTGGTCACAAATAAAAAATAATGACCATTCAGTGACCAATATTGATGGTCGCAAGTTGACATATTTCTTGTAGTGATATTACGCCATGCCCGATCTAGCAAAAATCTGAAAGTACTAGTTGGATTGTTACCCACCTCCGTAGGCATGCCCAAATAAGTATCATTAAAGGCCTCATTAGTAATCCCCAAAGTAGTCCTCACTCTGTGTTTAACAACATCCGGACAAGCACGACCAAAGAACAGAGAGGACTTTTCCTTATTAATCAACTATCCAGAACCAGAGCAATAAAGATTCAGAGTAGACTCCAGTGCATCCACACTACGAGTATCACTTCTTGCAAAGAAGATGCTGTCATCGGCAAACAGGAGATGTGAGATAGGAGGACCGGAACGACCGTTCCTAATACCATGTAGTTCGCCACAATTCTCCTTCTGAAGCAACAAGCTTGACAGTCCTTCAGTGCACAAAAGAAACAATTAGGGGCTGATGGGGTCACCCTGCCAAATTCCTCTCGAAGATACAACAGGTGCAGTGAGTTCGCCATTAACCCGGACCGCATAACGGACATTGGTAACACATCTCATCACAGAGCTGATCCATATAGGGTCAAAACCCAACTTAGACAGGCAACCATGTAGATAACTCCATTCAACACGATCATACGCCTTCATCATATCAATCTTCAAGGCAAAGAAAGGTTGCTTAACCCTCTGTTGTTTGATAGTGTGGAGAGATTCATAAGCAATCAAAGTATTGTCAGTGATAAGTCTGCCAGGCACATAGGCACTTTGAAACTCAGAAATGACAACAGATAGAAGCAACTTTAGACGATTAGCCAAAACTTTGGAGGCAATCTTATAAAGAACATTACACAGACTAATCGGACGGAAATTCTTTAAATGCTTGGGTCTTGCAACTTTTGGAATAAACACAATCACCGAGTCACAAAAACCATCAGGAATGGACCTTCCCTCCAAAAAACTCCTGACCGCCTGCCAAATCTCGTCTACCAAAAAATCCCAATGAGTCTGGTAGAATAGGGCGGGAAAACCATCCGGATCAGGAGCCTTTGTAGGCCCCATCTGAAAAAGAGCTGTCTTGATCTCTTCATTAGTGTAGGGTTTACATAAATCAACATTCATCTCATTAGTAATTTTATGCGGAATAGCATCAAGAACAACATCAGCATCATCACAAGGATCGGAAGTGAAAAGGTTCTCATAAAATTTATGCACCATACCTTTAATCTCCACCTGTGAATTGCAAAGAGAACCATCATCCCGGGCCAAACAGTGAATTTTGTTAGTACGTTTCCGAGCTGTAGCACGAGCATGGAAGAAATCTGTATTCTGGTCTCCCTCACGGAACCATACCACCCTGGAACGTTGCCTTGCCATAATCTTCTCCCGCTCAAAAAGTTCACAGAGTTGTGATTCAATTGATCTTTCATCAGCTAAAGAAGTCTCAGTGACCGGTGCAGATCTAATGGTACCTAGCCGGCGTTCCAACTTTAAAAACTGCTTGCGAACAGACCCAAAAGAGTCACGACTCCAAATATTGAGAGCACTCGCCACATGGTGCAGGTTGTCCCATATGGCCTGAAGAGATATCACCATGCCTACCATCAAACCAAACACGCTCAAAATAGTCTATAATCAGTAGCACGCAGCCACATAGCTTCATATTTGAACCCTTGTTGTACTGGCACTTGGCGCCTCACCGCCGATATCTGAGATAAAACAATCAGAACAACATAGTGGTCTGAAGATGTCGTTATCAAATGTTCAACAGTATAGTCATCATGCATATTAATAAAATTGCTATTAGCCACAACTCTATCGAGAAGAACCTTGACATGGAATTGTGGATCTTGACGATTACACCATGTGAACTTTGGACTTGAGAACCCAAGGTCCATCAACTCACAATCCATAAGACAGTCACGGAAGGCAGCAATTTGAGCTTCAGAACGAACCTGAGGTCCACAATGCTCATCCTGGGATAAAACCTCATTGAAGTCCCCACAAAAAATCCACGGGCCCTGCCATTGTGCCTTCATAAATCTGAGAAACTCCCAAAACTGAGCTCTGTCCTCTCTTCTGGGCTCACCATACACAAAAGTAGCACACCAAGTTGCCCCCTCCTCCGGAGTGACATGAACATCAATGCAACGAGCATTATACGCCTTCAGAGAAACACTCACCGATGCCGTCCAAAAAAGAACCAGACCCCCACTGAGACCATCAGAACTGATAGCATAACAACCAGTGTAACCCAAAGAGCACATGAAATTTCTAGCACGAGAATCCCTCATCTTCGTCTCCGAGAGGAAAAGGAGGGACGGTCGGTGAAGCTTCACTAACCAGCGAAGCTCACCAACTGTCGAGTCCGACCCCAAGCCTCGACAGTTCCAGCATAAGATATTCATTGCGTCTGGCGGGGCTGCTCCGCAGCCGCCGCCGGATCCGCCGATCGAATTGGGGTGGTTCGCTGTTTCTTATTTGAGTCACCAACAACAACCTCCTCAGAAGCAACTGAAGTTCCACATTTGTTAACAGCAAGAACAAGGGCAAGTGGTTCAGCACTAGATATCTTCTCCTCTAAGTTAGGATGTGCACTTTGATCTTTTGCAGATTTTCTTTTCCTTCCTGTCATCCCTTTGTCAGACATAGAACCTGGTAATAGTTCCTTAGTAGCACTCCCAGACCTCCCGCGATCACGTCCACCGCTGCGAGACGATCCGCCTCGACCGGTGCGGCTACCAGATTCTGATGGCGTAGAACCAGCAGTAGTAGGCTTTGAATTCGAGTTCCCCTGATCAAAATTCGACGATGAAGAAGCATTGCTGGGCTTGTTTCCTCCCGAATGCTTCTGCTCCTCAAAGACACACAGTTTCATTGCAGCATACGGAAGATCACCATTCTCATCCCGGACACGCGGATTAGAGCACAACATTGACGAGTGTCCCAATAAACCGCATGAAAAACAGTAGAATGGAAGACGCTCATACATGACTGAATATGTCTCAGTGCTCTTCATCTTTGCAGAATTAACTGTCAAGTACCTAACCAGAGGCTCATGAACCTTGATTTCAGCACGAATACGCATGAAAGGGCCCCAACATCTGCCATCAGCATCAGACTCCACATGAGAAATTTTTCCAATTGGCTTAGCAAACTCCATCCCCAGCTTGGCTTTCATCAGTCTGGGTGGAAGGGCCGTAATACGTGCCCAGCTAGACAGTCGATCAAATACAACTTGTAGCGGCTGAACCTCCGCATCAAAATTCTTGAAAAGCACAGCATGCCTGTTGCAGTAAACCTTGTGTTCACTCGGACTGTGAGTGAGTACTCGCATGTAAAAACCGAGTGAAGCTGTGTGTCTCAGTTCACTCGGATAGCTAGTCCGACTACAGTTCAGTCAGATGGTAGTTTGTACTAGGGCATGCTAGGATGCTATCTACTAACCAACTGGACTGAGTGTGTTCGGTCAGTTGGGTAGGGCATGCCGAGTGAAGTTCACTCGGATGCCGTTCTGGTCCACTCGGACATAGAGTGTTCACCTGCTCCCATCACATCACTGTCCAATCGGGAGCAGATAGGAGCAGGTAGGAGTAGTTGAGAGTAGGTAGGATATTTTCCTTGTACCTAGCCTATAAGTACCCCATGAATAGAAGCAAAAAGTGAGAGATTGACTCATAGCCAGAAATCACTCTCGCGTGTGTGTGTGTTCTGCTCTCCGCTCTATCCCCTCGTCTTCTACTCGGACGACCAAGCAGTAGCGGCTGGCAGCGCCAGAGCGCAGCGAGCCAGGCCGTGCCGAGGGGCCCGGACGAGGCGGAAGGGACCTGTGATAGCTGACAGTTGGCATCAGAGCCTAGGTCATGCCGAAACACTTGCCGAGGGGTGACATCACCGGCGACGGCTCCAAGACCGCCGAGCAGATCTTAGCTAAGGAGGCACACACGGCCGATGCGCTCGCGCTGCAAGGCATGCCGGGAGGTGAGCTGGGCGCACCACGCTCCGTGCGCGACATGGGCATGTCCAGCACCTCCTTCCCACTTCTCACGAGGACCAACTACCCCAGCTGGTCACTCTTGACGATTTTCAAATCTTTTCTATTTAGTAGTCTAAGTTTCTCGATGAGGATAATTAATTCGGTCGTTGTGGTCAGACTCTATTATGGATTTCTGACTACATTCTCCATAGGTCCCTCTTAGATCTTCTTTCTCCAATCTTGGATTAGGGAAGAAGGAGATATTCGCGTGGTAATCCTCGAGGCCCGACACATGTGGAAGGCCGTGGACACTGGCGACGTGGAGTACGCCGAGGACCGGTTAGCGATGGAGGCACTCATGCGCTCCATCCCACCGGAGATGGTGCTCACCCTTGGGGCCAAGAAAACCGCCAAGGAGGCGTGGGACACCATCAAGACCTTGCGCATCGGCGCAGACCGAGTGAAGGAGTTGAAGGCGCAGACCGAGTGCGGGAGTCGAAGGCGCAGACCCTTCGTCTCCAGTACGAAGAGATCAAGTTCAAGCCGAATGAGCAAGTCAACGACTTCGTCATGCGCTTGCAAGGTCTTATCTCTGAGCTCGCAACGCTCGGTGACCCAATCGACGAGAAGAGGGTGCTCCTGAAGCTGCTTCGAGTCGTTCCCACGCAGTACAAGCAACTGGCCTAGTCCATAGAGGGCCTGGTGGATCTGTCCACCATGTCCATCGAGGAACTCGTCGGCCGACTGAAGGTCGTCAAGGAGCGCGGCGTCGATGCTGGTGAGTGTGCTGACGGCCGACTGCTGCTCATAGAGGAGCAGTGGAACGCGCGCTTGCAGCAGCGCGGTCAAGACGGTTCTTCCGGCAGTGGGGGAGCTCCTCCAAAGGAAACCACAGTCGCAGTCGGGGGCGCGGTCGAGCCTCCAACGGCGGCCGAGTGAACTCAGGCGGTAGTGCATGGCGCGACGACGAGTGCCACTGCTGCAAGAAACCCGGCCACTGGGCTCGGGACTGCCGCACAAGGATAAGGGAGGAGGCGCTCCTGGTGCAAGGCGTGCCAAACGGCAGCGACGACGCACCTACCCTCCTCATGGCCGAGTGCCAGCCAGCAAGCTTGGTCGGATCAAGTGCACCGCGTGAAGAAACCAGTCGGGCTGGATACACCGACTGGAGGTCTCTTCAGTCGGATGTCTGAACGATGACGAGGAACCCACCTCCTCATGGTAGTGTGCGAGCCAACTGGAGCTGAATCCAGTCAGGCGACTGCGGATCCCGACTGGAGCAGTCAGTCGGATGGAGCTGCACTCGGGTGCGAACTCTCACTCGGCACGAAGCAAACCCGAGTGGGAGGCCATGTGCTTCTCAACGAGGAGAGCACACGGGTAAGACTCGGCAATGAGAGCGAGCCGAGTGAGGCCCCCTGGTACCTCGACACTGGGGCCTCCAATCACTTGACGGGCGAGCACTCAGTCTTCGCCGAGCTGGATGAAGGCGTGGTCGGCTCCATGAGCACCATGCACTAACGGAGGTGTACTACATTCCCCGACTGAAGACGAGCATCGTCAGTCTGGGACAGCTCGATGAGAACGGCTGTCCGACCTCCATCCAGTCGGGCGTTATGTCCATCTGAGACAGACAGCATTGCCTTCTCACCAAGGTACAGCGCTCTGCGAACCGCCTGTACCGAGTGCGGCTGCAAATCATGCAGCCTGTGTGTCTGTCCGCACGACGCGGAGATGATGCGTGGCTGTGGCACGAGCGACTCGGTCATCAGCACTTTGGAGCACTGCAGAAGATGCAGTCGGATGGACTGGTGCGTGGGCTTCCCCTGATTGCTCACGCAAGCTAGCTCTATGATGCCTGCCTCACCGGGAAGCAGCGAAGGGCCTCGTTCCCGCAAGCGATGTCATTCCGAGCAAGCAAGAAGCTCGAATTGATCCATGCGGGTCTCTACGGCCCAATCACTCCGGAGACACCAGGCAGCAAAAGGTACTTCCTACTGATGGTGGATGACCTCAGTCGGTTCATGTGGCTCGCGCTACTGGCCATGAAGGATGAAGCCGAGTGTGCTATACGACGCATCAAGAAAGTGGTAGAAGTGCAAAGCAGCTGCACTCTGCACACGCTACGTACGGACCGCGGTGGGGAGTTCAGGTCGAGGACCTTTGAGGAGTTCTGCGCTGACCACGGAGTGCAGCGCCACCTCTCGGCTCCCTACTCGCCCCAGCAGAATGGGGTGGTCGAGCGGTGAAACCAGTCGGTTGTCGCCATGGCGCGCTGCATCATGAAGGCGCGCAACGTTCCCAACTGGCTTTGGGGGGGAGGCGGTGACCACAACAATCTACCTGCTAAACCGGTCCTACACTCGATCAGTGGATGGCAAGACCCCATATGAAACATGGCGCGACAAGGCGCCGACTGTGCAACATCTCCGAGTGTTCGGGTACGTGGTTCTCGTCAAGACGACGAAGCCGCACCTCCAGAAGCTCGAAGACCGATCCACTCGGATGGTCTTCCTCGAATATGAGACTAGGTCCAAAGCCTACAAGGTATTTGATCCAGTCACTCGGCCCGTCTTCGCCACTCGGGACGCTGTCTTCGATGAGTCTGCGTGCTGGGACTGGCAGCAGCCAGGCGACGATGTCTACAGCGACTTCGTCATCGACTACACAGAGCAAGGAGTGCTCCCAGTCAGCTCGCGGAGGCCGACTGTCACAGACCCGACTGAAGGATCAGTCGGATCACCGGAGAAACTGAGTGAGCAACCACTCGAGACGCATCAGAAGGAACCGACTGAGATGTCAGTCGGCTCACCCTCAACCCCGCACTCGAGTCCAACAGCTTCGACACCGACTATGGAGTTCGTGTCACCACCGATGATCCCCTCGGGCGAGCTCAGACTCGGCTGACGACCACGAGTTAACGCACCGGTTCCGCACTATGCAAAACGTGCTTGACTTCGGCCCAGCTACCGAGCCAGATGAAGAGCTCCACTTCCTCGCAGCAGAAGAGCCTGGCTCCTTCACCGAAGCTGAATAGCACGCCACTTGGCGGTGTGCAGTACTGGAAGAAATGGAGGCAATCGAGGACAACCACACGTGGCATCTCACCACTCTTCCACTCGGGCAACGAGCAATCGGCCTCAAGTGGGTGTACAATGTGAAGAAGGATGCACTCGGAAAGGTCCTCAAGCACAAGGCGCGCCTAGTCGCAACATCCAACAGCACGGCATCAACTACGATGAGATGTTCGCTCCAGTAGCACGCCTCAAGTCCGTCCGAGTGTTGCTGGCCCTAGCTGCTAGCTCAGGCTGGGCAGTCCACCACATGGACGTCAAGTCAGCCTTCCTCAATGGAGAGCTCGAAGATGAGGTCTACGTCTCGCAACCACTCGGTTTCGAGACACTCAGGAAGGAGCACCTGGTGTTGCGCCTGGACAAGGCGCTCTACGGCCTGAAACAGGCACCCAGGGCCTGGAACACAAAGCTCGATGTGTGCCTCACTCGGTGCGAGTCGGAGCACAGAGTGTATGCATGCGGGACGGCTACATCCCGACTGCTCGTGGGCGTCTATGTGGATGACCTGGTGATCACTGGATCCAATCCATGTGATCTCAACAGCTTCAAGCAGGAGATGAAGAACCTGTTTGAGATGTCCGACCTAGGATTGCTGAGTTTCTATCTCGGGATCAAGGTCCGATTGCACTCGCATGGGATTTCCATATCCCAGTCGGCCTATGCCGAGAAGCTACTGGAGAAGACAGGCTTGGCTAGCTCCAAGCCCTGCCATGTGCCCATGGAACCCCGCTTCAAGTTGTCCAAGGCCAGCATAGCGCAAGCGACGGATGCTACCGAGTACCGCAGCATCATCGGCAGCCTGCGGTACTTGGTGCACACAAGACCAGACCTGACGTACTCAGTCGGGTTTGTCTCGCGGTTCATGGAGGCACCGACTGAAGAGCACCTTGCGGCGGTCAAGCGAATTCTTCGCTACATCGCCGGCACAACTTCACTTGGGTGCATGTTTGGGAGAAGCACTCGGACACCACGCTTGGTCGGCTATAGCGATAGCGACCTAGGCAGGGACGTGGACTCGCGCAAGAGCACGTCCGGAACGCTCTTCTTCCTCGGGAGCAGCCCTGTGACCTGGCAATCCCAGAAGTAGAAGATCGTGGCTCTCTCGAGCTGCGAGTCCGAATACGTGGCTGCTGCCACTGCTGCTTGCTAGGGGATCTGGCTGGCTCGCCTGCTAGCTGAGCTAAGAAACGGTGAAGTGGAGAGTGTTGTCCTCAAGGTGGACAACAAATCGGCAATTGCACTTGCCAAGAATCCCGTCTTCCACGACCGATCAAAGCACATCGAGCTGAAGTACCACTTCATTCGGGACTGCGTGGAGATGAAGAAGATCGAGCTGCAATTCGTCGCAACCGAGCACCAACTCATGGACATGTTCACCAAACCACTCGGCCGAGTGCATCTTCTCCATCTTCGCTCAAGTGCTGGCATGGTGGACCTTTCTTATTTCTTTCCCATGATGACTAGGAACGAGCAAATTAAGAATTTCACTTCGAATTCCGGACCTCAGCATCCTGCTGCTCATGGTGCTTTTTTTTTCTTTCTATAGTGGAGATAGAAATATTAAATCTCTGGTTTACAGAGTTAATTTCTTTTTGTAGATCTTTCTCTAATTCTTCAATTGCTCCTTTTTTCTATAATAAATTTGCACTACAAGAAATATGTCAACTTGCGACCATCAATATTGGTCACTGAATGGTCATTGTTTTTTATTTGTAACCTTTTTGTGACCAAAAACAGTTAGTCAAAAGCTGGCCGTCTTTAATGAAACTTATCGACCTTTTTTGTGAGATGGTCGTAGACGATTACGACCAAAATAAAAGGTCGTAGATTTTATGACCAATTATTTTGGTCACTGGCAACCTGCCCACACCACGTCAGATCCAACGTGGCAACCTGACGTGGCAAAATTGCGACCAAATGAATTGGTCGTAGATTAGAATCAGCCCGGTCCAGTTTTGTGTTTATATGGGCCGAGCCAAACAATTCAGCCCATTTATTATTTTTCCCTATCAATTTTGGTCAGCTACATGGGTGAAGCCCAACAATTTGGCCTTTTTTATTTTCTGGGCCTCAGCCTTTTTACAGTCCACTTCATTTTTGGGCCTCGGTCTTTTTACAATTCATTTCTTTTTTGGGCCTCAGCCTTTTTATAGTCCACTTCATTTTTGGGCCTCGGCCTTTTTGCTCTATTTATGTTTTGGGCCTTGGCCTTTATCAATAAGTTGGTCCAACTCGTCAGCTTTCTATTTCTCACATTTTCACAGTACACAAAATACAAATATTTCAAATGAAACCGAACTATATACTTGAAATGATAGCCAAAATTAGCCTATTACAGTCTTTACATAGTGTTCATACAACCAGATGTGCTGACTACTACAGAATACAATATAACTAGCTACAAAGTACAACCTGAACACGAGGCAGATTGATAGATAACCACCACGCTTCATCGTCTTCTCTTCCAAACATCAAGATACAAATCACCTAGCATTGGGAGGATCACGCATCAGAAGCATATAAAACATCAAACAAAGAAATGAATGGCATGTAGTATGAAAATAAAGATAGCAGTAGTATATTTTAACTTTATCTTGCAACCATCAATATAGTTTGCTTATAAGAAAACATATGGCATGATGCTTATGTGCGCCTAGATTACTAAAGACAAATTGCACACTATGCACTCAATTTGACACTTGCAACAGTTTCAATGTAAACCAATAGTTAAAACTGAAAAGATGCAACGCTGAAATCTAACTCATGACTGTAGCAAGAGTGCTCCTAGCAGAACATCACAATTCTGCATTTTTAACCTCTACTTGCAACATTTAATGCTGGCAAGAACATATGGAGGCAGATATAGTTCCCAATGATATTTATATGACCGATGTATTTCTTACTAATAAGGTGCATACAGATGTAGTCTAGGCTGGGGACACACAGGAGTTTGAAACATTTCAAACATAAGAAATGAGAACAGACAACAAAGCATCAGGTTTGCAAGTTAAAGTAGGCCACAAAGTAACTTCTGTGAGGCACTTTGTTGGAATTACAACATGTTACAGTAAAGGTCCATGAAGCTACCAAAATTCTAGAATACGAGGAGATAGTAGTTTAACTGCTGAAAAAACAAACAATTTACTGAGAATGGCTAGTGGTAGAAATATAAATCAAATTTACTAATCATAAGGCATGTGAGCAGGACATGATGAATATGGCATGAAACACCAGCAATGTAATACTACAACCAAATCATCATAGTTCAATATCTTTGACATGATGTAATCAAAAGAAGTACTCGAGGGCCTGGAGCACCAAATATTTAAGAAAAGTACAAATTAACAAGTGAACACGGTAGTACAAGACTGAGCTCGAACGACAATGAAATTCTTCAATGTGTAGGTCACACAGTTCTGCACCCAAACAAGCAAGTAAAGCAACATTGATTAGTACATGCAGCTAAATTCCACTGAATATTGAATGATAGGAACTCAAATCACCCAGATACTAACAAGGGATACACATGGGAAGATGCATTAGTATGAAGATACAATGGCTGAGCACAAGGGAGCAAGTTCAGATAACTTGTTTATTAGCATATAATCCATAACACGATATATTTTTCAGTAACAAGAAAAGGCAGGGGTGAACCGTAAAGTGTCAGCTTTAGGCCTATCCACGAACCCAGTGAACCATCATACCTTGTAAGTTCAATGGTCTTTCCACCAACCCAACGAAGGCAATACAAAAGGTCAAGATTATGTAGCAACAGTTTTAGATTATCAGCGTCATCCTCAAGGTGCAGAAAGCTTATCTACAACAGATTGGGTTTACAAAATTAGTCATCAGGAACCATCAAACTAAACAAATACACAAATTTCTGTCTATTTGTCATCAAGTACCATCAACCTGTTGAATCGGCAGGAACCACCAGAAGGAGGCGAACATACCAGAAAAATAAACTGAACACACCAGAAAACAAAATAACAACCACTACACTGGTCAATTCGTCAGAACTTATGTGAATCTCATGAGTGAGGTTTGACTTTTTCTTAATCTTCTGAGTGCTGTTGTTTCTGGGAACTAGGAGAGTGATGTTCTCCGTATATAGGAGCGAGCTAAACAAAGAGACTAAACAGAAGCTCATCGTGGGAGTCATCCACCCCATGTAGATGACGAGTGCGGAGAGGCCCAAGAGCAGCAGTAGCGAGAGCAGACCTGCAAACCACGAGCAAGTGCGTCAGTCGGCTGAGGGGGCCAGCAATCTTGCTGAAGATTTGAGAGCTCAGGGATCGGGGCCACCATTGCAGCGGTAGTGGAGGCGGGAGGAGTCTGGGAGGACGGCGCCTGCGACGAGCTTGCCGGGGAGGAGGACGCCCACGGCGGCGAGGTACGCGAGGTAGGAGGCCAGCGCGGCGAGCACGTCGGCGGCGGCGGGGGCGTCCATCCCCGTCGTCGCAGTGAGATGGGATCTCAACCAGTCGCTGTGAATGAAGCGAACTGCAGTGGGAGGGGCCGAGCTCGACGAATCTGGAGGAGCCGGAGATGCGAGAGGCCAGTGCGATGTGGGGTCGACGGCGGCGGACGCGGGGGGCGGACCGAGGCAGTGAAGGGCGTGATGCAGAGGCGAGGGAGAGAGAGGCGAAGAGATGCAGGCGCTGCCTTTCTCAGCGACGCGCTGGCCAGGCGCTCGAGCTCCTGTGGTCGGAGGCGGTGAAGAGGAGTGGGTGGGGCGGCGGTTGCTGTGGATCCCGACGAGGATAGAAGGGAAAGACCTACCGAAGCCACGCCGCCATTGGAGCCGCCCGAAACCCTAACCGTGGGCGAGGGTTGGGGAAGCGCCCGACAGATCTGGCCGTAGAGGATGAAGGCTCGGAGCGAGGGGAGCATCAGGGCGTGCTGCTCATGCCAGATCTCGCCGAATTTCTTGGCGACTAGAGGCCGCGCACGCTGGATCTCGCCGGATGGGAGGGAGGAGCGAAGCGTGGGGGTCATGTTGGTGTGCTGGGCGCCGTCGATTCCCGCCTGAGGTCGCCGGGGTCTGGCGCTGGAGGTGGCAGCGGCAAGTGCGTCGAGCGAGAGAGAGAGGAGGGGACGAGGGGTTGGGTTGGGTTCACACACACGAGAGAGAGAGATGGGGGGGTTGCTGCGGTGGGTTGGATGGATGGATGGACACGGATGGATGGATGGATGTTTGCCACGTCATCGATCCATGCCACAACTGAATCCACCAATTAGAATTAAGCTTATGTAATTTTGTGTGTTTCTTTTATTTTTCTTAATTTTTTTACCCTTTTATTGGGGTAAACATTCAACATATTACCCTTTTATAGTTTGTTCATATGACTCAATATTGTGCACATATGTGTATCTTGGGATGACAAACAATGTTGATTTGGGGGGTTTTCATTTTCTTTGCACAAAAAAATCATTTTCAATTTTTGGAGTGCCAAAAATCAGTTTTTTGTGAAGAATCTACTAAAACTTTGTTGCAAAATTGTACCGCACCATTTTTTAAAAATATTAGAACACATTTTATGTACAATTGACGAAATGGTTGCCACTCAAAAGCTTTCGATCCACCTCTCGTCAAACTGACAAAATTCTGCCGATTCAGCAGCAACCAGGTCAAATTTGAACTAGACATGCCTCATAGTTTGCTCTTTATTTTTCCAAAAAATATTTATAGGTGCAAAAGTATCTATTTAATCAGAGATACTCCAAAAGTATTGTAAGATTCAACCCCTAGCTACGAACGGTCATGCCCGCCATTTTGACCGCATTTTCAAATGGGCATAAGAAATTAAAAAAAATCAAAAAATCGAAAACCTTCGCATTGTGTCATTATATGTGACCTAGTTTGCAGGAAAAATAACAAACTTGGACTACGACAAATGTCTTAAAAAAGTGTTCTCAGAAACGAGCTATCTTGTATGAAGTTCCATGGCTTTAAGGCAAATGGCCAATGTTATGGCAACATTCATGGCATAGTTTGTTCAAATGATATCATATTTTGCACAAGCTTGCATCTTGGAATGACAAACAATGTTGCCTAGGGAAGTTTTCATTTTCTTTGCACGAAAATTTCATTTTCCATTTTTTGAATGCCCAAAATGAGTTTTTTTGTGAAGAACCTACCAAATATTTGTTAAAAAATTGGACCAAATAAATTTTATAAAATATTAGGACATATTTAATGTACAATTTACCAAATGGTTGGGTGTCAAAAGATTTTGATCCACCTCTCGTGAAAAAGACAAATTTCCGCTGATTCAGTAGGAAGCGGGTCAAATTTGAACTACAGCTGCCTCATAGTTTGCTTTTTATTTTTTCCAAAAATCATTTCTAAGTACATAAGTATCTATTTAATAAGAGAAACTCCAAAAGTGTTGCAAGATTCAACCCCTAGCTACGAACGGTCATGCCCGTCGTTTTGACCGCATTTTGAAACGGGTATAAGAAATTCAAAAAAAATCAAAAAATTGAAAACCTTCACATTGTGTCATTATGTGTGACCTAGTTTTCAGGAAAAATAACAAACTTGGACTACGGCAAATATTTTAAAAAAAGTGTTCTCAGAAACGAGCTATTATGTATGAAGATCCATGGCTTTCAAGGCAAATGGCCAATGTTATGGCAACATTCATGGCATAGTTAGTTCAAATGATATCATATTTTGCACAAGTTTGCATCTTGGAATGGCAAACAATGTTGCCTAAGGAAGTTTTTACTTTCTTTGCACGAAAAATTCATTTTCCATTTTTTGAGTGCCCAAAATGGATTTTTTGTGAAGAACCTAGCAAATATTTGTTGCAAAATTGGACCAAATTAATTTTCTAAAATATTAGGCCATATTTAATGTACAATTGACCAAACGGTTGGGTGTCAAAAGCTTTTGATCCACCTCCCGTGAAAAAGACAAATTTCCGCCGATTCAGTAGAAGCGGGTAAAATTTGAACTACAGCTGCCTCATAGTTTGCTTTTTATTTTTTCCAAAAATCATTTCTAGGTACATAAGTATCTATTTAATCAGAGAAACTCCAAAAGTTTTGCAAGATTCAACCCCTAGCTATGAACGGTCATGCCCGTCGTTTTGACCGCATTTTGAGACGGGTATAAGAAATTCAAAAAAAAATGAAAAAATTGAAAACCTTTGCATTGTGTCATTATATGTGACCTAGTTTCCAGGAAAAATAACAAACTTGGACTACGGCAAATGTCTTAAAAAAGTGTTCTCAGAAACGAGCTATCATGTATGAAGATCCATGGCTTTCAAGGCAAATGGCCAATGTTATGGCCACATTCATGGCATAGTTTGTTCAAATGATATCATATTGTGTACAAGTTTGCATCTTGGAATGACAAACAATGTTGCCTAAGGAAATTTTCATTTTCTTTGCACGAAAATTCCATTTTTCATTTTTCGAGTGCCCAAAATGAGTTTTTTTGTGAAGGACCTAGCAAATAGTTGTTGCAAAATTGGACCAAATTAATTTTCTAAAATATTAGGCTATATTTAATGTATAATTGACCAAATGGTTGGGTGTCAAAAGCTTTTGATCCACCTCTCGTGAAAAAGACAAATTTCTGCCGATTCAGCTGGAAGCGGGTCAAATTTGAACTACATCTCCCTCATAGTTTGCTCTTTATTTTTTCCAAAAATCATTTCTAGGTAGATAAGTATCTATTTAATCAGAGAAACTCCAAAAGTTTTGCAAGATTCCACCCTAGCTACGAACGGTCATGCCCGACGTTTTGACCGCATTTTGAAACGGGCACAAAAAATTCAAAAAAAATCAAAAAAATTAAAAACCTTCGCATTGTGTCATTATATGTGACCTAGTTTTCAGAAAAATAATAAACTTATAATACGGCAATTATTTTAAAAAAGTGTTCTCAGAACTAAGCTATCATGTGTGAAGATTCATGGTTTTCAAGCCAAATGATCAATCTTATGGCCACATTCATGGCATAGTTTGTTCAAATGATCTCATATTTTTTGTGAAGGACCTACCATATATTGGTTGCAAAATTATACCAAATCAATTTTCTAAAATATCAGGCCATATTTAATGTACAATTGACTAAATGGTTGTGTGCCAAAAGCTTTGATCCACCTCTCATGAAAAAGACAAATTTCCGCCGATTCAGTTGGAAGCGGGTCAAATTTGAACTGCAGCTGCCTTATAGTTTGCTCTTTATTTTTTCCAAAAATCATTTCTAGGTAAATAAGTATCTATTTAATCAGAGATACATGGTGTGGCGCCGAGAGGTCGAGGTTTGGACGGTGGCCGAGGGCCCCAACTCCAGAGCGCGTAAATTGGCATGCCAGCCGCGTGGTCAGCGCGTGACTGTGGCGTTGCCACGTGTTTTGGGCGGCCTAGGCATGTCTGGTGGGTTGGGCACTCCCCCGGTTGGTGTTAGGAAGAAAAAAAGACAACAGAAGAATCTCACGAGGAGACTGAACTAAGCTCAAACATGAATTAGCAGCCAAGTGTTTGATTAGCGGTGGGGGAAATGCACATGGCCAATGGGCCTGAGTTTTGGCTGAGGATGATCATCTACTAAGGAGACTGTCTTGGCAAATTTGCAGCTCAAATGGAGGAGCCTAGGTGGCACTTGCTTTGCAAAGTACCACATTGGACAGAAATATGAATGTTGAAGCTGGGCTCAAATGAATGAATGGATTGAGCTGAAATTTGGTGGAGGGAAGTTATATAGGTAGGATCATACCCTGGTAAAATTTCAGCAATAATTAAGCAATATAAAATATAGTTGCTTCACAAACTGAAAATATGACCAAAATAAAAGATTGGATGATGTTCTCACATGGATTGCTGGATAGAGCTCAAATTTTCTGGAGAGTGATTATTTGAGCATATGGAAGATTTGGAAAAATCTCAGATCATTTGGATAAGCCTAGCTAGTACTTCATTCACAAATCTCCCCCCTGGATAGAAACTTTGGAAATTTGCTGAGGAATATTTACTAGGCAAATGGAGCTGAATATTGGCATGTGGCAATGATTTGGATTTGGAAGAGTGCCCAAAAAATTTGAGTGCAATAGGAGGGGTCTAGATAGCACTTGCTTTGCAATGTGCCAATCTGGCCAGAAAATAGAAATTGAAGCTGGGCTGACATAGATGAATGGATTGAGCTGCAATTTGGAGGAGGATGATAATTTGGGCATATGAAGGCACTGTAAAAATTTCATACCATTGGATAAATAAAAATGGTACTTCCTTCACAATGCTCTCCATTGAACAGAAAATTGGGAACAATATTGAGGGAAAAAGGGCTAAATTAAATGAGCTCAAATTTGGTGGAGGGAGGTTCTATGGGCAGGGTCATGTCCTGGTAAATTTTCAGCAATTATAAAGCAATATAAAATATAGTTGCTTCACAAACTGAAATTATTACCAGAAACAAAGATTGGATGGTGAGCCCACATGGATTGTTAGATGGGGCTCAAATTTTGTGGAGAGCTATGATTTGGGCATATAGATGATGTGGCAAAAATTCAACGCATTAGGATATGCCTAGATAGTACTTCCTTCACAAAGCTTCTAGCTGAACAGAAAGTTTGGAAATTTGCTGAGGAAGATTTACTAGGCAAATGGAGCTGAATTTTGTCATGAGGCAATCATTTGGATAGGAAAGAGTGCCCAAAACTTTTGAGGGTAATCAAGAAAATATAAATAGCACTTCCTTCACAAAGTGCTGTTCTGAACATAATAGGAAAATGAATATTCCTGACTTATTTTTTAACTAGGCAAGGAAGGTTTTTGACATATTTGAGGAAGATATGATCCAAAGAATTTATGAGAATTTTTTGGGAATTTTTGGAATGACAGAAATGTAGGCTGCTTCACAACCTAGGGCAAAAATTGACATATGGACATGACACATAGGCAAAACTGATGAGGTGGCTCCTAGTCATAGCAATGCACCACAATTTACAAGGTTATGACCATCTATATTGGTCGTGATCAGCTAGAAATAAGGCAGCGGACCAGTGCTGTCTGCTTTACGACCATTTCATGTAAGGAAATTACGACTTTTCTGACCAAAATGGTCGTTATGGTTTAGGGTTTGGAGCCCCCCGAACAGCTTACGACCAATTGGTCTCAAATGGTCGTAGATTTATGACCATTTCTTCCAGGGTCACTGACAGAAGGTCACAAGTTGACATATTTCTTGTAGTGTATTCACGGATGGTCATATCGTCCTGTTTCTCGAGCCAGAAAAGAAACCTTGCTGAAATCCATTATCCAGGTGATTCCGACCTTCATAATGAGTTGCTTTGAGTTCCCTAAACAGATTTGTCATAAATTCAGGCAGATTATTGCTGATGACTGGTGGGGCAGAGAAGATGGTCATAAGAAGATTCATTGGAGGTCTTGGGATTGGCTCTCGACTCCCAAGTCTCTTGGTGGTATGGGGTTCCGTGATATGAAAATTTTCAATCTGGCCATGCTAGGAAAGCTAGGGTGGTGGCTGCTCACAAATCCAAATTCCTTATGTGCGCGTGTTTTGAAAGGACACTACTTTCCTTATACTGACTTTTGGAACGCCCCAACTCCAAGATCGGCCTCTGCAAGTTGGAGAGGCACCCTAGCTGGTCGTAAGTTACTGAAACATGGTGTTCAATGAGGTATCTGTGATGGTAAGCAAGTTCATATTTTATCAGATCACTGGATTCCTTCCTGTCCTCCACATGTTCTTCAATCAATTTCATCCATCCCTGCAAATGCTAAAGTACATTGTCTTCTGGATGAGACATGTGGTACCTGGAATGAGGAGATGGTGCGAGCCTTTTTTTTGGAGAAAACATTGCCTTGGAGATTCTGCGCATACCAATCTGTAGACATGTTGGGGATGATTTTCACTAGTAGAAAACAGGGCTTTGGTTCAAGCTCGATCTACACATTAGTCCCGGTCGCATTACGAACCGGGACTAATGTGAGCATTAGTCCCGATTCGAGCGGCTAGGGCGCCGGTCGGGGCTCGGCATGCAGCAGTCCCGGTTCAAATGAGACCGTGTCTCCAACCGGGACTAAAGCTCCTCTGCACAGCGCTGACTGCGCGCCCTAGTTTAGTTCCACCTCGCCTACGGAAGGGCGCCCGCACCTGCTTATATACTGCCCTCCCCCGTACCTGCCGAACTCCTCTTTACACTTGCCTCTGCCTGACTTGTGCACTCTGTTGCCGCCCCTGTTTGGCCTCTGGGCCGTGTGCGGCCGAAAGGTCTGCCCCTATCAGGTTGGGCCGATTAGGCCGCACTCTGTACATGGGCCGGGGTGTATTTTTTTTAGTTTCCTTCAACTGGCCTGACGCGTGGCGGCCTTTTAGTCTCGGTTGGTGTTACCAACCGGGACTAAAGGTCCTCCTGCCTGAGCGTTGCGCAGCGGCCACGTGGAGCCCCTTTAGTCCCGGTTCGTAACACGACCGGGACTAAAAGTGGGGGCCTTTAGTCCCGGTTGCACAACCGGGACTAAAGGCGTGCAACCGGGACTAAAGGCCCTTACGAACCGGGACTAATGCCCTGTTTTCTACTAGTGTTTGTGAGATGGCCATTCACTAAGTATGGTGATTATTCTGTTCAGTCAGCGTACAACATGGCGCGTACTGCTCGATTTTTTGAGAAAAGTGCTATTCATGGCCATGGCCAAACTTCCAACAGATCTGATGATGAGAGAAACTTGAAATCGATCTGGGCAGTTAAAGCACCTAATAAGATGAAAGTTGTTTTATGGCGTTTTGCTCAGAATTGTCTTCCCACGGGTGATCAACTTTTAAGACACCAGGTTCCTTCCTCTGAGCTTTGCTATTTTTGCAATAGATTAGAATCTGTGGAGCATGCTCCTCTCTTTTGCCCTCAAGCTAGAGATGTATGGGACGTGATCAAGGATACTTATGGGATCTGTCTACAATGCCATAATTTTATATCCTCAAAAAAGTGGCTGGTCGATCCTCGGACCAAAATTGTACTGTGCTGGCAGTGACTATATGGCACATTTGGGAAGCTAGAAACTATGCTAGAAATAACCCAGAGGCTTTCCATCCTCGACGTACAGCCGAGAAAATCAAGGCATTTGTCGGACTGATTTTGCAGCATTTTACAAACCGGTTACTGAACACAGGCGTGATACCAACATCTCCAGTATAACTTGGTCTCCGCCGCCGTCTGGTACCGTTATGTTCAATTCTGACGCTGCCATTTTTTCTGAGCTTGACAGATCAGGCATAGGGGTCATCGCTCGGGATCATGAGGCACGTTTTGTAGTGGCCTGCAGTGACCCAGTTCTTGGTGTTCTCGAGCCGGAGATGGCCGAAGCTATAGCTCTCAGGCGAGCTGTTCATTTGGTATTGGAAAAGCAAGTAGCTGATGTTATCTTTGCTACAGACTGCTTATCTTTGGTGCACAGAATTCATTCTTCAGGGACTGATCATTCTACTATTGGTGCGGTGGTTTCTGATATTAAAATTGCGGCTGCTGCCTTCAATTCGGTTATCTTCAAGCACGTACATCGGCATTTGAATATTGCTGCTCATTTGTTAGCTAGAGCTTGTATGTATTCAGTTAGTTCATGTGTTTTCTTTTCTGTTCGGGACTGCATCCGGCGATCTCTGTGTAATGTTGTTGAGTAATCAATAAAATGATGTTCTCTCAAAAGGAGGAGTACGAGCTAGCTCCAGCCCGACCCCCGCGTCGGCCGCATCGGGCGACACGGGGGAACCCTAGCCACCAGCGCCCGAAGCCTCCCCTCCGCCTGCTCCCGCGCCGCCGCCGCCGGAGGGCTGGCCGGCGAAGCCGCGCCGTCCTGGGATGGTGGCGGCGGGGCTGTTCTTCACCGACGAGCTGCTTCTCCGAGCTCTCCCCATCCTACACGTCCCCGCCCACCCCCGACCGCCCCCGCGTCCCCGCCGCCGGAGGGCTGGCCGGAGCGGCCGCGTCAAGCCCTGGCTCTCCTCCGACGCGCCTCCCCCTCCTGCGTTGCGGCGTCCCCCGCCCCTCCCCCACCCCCGAGCTACGGGTCCTCTGGCGGCACTGGTTGCCCCCCGGCGGCTGCCTCCCGTAGCGCGCCGGCCGGGTGCGTGGCTGGCGCGAGCTCCCTTCGCGTGCCCCCTCCACCCTGCAGGTGCGGCTTCGGCCCGGCGGCCATGGACGCGCCCCCTCCCCCTCCATGGCAGGCTGGCGCAGCTCCAGATCCGGTGCTCCGCGTGTGCTGTGTCCCTTCCGGCTCCTCCGGCTCGCCGGCATCTCGGCGGCTTCGCACCACCCCCTGCAGGTGTTCTCTGTTGGCCGGCATCCACCCCGGTGCGGCTCCGGCTCTGGCTTGCTCATGGAGCTGCGCCCTTTTTCCGGCTCCTTGGCTCATCGGCGTCCCTGCGGCTCCGGTCCTGACGGCCTGGATCTGCGCTCCTCTCCAGATCCTGGCTGGTCCGGGTCTTCGGCCACCTCCGCTTCCCCTACGCGCCTCTCCTTCCGCCCAGCCGACCAACCTCGCCTTGCCCCGTCCTTCCGCCTGATCCGTAGCTCTCACGTCCGGCGGCGGCCGGTGCCTCCTTCGGCGGCGGCCGTAGCTCCCTTTCCTGCGGTGGTGGTTCCGACCGACGACTTGGCTTCATCTTCTTCGAATCTTGCTCCGACGGCTTGGGATTGCTCAAACTCTGGCCAGGCGAAATCCTTGCTCAACCTTTCGATGCTGGCAGCGGCGACACCCGCGGGTGCCGTCTCCTTCTTGGAGGCGCTGCCATGGCCGACATATGTGCCCCTCTTCGAGCAACAGGGGAAACCCTAGGTCCGGCTATCCCGATCGGGCGGCGACGGTGTCTCGGCGTCGTTCTCCTTCATGAAGGCACTGTCTTGTTTGCTCGCGGTGTCCTCGGTGGTTGTTTTGGAGATATTGGTCGTCATGTTGGTTTGGTTTGGGTTGCTTCTCAGGACGGCGAGCTTTCGCTGTGTTGTTTTCTCTTTCTGGGCCAAGCATCCCATGTCTCTCTGCTCCGGGCACCATGTTCACGCCTGTTGCGTTCGTGTCATGTGTTGTATCACCACTTGTATTCACTCTTATCTTCTTCTATCAATGAAATGATACGCAAGCTTTGCGTACTCGCGAAAAAAAATATGTTCTCTCAAAAAAAAAAAAAACTCCCAAGCTTCATTGGAAATTGGCCTTTTTGTTTTAGTACTATATATATACCTACAGTACCAAATTTTAGTAAAATGAAATGACACAAAGGGAGGGCGCTGGGGTTCGAACTCTGTACCTCTTGCTTCCGTGGATAGTTCATTACATACAGACCTAATTTAGAGACATTATACCCGCAAAAATAATAATAATTTAGAGACATTAAAATTGTGCAACTTTCCAGCCATCTCAGGCCATTAGTGTTCGCGGTCGTCTGATCGTAACTTTTGGGCGTTCTCAGCCGTCCGGTTAGCTCTGAATCCCGAGTCCAGTCGCTTCGGTCGCCACCACCGAGCACTAACGTGCTGGGTCGCTACTCCGATAACAATTTCATAAGCTTGACATGAAATTGGGCCTAATGGGCTTAAATCCAGCAAAGGCAGAGCGCTTCGCGTGGGCAGGCGAGGGCGACGGTTCGGGCACGACAACCTCATTCGCCCCTTCTGCTTCTTCAACCTCGCCACGCCCATGATCTCGCGATCAGGGTTGTGTCTACGGCACCACCGCTCTCCGGCTCACAGTCCTCCTGGCGTCGTTGATAGACCACCTCATCCAATCGCGGCCACACCCCGATTTCTCCTCTCGACCCGTGAGACGAATCTCCTCCTCCTGGCCCTCACCCCCGTTCGGGCCGTTCCCATGGGTAGAGCCGCCACCACCCCGCCGCCTCTTCTTCCCCCCCTCCCCTTCCAAGCATGTCCGTGTCGCCTCCTATCCTCCTTGCTACTTCCTTTCCATCATCTTTTCTCCTCCTTGCCCCGTGGTTCACTTGACTCCACACCGGCGAAACCCTTAGACTCCTCATCTCCTGGTGGCGTGACGAAACAGTGACGAGCACCTCCTGTCCTGGTGGTGTGAGGTTGACGGGAATTGCTAGATGAATACTGAATCAAACTCCCCCCAATGATCTCCTCGAGAGAAAAAATCGCAGGAAACTGAGGTACTGCTACGCTGCCTGATCTTCCATCTCCTCAACGGGTTTCCTCTCGCGCGTCATCTCACAACGGCCGTCATGCAGGTATTGACATCAGTTTCTACATTTTAGATAGGTCAGTGAGGTAAATTTTCACGATGGAGATGACTAATAAGCATGGTTTCTCTGTTGTGCACTATTCTTCAGTGCAAAATATTGCACCTACAGGCATTATTGAGAAGACTAGAATGGGGCAAGGACATTTTCTGCATCGGCTAACACAGCAGCAGTACCTAGTGATGCATTCACCGGACCATCGATTCCAACCTTCAATCCAAGGACCCGCTTTCTCAATATTATCCATTGCCCCAGCCATATAAAAGCATTCATGTTAGGTTATATTGATGAATATTATTGTAAACCTTTCTTCATACATTACCAACAATGTGATCTATTTGTGGTTGCATAACAGCTCTTTGTGGTCTGGACTCTAGAATATACTCGCAACAATCGAGTAGAAGGAATATTTACAGAAGCTGGCAGCATTTTCGTAAACTGCAGTTTTTGATCTTTAATACCTCCATTTTTGTCAGATGTACGTATTAACAACTTCTCTCTTTCTCCCATTTACAGTGCAAAGAAGTTGCAGATTTCTATAGTCCACAAGTAACTCATTGATTCATTATATGTTACTCTTTGCTTTTAGAAGAATTAAAACATAATTGCTATAAATACTGCTCAATATTGGTGACCAAATAGTAAGGTCAATATTAGAATTGATAGTGTGTCATTTCCCTCTTTGTGCATAAACAATTAACTTGCATTTTGTATATGGGCCACCCTTTGTTTACTACATACTTATCCGGAGGACAATAGCAAGTCTTTTTTTTTGCGGGACTATAGGAAGTCTTCCATTTCATAGCATTCCATCATCGCTTTCCTTTCCTCTACAACAAGAACAGGAAGTTTTTTATGAGGTCGTTGGCTCTTCCTACATGAAAACTGTCATGTAACTATGGCTGCTAAAAAGTATAGAATACATTTGTTTATCTAGACCCATATGATTTATTATTGGGACAAATAGCGCAAGCATATTAGCCTATGGCAATGTGACTGCAGATTCCAGTGTTTGCATTTTCCACCTTGATTTCCTTTTCATACGGTTTTAATAAGACCATCACATGGGTTAATTGGTCAGGAGGGGGCCATCATCCAACAAGATATGGTTCTGCAAAATGAATGTGGAGTTTGTCCAGTTAATCAGGTCAGTGTGTTGTAGTACCCTAGGCTGTTCATATCTTCCTTTTCTGTTGTGATTGCTGATCTCCTGATTCTATTGCTTACTTGTGATAGATTGCCATACACATGTTGTCTCTAGATATCCAGAAAACCTGTGATGAAACAGGTTGCTTGAATGGTCAACTCCATCGTTGGCTATCTTTTAGACTTACTACCCTTCCTGCATTATCTTCTTCAGTGAGAAATTGTTATATGCTAGGAAACAAGCTTCAAATTTCATTTAGAACATACCTAAATACATTCTTAGTCCAATAGTTAATTAGTATACCCATGGCACCACCTGGCTTGCTATTTTTGACTTTTGAGCCATCCATTAGTCCTATGTCGCTGCCCCAATGCACTTGCTTCTTAGGATTGCATTTTGCCTACCATTCTATCAATTGTTTCGGACGATGTCTCTAGATGTGTGCTTCATCTGCTTACTGCATGAGACATATTTTCATATTTATCTGAACCATCTAAGTTACACCAAAGATGTCTTCTGACAATCCATCTTAATCAGCACGATGTCTATCTGGCTCTAGCTTGCAGTTTATGTCAGATTTGACTTTAATGGTCTCAGTGATCCAAAACCCTTAGTTGATTCATCCACGTTTGATATTATTTACGGAGTAGGAAATTTTGATGCAAGTAAGCGTATTTACATAGAACATGTATGTGTAATCAGTTTACTGTCATTTTTAATATTTGCATCACCTGCCAAGAGGGGAAAAAAGATATCTATCTTCACCGACAGTCCATCGTCCTAGAGTGACTGTACTGAAATGCCTTACGAAGAAGAGAACAAAATCTTACACAGCTTCTCTGAAGTATGTAGCTTGTCTTTTATCATTGTGTATTTGCAGGTAATTTTTTACAGCAATGTGCGCTAGATGATGATTATGAGCATTTCCTCTACAAGATATACTGGTGTGCTGAAGGTTGTACTCATAGCAGCAGGATGATGATCTTTTTTCCCACCCCAACAGTGTGATGATTGGTTCATCTTCTTTCCCATCAGTGTCGAATGCATCGGTGGATTCTTGTTTCTACTGAGCTATTGCCTAGATTGTTACCTCAATTGTTAGCGAACTAACGAAGGAATTTCCTGGAATCTGCTGGTATGTGTGCCCACAGGGTTTCCATACATATTCTGCAGTTGAAGAAGGTAGAGATAATATCAACTTAAGACCATCCCTTTTCAACCTTAAATTGATGAGTGTGTTCTTATTTCGTTGTTACTTGGTATGTTTGTTGAATATCAATGCATGTTGTTTTCAGAAGCAAGTTTGACCTGTTTCCTGCTCGCAGTGGCGGATCTAGCTGGTGGCCAGGGTGGGCCACGGCCTACCCTGGAATTTTAAGTCGACCCATATATATACCATATCCCATAAGAGATTAGGGGATGGGCCAAAAGAAAAGAAAAGAAAAGCCCAGCAAACACAGCCTCGACTCGTCGCACAACCGCTGTAGCCGCGGGATAGCCGCTGCGCACTGCCTCCTATCTCAGGCTGGCAGTCGGGTCGGGTTTGATCGGGTGAAGCTCTCTCAAACCCATGCCCGATAGCTAATCGGGTCAAACCCGCCGCCCACGACCCTACCCATGGGTAGGATGAACGACCCATGCCCATACCCGACGGGTAAGCCGACCCATTCGGGCACCCATCGGGTCAATGAACACATTATCCATTTTTTTTACTCCGCCTAGTATGCAGCAAGTTCAAACCAAATCGGTGACTACCTGCTACCTTTATAGTCATGCACACGCCTCCTTCCTCAGTAGTTAGTCGAGGTGGTACTAAACGTTACGTTGCCAGTACTTCTCGTTACGAATTTAGGTGTAATAACCTGCTCCCTATGCATGGAGAGGAAGAAGGACACTGGGAATAGAAAAAGAGATGGGGAATTCAGAGTACTCAATTTCATTAGCTATCTTCACCTGCTACAGCCGTGGGCTTATAAAACGCCTTACACGCACAGCTCGCACAGGGCACTCACGCCTCACAAAACTACCCCACATGTCAGGCAGCCTCTGAATCTTGATGTGGAAGAATGAACACATGCACAGTCTTCTTTGAACTTTTCAAGGCATGTAGGCTTATTTTATGCAAAATTAAGACTTGTATTTGAGAATTTTCCATATGTTTGTAAGACCATATTGATCAATTTCTATTCTGCTATTGGTTAATTTTTTTAGGGTGGACCACCCTGTTTCAAAATCCTAGATGCGCCACTGCCTGCTCGTGTGTAGTTTAGTGAAAAATTTTAGGTCATGCAGAAAAAACCAAAACATGCTTGTGATCTCAATAGTAAAAGAATTTTTTTTACTGTGTTTGTGCTAAAAACATGTTCTTATCATTTCAGGGAGTGTGCAGCACAGGACCTGTTTCTCAGAGGGATGTATGTATGCAAAGCCAGCAGAATATGAAGATTTTACTTGCATCCTCACAGTAACTATTGCATTTTCTGTTTTTTTGTCCCTATAGCTGGGTGCAAAACTGCAAGTATGCTAGCTGCCTGTCAATGTTTAAGGTTATTGCTGCCATTCATTCACCGAGTGAAAGATCTGTTGCTCCATCCAAACTTAGTACAATATTATTTACTACTGTCTGGAGTGTCTCGTTTCTAAAGAAAACAGAAAACTTTTGTGAAACAATTTATTTGAGTCTATTTTATCATTTTCCAAAGGTTATCTTGTCTCCATGTATTTACAAAAATTCCTATCTTTCTCATAAAAAAATAATTCAAAATAAACGGGCACGGCAACGTGCGTGCGCCATCAATGATCTGGTACTATTAATATTCACACTCCTACACAAGAACATATATGTTGCCTGCCACAATAATTGTTAAAATCATAGTTAAAAGGGAGCCCCCAGGATAGAACACAGAACCTCTAGCTTTAGGTTCGTCAACTCAAAGTCTCTTACGTAACAACATACAAACAGTATATTAGAATAATTGTTAAAATCCTAATATGTGCGCCCCACTGCCGCACGTCATTTACTGTGTGGCTACGCCACCGGTGAGTAACAAATGTTTATTCATTTAACTAAAATCCATTAATTAATTTTTAAAAGACATGATAACAAAATACTTTAAATTTAGAAAAACCATACCTAATCGATGTTCACTAAAAAAAAAGAGTAATATATCAAAAAATTCCGAAAAATGTTCTTTGCGTATTCTAATGATTGGAAACAAGATTGTTTAACCTATTTAGGGTAAAGAATAAAATAACAGTTTTAATTATACTAGAGTTATAATAAATGCTACATTTAGTGCTTTTCAACTTCAATATAAAGTTTTGTGTTGCATTAGTTCAAATTTTGTGTGTAAATGTTCAAAGTTTTCCAAGCAAACTTTTGTAATTTCCATATATTTTTTATATATTGGCTAAAAAGTTTCAAGAGACTTAAAATATGATTTTGCTTGCATTCCAACCATGAGGGTGCCAACACTCGACCTCGAACATGGAGTTTATTGGTTTTTTAATTCTAAAAAATGCAAACGAAGTCTGAAAAACATGAAACCTGGCATGGAGCCCTAATATGACACCTAGAGACTGTGGTAAAAATTTGAGAATGTTTCACAAAAGTTGGGACGTATGCTGCCTAGAAACCGGACCATCTCTGAGGAAGAATCTAGGTTTCAAAATGGAACGGGTCAGGTTTGAAGGCAAATTGACCGCTGCTTCATCCGTTGGCCTTGAATTTTTTTTTATACTTAACATACACCATTACATGATCCATGTCAAAATGTGTCAATTTTCGGGGTCCGTTTGCTATATCTATGTCATTTAGTGCATTTCTAGGCATTTAATGAATATAATTCAATTTTGATCTGCAAGTGCATGAAAAAGTTAGCAAAATTGGTTTGGTAAATCATATTTGTATTAACGAGTCTATGTTTAGCTCTTATACAATAAAAGGAAAGGAATTCCAAACATGAGAGTGTCAAGACTCGACCCCGAGCATGGAGTTTATTATTTTTTTAATTCCAAAAATGCAAACGAAGTCTGAAAATTATGAAACTAGGCATGATGCCCTCATATGACATCTAGAGGTTGTGGAAAAAATTGAGAAAGTTTCGCAATAGTTGTGACATACGCTGCTTAGAAACCGGGCCATCTCCAAGTTGGTTTCGAGAGGGAACGGGTCAGGTTTGAAGGCGAAAGCGACCGCTGCTTCATCCGTTGACCTTGAATTTTTTTCTACACTCAACATAAACCATTACATGATCCATATCAAAATTTGGCATTTTTTGGGGTCCGTTTGCTATATTTAAGTCATTTACTGCATTTATGTGCATTCAATGAATATAATTCAATTTTGAACTGCAAGTGCAAGAAAAAGTTAGCAAATATGGTTTGAAAAATCATATTTGTGTTAACGAGTCTATGTTTAGGTCTTATGCAAGAAAAGGAAAGGATTCCAAACATGCGGGTGCCAAGACTCGACCCCGAACTTGGAGTTTATTGATTTTTTAATTTTAAAAAATGCAAACAAAGTCTGAAAAATGGGAAACTTATAATGTGCCCTTATATGATATCTAGAGGCCGTCGTAAAAATTTGAGAAGGTTTCGCAATAGTTGTGACGTACGCTGCATATAAACTGGACCATCTCCGAGGAAGAATCTATGTTTCGAGGGGGAACGGGTCAAGTTTGAATGCGAAGTGATGCTTGCTTCATACATTGGCCTTGAATTTTTTTTCTACACTCAACGTACACCATTACATGATCCATGTCAAAATGTGCCATTTTTAGGGGTCTATTTGCTATATTTAAGTCATTTAGTGCATTTCTAGGCATTTTATGAATATAATTTAATTTTGAACTGCAAGTGCATGAAAAAGTTGCCAAAATTGGTTTTAGAAATCATATTTGTGTTGACAAGTCTATTTTTGGCTCTTATATGAGAAAAGGAAAGGAATTCCAAACCTGAGGGTGCCAAGACTCGACCCCGAACATGGAGTTTATTGATTTTTTTATTTAAAAAAATGCAAACGAAGTCTGAAAAATATGAAACTTGGCATGGTGCCCTCATATGACACCTAGAGGTTGTGATTAAAAATTAAGAAGGTTTTGCAATAGTTGTGTCATACGCTGCTTAGAAACCGGGATATCTTCGAGGAAGAATCTATGTTTCCAGAGGGTACGGGTCTAAAAATGCACTTAATGACTTAAAAATAGCAAACTAACCCCAAAAATGCTAAAATTTAACATAGAATATTTAATATTGTATGTTGAGTGTATAAAATGTTTCAAGGTCAAAAGATGAAGGAATCGTCGCTTCCTCTTCAAACCTGACACATTCGCTCTCAAAACTACAATTCTTCCTCGGAGATGGTTCGGTTTCTAAGCACTGTATGTCACAATTTTTGTGAAACCTTTTCAAATTTTTACCATATCCTAGTGAGATCATATCATGACACCATGCCAAGTTTCTTGTTTTTTAGACTTCGTTTGCAATTTTCAAACTACTAATATGTCGAGTCTCCTTTTTTGCCGAGTGTTTTTTTGGAACACTGGGCAAAGGGCGTGTTTATCGAATGCGCGATGAAAAACACTCGGCACACTACTCGACATTCGACAAACTCGTTGATTCTGGTATACACGTAGTTTAAGTTGTAATTACTTTCAATACGCACGTTGAAATGTGTTTACACTATAGAAAAATATTCAAACAATTCAAAAAATGTTGAAACTCTTATGAAACATCATATACATGTAGTATATTAAATAAAAATGTATTGGGGTATATATTTTTTTTTGCAAGTTACAAGTGTGCCTTAATTAGTTATCTTTTCTTTAGAACACCTTAATTAGTTGTCTAAAAAAATTGAATTCTGGATGGACTCACTCGGTGCTGGGCTGAAGTCAACAAATGTATTGGGGTATATATGTTTTTTTTGCAAGTTACAGGTGTGCCTTAATTAGTTATTTTTTTTATAGAATACCTTAATTAATTATCCGAAAAAGGCAAATTCTGGGCGGCCTCACTCGATGTTGCGCTGAAGGCAACAAAAGCCCATTATAGTTTCAGTCAAGGAGGCTTGTATCCCATGTGAGGCAAATTGAGTGTCCTGATTGGTTGATTGCACCCTCCCACGGATCGCCATCTCAGCCGTCTGCTCCCCACAGATCCAACGGTGGTGCACCGGTCCATCTCTCTCTCTCCCCAATGCCCGTGCCGTCGGTTGTCCCAGGTCCTTCCTCCTAGATCCGTGGTCCTTCTCCCACCGCCGACTCCCCTCATATCTGTTTTCCTTCTTTCCCACCCCTTCCTTCCTCTATCTCCTGACCGAGGCAAGCAGCGCTGGGCCACTGGGGGGCTGCACCGACTCATCGCCAAGGAGCTGCGCCGTGGTGGATGCTGTCGCTGAAAGCCAACGGTACGACGATGTCCACTTCTTGAGCGGCGGCGACCAGGGGCTACGGGCTCCCATTTCCGAGTGGCAGTGGCCGGGGACTACGACCTCCACTTCCTTTGGCGTCGATGGGCAGTCTCTTTTGCCTCGCTTCTGATTGGACTGGCTTCTTTGGCATCGGCTGATCCTCTTCACCCAAATCGGTGTCAACGAGCTCGTGGGCCTTTTGTTGCTACTTCCCTTTTGGTGCTTCTTTGGCCTAGTGCTCTGGCATTGTTCGGCGGTGCTGACTTGACTGCCTGCTCAGATCAGGGTGTGTCCCCCACCGAGGTGCCTTCCTCGATGCCAACGGCTCGCCGTGCACGGCAACCACCACATGCGGTGAAATCAACGAGCTTTACTTCAGTCCTCAAGAGATCTGGGCGGACGATTCAGCGGCTCTCTCTCCGGCTCTGTCCTCTTTCTGTTTTCAGGCGATGCAACGGCGACGAGATGGATGGCAGCAGACTGGTTGCTGTGGAGAGATTCTGAGGGACCAGTTTGTCATTTTCTTTTCTTCGAGGGGTTTCTCTGTAATAGGGAGCAGCTAGAATTTGCATTTGTGTGCTTCATTTACCTTTTACTTCTGGCTGTAATTTGTGTTTGTGCGTGTTTGTGTAATTTTCTTATTTAATGATATGAGCAGAAATCTAAAAAAAAACATATGTGCTCGAAATGTTAACAGACAAAAAATAATGGGTATTGGTCTAGACTATAATTAGTGGGCTAAAGATGCTTCTAATGGAAACTAGTGGGGCAAAACTGCAATTAGGCCACAACTGTAATCAGTTGGCTGAGATTCAAACTGGACAGATGATCACATGGGCCAAAACTGAAAATAGTGGGCAAAATCCTATATCGGGCGATTACCAGATGGGCCACCACGTTGGATTCACGTTGGCTGCCATGTCGGATGGTGGTTTGGCATGCGCATTAACGCCGTTGTTAACACGTCAGTTAAGTGCCATCTATGACGGTCAAGAGCCGTCATAGACCCATGACGGTTTTGGAAGATCCGTCACTGAGCGCATGGTGGTCAATCTATGACGCAATATACATGATGGATTTCAAATCTGTCACGGATGCGCCTCAGTGATGGTTTTGTACTGATCTATGATGGATTGAAACCGTCATGGATTAACAGGATTCTTGTAGTAATTGGAGGTGGATTTGAGGGGAAAACACAAGAACAAAACACAAATCCACAAGAAAACACAAGAGAGAACACTAATTGGACAAGATCCACATCAAGTACTCCTCACATCTCAAGCCAATACAAGAGGTGCATCTAGATCCAAGAACAACAAGGGAAATAAAGGAAACAAAGGCATTTCTTCCCCAATCTCTAGGAGATATGGAGGTCCTGAGAGATAGTTCTTCCCTAATCCAAAGGATATGGAGGCCTTGATAATCCAAATAATCCTTCCCTAATCAAGGAGGTCTTGTGAGGAATCCCACTAGGGGAGATATAAGGAGCAAACCTCTCTCAAGATCTAGTGTATACTTTGCTAACCCTAGAAAGTGCAAGGGGTACGGTTTACATAGTCTAGGTACGAAGGGGGTAGGTAGGTGAGAGAGATACATGGCCTTTCAGGCCAGATCTACTTGTGGGCAGAGGGCCGAACATTCCGGCTAAGAATAGCCCAAACAGCCCAGACGCTGAAGCTTGTCCCTGGCAAGGCTTGCGCGGGCGTCGGTCGGCTGGCGGTCATTCGTGGTCGGACATTCTGGGCTGCTGGCCGGCAGAGTGGCCGGACGTCCGGGGCTTTGTCCGGCTTCGGGTTTTTGCTCTCGGGTGCCCGCGGCCTCATAGCTGGACAAAGTGTCGGACAAAGATCCAGGGGGCAGTTTTGTCTGGCCTAAGCTGGATAGTCTGGGCAAGTTGCCATATAGTCCAGCTACCTGATTTTGGCAGCTCTTCTTGTCCTTCTTTCTCCTCTCCCATGCCTCCCTCGCGGATGGTGTGGTTTCTCCCTTGTGCATGACCTCCTCCATTGCGTGTTCCTCATTCGGCTCAAACCTAAAGGTGCAAAGGATAGGAGGGTCAAGTAGTATACCATCGGTGAGAGAACCAAGTAGACACGCATAAAGGATGGACTTCACCTTAGTATATGTGATGCGTGTGCCCCTTGGCGATGACCCTAGGATGCTCCACATCATACCCCCCCCCCCCCAAAAGAGTCATCCTCAACTCTAAAACGTCATCTCCATGGAGAAGGGATAGATCGAAGTTGTCACATAAGTGGAACTTATCGATCACCATGTCCTCAATATCTTGACGCTCTATATGGCCACTCTCCAATGTCGCTCCTCCATCAATGAGATATATCATGCAAACAATAAGAAGGAAACAACAATGAAAGTGTAGCCCATTCATGAAGCTCATATGAATATAGTGCAAAGGGAAGCATTTCACCTTAGGAAGGTTCCCGAAAAACTTGTCGACAAGCATAGTGTATGTCTTCTCGCGGTTAAGATGTCTCATGACGGCACCACCTTGTGATTCCTTCAAAATGAGCAAACACAACGAACACTTGGAAATACAAAGGTGGTTAGCGTGAACACAATATCCATCATTCATGTGGTGAGTCACCCAAAAAGTATCTTCATGGTTCATAGTATAAGCTGTGATAAAAAAAGGATTCATGGCATAGACGGATATGATTTGAGCACAACCATAAACATTCGACTCATAATCTAGAACAAGATCACTTTATGAGGAAAAGCATGCAAAGGTGATGTAGTGGTGCTAAAGGACTTGACAACATGACGAGAAAATTCGGTCATCCAAACAAAAGTATGCATGTGCGGAAAATGTGTGTGTTGGGACCAATGTGTTATGGTGTCAAGTGTATGGGCATCTACCTCAATGTCATAACAAGCACTCACAAGGCCAAAGAAAATGAGTTGTGATAAGCACAAAGTGTATTTCACAATATTATCACAAAGTTGCTCATGTATTAGCACTTCAAGAACGTGAATAACATGCTTTGAATGATCAACAAAAGGTTTGTGGTATAGGAAGATGTCATCAAAGTAAAGAGCAATCAAGTTTCTAATGAGGTGCCAAAACACATGTGTCATCAATTTCTTGAGAGTATTAGGTGTAATACGCAATCCAAAGTGCAAGACAATCCATTCATAACTTGCAAAGGTGGTGGTGAAAGCAATGTTACACTCAACATAATGGAAAGAGCAATTGGTCAACATGTGTGAGGCAACAAAAGAAGAATTTGCACACTCATGATAGCATGGTATGTGTAAAGCAAGGACAATGTGGCAATCAAACGTATGGTAGGAGCAAATAATCATCAAGTTTGATGCAACACACAAGGCATGTGAATCAAGAGGCATGGAAAAGTGGCAATCTTGAGTCAAAACAAGATCTCTATCATGTGGGCAAGTAATTGTTCTAAAGGAACAAATATGCGATATGGTACATGCGACACATGTGGTGTTTTCCAAATTTTTCATGCTCAAGTTTGTGGGAGTCTCAAAAGAGAAAGGGGTCACCTTGAAAGGTTGTCCTTGTGGGTCCTTCACAAAGTTGAAGTGGAAGCAAATGTGTTGTAGAAGGATGTCGGTGGAATGTGTACTTGGTTCGCTCTCAAGAACTCAGATGGTCAACTCATGTTGAGTAGGAGTTGACGAGTAGTCGTTAGTTCCTACACATGCACACAACAAAGCAAAGAATGTATGTGCATGGTACATGAATGCATCATCCATCATGATGCATCTCTTCTCTTGCACATCACCATTTGCACAAGACATGGTCAATGAATGAATGGTGTATGCATGGAATATGACATAACAACAATGGTCATATGCATAATGTGCAAAGAAGGAAAGCAAGCATGCTTCACATGGAACATATCAAAATCTCCAATCATTTGTGAGAAAGCTAAGGGGGCATTCTCAATATCAATCAGTAAAGCATTATTGCATTGAACACATATCAAATAGTAAATGTTCAACATGGAAGATGCAACAAAGGTGGATTTATGACAACGTTCAATACCAATCATGTGCAAAGCATGAAAATAATTGCCATCAACCCTATGGAAAGAGCAAGTATTCATCATGAGTGATGCAACATACAAAGCATATGCAACACAAATCATGGGGCAAGTATCAATGTGTTGGCTAGAAGTCCTATGGAAGGAACAATGCATAATCATGGCTCTCCCAACACAAGTAACATCATAGGCATGTATCAACAATGTAAAATGGCAGTAACAATGGATATTTCCACCAAGCTTGCAAGTATACATACAAGTAAGATAAGGATGGGTCATGTATAATGCAAAGCATGGATCACAAATGCATGTCATTGTAATAGGAATGATCATGGCATGCAATGTGAACATGGTAAGATGGGCACAAAGTATGAAATGGACAATACCCCATAACCATGTGAGAGCTATGTAGAAGAAATTCGCGAAGTCTTGTTGCGAAGAGAATGGAGGACCAACACTCCATGGTAGCACACACCTTGGATGCTCTCAAGAGCTCGTTTCGTCAACTCGTGCGCTTGCGAGGTTGACAAGTAAGCAGGTGTACCTACACAACATTGAAAAGAAACAATATGTGTGTGTGATAAATGTACACATCATCCATCATGATGTGCACCTTGGTGTGCTTGTTGTTAGTAGCACAATATGTGTAAATCGAAAATAAATTGGATGCTTGATACAAATATATGTCATCCATTATTATAGGATGGTTGTTATGCACAACATAATGGAGACGCGAATTGTAGCACAAGTATGATGCATCACTATTAACATGTATAGCATTTTTATTCGTGGGACGCATATGGTGCACACAATTATTGAAATCATGCAACACAAAAGGTGTATCAAGTTCTCCTAACATGTATGAGGAAACTATGGGGGCTTCCTCATGTGCTATAGTATAAGCATTGTTGCAACCAAGACAATGGGAAAGTAAATTTTTTATCATTCTTGGAGCAACACAAGGAGATATTTGACAAATTCCAAAATGATGTATGTACAAATTATGATTATTGGGTTGCATGGAAAATGTGGTATTGCATGAAGGGTTTATAGTGCTACCATGCTTGCAAACAAAATTATGATGAGGGCAATAATGCAATATGTTGAATGCAAGTCATGGATGATCATCCACAAGTTCCATGTTAAGGTGGGCATGGCATGACATATGCATAGAATTGCTCGAATGATGCAAAGGGAGCATAGCAATATCATCACAAATTATGCAAATGCCAAGAACCATGAATTTGTCATCTGTGCCATATTCGCAAAGTAAATTGAATTTTATGGGATAGGCATAGTCACTACGATAAGATGTCAAGGATGTGAGTTTGGCAATCTTATCCATTGCATATGACAAATAGTGTGGATTGTCAAACATGACATGACATATGGAATTTTTGCATGGTATCCTATGTAAAACTTCATCACATCTAACAAACTTTACATGATCATCATTATGTGTGACAAGTAAATCATCATGCAAGTGGGTCAAATCATGAGAAGTGGTAATAGGGTCATCATTGTTATGCAAGGAATCAATATCATGAATGCCCACTAGTGGGACAAGAGCATCACCATAAACACCCCTATCATTAGCTTGAATGCCTCGCGCATGTGTAGTAGGTGTTGTGGTAGCAAGGACCATCTTGTGGCCAACTTCATCAACTTGATGGAACCATGTGGGGGCTTCTTGTTCGTCCACCATAGCCATCGTCTTGCCCATTGGAGGGATGGACTTGCTGAGGATAGGCGCTTCTTCTTGTTTGAGACCATGCACCAAGTAAGAAGACACAATAGGAGTAGAGGTTAAGTTGTTAGTAGTTGAAATGGCCTCACATGACCTATCAACGACCTCCCTCATCATGTGTTGTGGCTCACTCACTCCCTCTAGGTAGATGCTCTCAATCATATATTTGGTGGAGTCACTCAAGTGGTGGTGGTGGTGGCTTTCAACCTCACATAGGATGTTGAGCATCTTTTCATGTATGGGGCTAGTGGTGGTCGCACTCACTCTCTCAAGGAAATGCACTCAATCTAGCACATGGTGGAGGCACACATCTCTCTCATAGTTTCACTCTCACTTAAGTCGTGTATGTGGCTCTCACTCTCACATGGGATGTGGTGCATCTCGTTGATTGTGTGGGTTGGAGGATTCTTGGTGCACACATCGCCATACTCAACTCCATTCGCCACCTTGGTTAAAGGGAAAGTCCTATGCTCAACCACCACATCCATAACGCCTCCAACGATGAACACCCTAAGATGTGGCGCATCATCACTTTCCTCCATGGACGAAGGGAACATCCCATGCTCGGCCTCCGTGCTTGACTCCGAATAGGAGTCCCATAGGGGCGCCGCCTCCATTATATCGTCGAAGACATCCTCGCTCACCTCCATGGTCGAAGGGAAAATGCCATGCTCGACCATCTTCTCGCCACTGTTGTCTAAGATGAAGGGCATGAAGTGTGGCTGATCGCACTCCTCCATAACCGAAGGGACATTCCCATGCTCGGTTATCTCACTTAAGGTGCCTCCGAAGATGGAATGGGCACCCTTGCTTGTAGTTGGTCCGTGTGATGTTGGCACCGTAGCTTCCTCTTGTCGATGCGTGGTGCGCTCTTCTTCTTGTAGGTGGTGGTCTTGTTGTTGATGATGTTCACGGTGAAGGATGCGGTCTTGTGACCCATTGTCACGAAGAAGGTGTGGAGCTTGAAGGTGCTCGTGGTATTCAACATGGCGATGGTGTCAATGCCGGCGTGATTTTGATGTTGGTAGCTCGGAAGCATGTACACTTGAATGTCGTCTCGAAGATGATCTTGAAGAGGAAGAAGACTTGCGGTTGTTGTACATGACTTGGATGCGCTCCATTTGTGCTTCAAATTTGGTGTCGAAGTAGTCCATCTTGGCATCGAAGTGGTCCTTGTAGGCGTAGACCGGAAGTGATGTACCATCCCTATCCATAGTGGCACTCGAGTAAGGTGTGAGTGGAAAAGCGGATGAACAATACCAAAGTTTCCTCTTTCTGATATTGTAGATAGATCAAGTGATCTCACGATTGTCAATGTGAAATGAGTGCACTTGGTAATGAACCTTGTCCAATCTCACACCTACATACAAGGCTTATAGTGGAGCTCAGTAGGGTTAGTGGCACAAAATCATGCAACAAGTGGATCAAGATGTTGATAAAGTTGGGTAAGATCCAAATGATGCAAATGAGAGACAAGTAGATCAAAAGTAGAGGAATAAGCAAGAGATACACATGCACGGAGATAATGGGGCTAGTGCAACCAAAGGAATGAGCAAGAAATTTTTTCCTAACGAAGACTAAAGCTCACGTTACACAAGCACAAGGAGAGATGCTAGCTTGGTTGCTCGTTAGGGTAAGATTCGAGAACTTGGTACCAATCTACAAGTACAAGTGTAACATTTTCCTATCCAATGTATCCCTGGCACAAGTATCTTTTGCTCAACTCTTTTGCTTATAAGCTCTTTGTATCTTTTTCTTGCTCTCTGATTATTATTATTATTATTTTGATTGTTCTATTTTTTTGAACCTTTTCTTCCTTTCACCACTTTCCTTGAGCCTTGACCAAATATGCAAGACAAGTATCACAAGATGATGCACGGAGTAACTATACACACGATATGATGCGTAAACAATCACTAAGGTGCTCAAGTTCACGAGGCCCGGTAACACTCGGATAGCTAGTCTCAATAGGATCAAAGGTTTCACAAAGAATGGAATGGCTCACAAGGGTAATGGCAAGGAAGGTAGAGTTTGTGTGATGGAATGATATACCTCGTCAACACCTCTACCTTGACAAAATCGAAGTGATCGGCCTTGCTTTCGATGTTGGTATCAAAAGTATGGATGGATCATTATCGGTGATGGATTCATTGGCGGTGGACTCGGTGTTGATGTAGATGATGAAGTCCCTATGCAGCCAATTCATGGTTTGGAACAAGATCATAAGAGGGAAAATACCCACGAAGCGAAGTGGAATGAAAATAAGGAACGAAAATCTTTGGGGCTGGCCGGACAGTCCGGGGACTGGGGGCGGCTGCTCCTCGGGCGAAAATGGATCTCGAAATTGGATGGAAGAAAATAAATTTGGGGGGGGGGGGAATCTGTGAAATTAGCCAAAGCAATGCAAAGGAAGGCTAGATCTACTAGTAACACATCGAATCCATGGAATAAAACCAACAAAATCTCATAAAATCCAACAAATTACAAGAAATTGGGTGAGGCTATTTTTTGGTGGGGATTTTTGAATTTGGTTGCAAAACAACAAAAAGAGGCTAGAAACGGAGGGGGTTAGGGATCCAATTCATGGCAACCTTGCTCTCGATACCAAATTATGTAGGGCAAGCCCTTGGGTGGCCCGATCTTCACAAATTGGAGGTGAATTTGAGGGGAAAACACAAGAACAAGACACAAATCCACAAGAAAACACAAGAGAGAACACTAATTGGACAAGATCCAGATCAAGTACTCATCAAATCTCAAGATAATACAAGAGGTGCATCTAGATCCAAGAACAACAAGGAAAATAAAGGAAACAAAGGTAGTTCTTCCCCAATTTGTAGGAGATATGGAGGTCTTGAGAGATAGTTCTTCCCCAATCCAAAGGATATGGAGGTCTTGATAATCCAAATGATTCTTCCCCAATCAAGGAGGTATTGTTAACCATGCAAGGTTCTTCTCCAAGAAGGAGGAATCCCACTAGGGGAGATACAAGGAGCAAAGCTCTCTCAAGATCTAGTGTATCACTAGTAGAAAGCAGGGCTTTGGTCCAGGCCAGATAAGAGCATTAGTCCCGGTTCTGCTACGAACCGGGATCAATGGGTGCATCAGTCCGGTTCGTGAGGCCAGGACACCGGCCGGGCCTCGGCAGGACCCCTTTGGTCCCGGTTCCAGACACGAACCGGGACTAAAGGGCCTCGCTCCTGGCGCAGCCCCTTTAGTCCCGGTTGGTGGCTGGAACCGGGACTAAAGGTTGGCCTTTAGTCCCGGTTTTAGACACAAACCGGGGCTAAAGTTTTGCCTATATATATCCAGCCCCCCCCATCTCCTCTGTTTTTTGGCCGTGGAAGGGTGGGAGGTTTGTGCTACTCTGTTCTCACCTCCTATGCACATGAGGTGTTTGATGAAATGCCCGAGCCACACTTAAGCTTTCTCCTCTCCAAGCTTCACCTCCAAGCTACATTTCCCCCAAGATCTGTCTAGGTTTGGCGGTGCACCAACTACACAAGTGTTCTAAAAGGTTAGCAACTTCATCGTTTCATCTCTCACTGCTAGTTTAGCTCATTTCAAATGCTGTAGAAGTAGAGTGGTATGTGGGTTTTAGTGGAGGAGTGTATGTGGGAGTTCTTTTGATTTAGATGCACAATTTGAGCTGAAATTAACTTCTTAGAGTCTGCACATGTGTAGGGTGCCGTCCCCGTCCCCGTCCTCACCGCCGTCGATCGCCCGCGCCGATCTCGTCGCCGGCACCACCGTGGTGAGCCTCTTGTTCTTATCTTCTTTTTAAAAGGAAAAAAAATTCTTACTTGTATGATTTAGATAGATACTTGTATAATTTTCTTACTTTTATTATTGTTTGTTATTATATAGTGCCATGACTTTGGTATCCGCCCCCGTCGGCCCTCGTCCTGTCTATGATTTGGATGTGGTATATTATCTTTTATTACTATTTGTTTCATTTAGTGTTTATGATAATTATGCCGACCAACGTGACATAGATGTTTTTATCTAGGAGGTATGTGAACCGGAAATTCCAACCGACCCTCTTGTCGAGAGGTTAAATTTAGTTGAAAAAGAAAACAATTACTTGAAGAAAAAATTGAAAAGAATGGAGGAGGAGAAGATGGAATTGGAGTTGCATGTTGCCGATGTCGTCGATGATCACAAGATCCAGATGGATGCACTGCACTTGAAGATTAGAAAGATTAGAAAATATGCCATTGATAATGAGGCTTGGTATCATTATGCTGTTGGATCAATTGTTACCTTAGTTGCGATTATGATCGCATTTGTTGTTGCATTTAAATGTTTTACATAGTTGTATGTTAGTTTCAATGTATGTTTTAATTAGATGCTCTAGAGTGCTATATGTTGTTCTATATATGAGAACTATGTATGAACTTTATGTATTTATTTTTTCAGTAATAACATTTGATCACTACAATACTTTGGTTTTAATGTGATGATGAACTTGTATTAATTTGGTCACTTCTCTATTCATGATGTTCTGTAATGGTTTTTGATACACTTAATTATATAATGCACGCAGATGAACCGTCAATGGATGTACGGTGACCGACGCACCTCCGAGTACATTGATGGCATGCATAATTTTCTCAAAGTGGCTGAGGCAAACAAGCAGAATGGTTTTATGTATTGTCCATGTACTGTCTGTGGGGATACGAAGGATTACTCTGACTCGAAAACCCTTCACTTGCACCTGCTTGAGAAGGGTTTCATGCCACGCTATAATGTTTGGACCAAGCACGAAGAAAGAGGGGTTATGATGGAAGACAACGAAGAAGAGGATGATTGCAACTATCCCCCTGAATACGGTGATACTGCAACGGGGGAAGCTGAAGATCAAGAGGCACCAGACGATGTGCCATATGATGATCTTCGCCGGGTCATTGTTGATGCAAAGAGACAATGCCAAAGTGAAAGGGAGAAGTTGAAGTTCGAGCGCATGTTAGAGGATCACAAAAAAGGGTTGTACCCAAATTGCGAAGAAGACAACACAAAGCTCGGTACCACACTGGAATTGCTGCAATGGAAGGCAGATAATGGTGTATCTGACAAGGGATTTGGAACGCTACTGAAAATAATGAAGAAGAAGCTTCCAAAGGATAACGAATTGCCCGATAGTACGTACGAAGCAAAGAAGGTTCTCTGCCCTCTAGGATTGGAGGTGCAGAAGATACATGCATGCCCTAATGACTGCATCCTCTACCGCGGTGAGTATGAGGGTTTGAACGCATGCCCGGTATGCGGTGCATTGCGGTATAAGATCAGACGAGATGACCCTGGTGATGTTGAGGGTGAGCGCCCCAGGAAGAGGGTTCCTGCCAAGGTGATGTGGTATGCTCCTATAATACCATGGCTGAAACGTCTGTTCAGAAACAAAGAGCATGCCAAGTTGATGCGATGGCACAAGGAAGACCGTAAGAAAGACGGGAAGTTGAGAGCACCCACTGATGGGTCGCAGTGGAGAAAAATCGAGAGAAGGTGGGGGGACTTTGCAGGTGACGCAAGGAAAGTATGGTTTGGTTTAAGTGCAGATGGCATTAATCCTTTTGGGGAGCAGAGCAGCAATCATAGCACCTGGCCCGTGACTCTATGTATCTATACCCTTCCTCCTTGGATGTGCATGAAGCAGAAGTTCATTATGATGCCAGTGCTCATCCAAGGCCCTAAGCAACCCGGCAACGACATTGATGTGTACCTAAGGCCATTAGTTGAAGAACTTTTACAGCTGTGGAATGGAAAAGGTGTACGTGTGTGGGATGAGCACAAACAGGAGGAATTTGACCTACATGCGTTGCTGTTTGTAACCATCAATGATTGGCCTGCTCTTAGTAACCTTTCAGGACAGACAAACAAGGGATACCACGCATGCACGCACTGTTTAGATGATACCGAAAGTATATATTTGGGCAAATGCAGGAAGAATGTGAACCTGGGACATCGTCGATTTCTTTCGACCAACCATCTCTTAAGAAAGAAAGGCAAGCATTTCAAAGGTGAGGCAGATCACCGGAAGAAGCCCACCCTCCGTACTGGTGATGCCATACTTGATATGGTCAAGGATTTACATGTAATCTATGGAAAGGGTCCTGGCGGACAATCTGTTCCGAATGACGCTGAGGGACGCGCACCCATGTGGAAGAAGAAATCTATATTTTGGGACCTACCCTATTGGAAAGACCTAGAGGTCCGCTCTACAATCGACGTGATGCACGTGACGAAGAATCTTTGCGTGAACCTGCTAGGATTCTTGGGCGTGTATGGGAAGACAAAAGATACACCGGAGGCACGGGAGGACCAGCAACGTGTGCATGAAAAAGACGGCATGCATCCAAAGCAGTATGAAGGTCCTGCCAGCTACGCTCTTACCAAAGAAGAGAAGGAAATCTTCTTTGAATGCCTGCTCAGTATGAAGGTCCCGTCTGGCTTCTCGTCGAATATAAAGGGAATAATAAATATGGCAGAGAAAAAGTTCCAGAACCTAAAGTCTCATGACTGCCACGTGATTATGACGCAACTGCTTCCGGTTGCTTTGAGGGGGCTTCTACCGGAAAACGTTCGATTAGCCATTGTGAAGCTATGTGCATTCCTCAATGCAATCTCTCAGAAGGTAATCGATCCAGAAATCCTACCAAGGTTAAAGAATGATTTGGTGCAATGTCTTGTCAGTTTTGAGCTGGTGTTCCCACCATCCTTCTTCAATATCATGACGCACGTCCCAGTTCATCTAGTCGACGAGATTGCATGATGTTCATAGAATATTTTTTTTTGTTCATATATTCAAAATGAGTTAAAAGACTCATATATTCAAAATTTACTCCCGGTCCGCTCGCCTAACCAACTCTCGAGGCCACCCAAAATGAGTATCCTCTCTCGAAAGTATAACCCCCGATAACTTTGCATGATGTTTGCGACTAATCCATTGCTCATATATGCATATGATTCCTTGTTGTGATTAGCTAGGTCTATGTTTGCCACTAATCCATCTCTCATGGTTGTAATATTTGCAGAAACTATGGACAGAGACTTAGAAAAAAGAAGAGTTGTTGGGGGATATAATCCGCGACGGAGGTGATATCACCTTGTCGTTTCTCAATGACACCGATGGTCAGGAAAGAGAGGATGACGGCTCCGGTGATCCAATGGAGGAGGAAGGAGATCATGACGGCTCCGGTGACCGAACGGAGGAGGAAGGAGATCATGACGGCTCTGGTGACCGAACGGAGGAGGGAGCCTTAACTGTTGCAAAGTCCGGCGAGGTATATATACATATATTAATTAAGCCTCTGCTGACTTGATGCATTAATTATTTTGTATGTACATATATTAACGCTTCTTTCTTCTTTTAATTAGCCCTCCGGATCGAGCCAAACTTCCGTAAGGAGACGAGGCCCGAAGAAAAGGTTGCGCCGGGATGAAAGGTTCATGATCGAAGAAGTCGGCCGAGATGGCCAACCGATTGCTCCCAAGCGGAGCAGGGACACATTTATACATCAGTGCGGAGTGGTTGTTAGGGACAGTGTCCCGATCAGCATCCAAGAATGGAATAAGAAGAAGGACCCTGAAGTTTCTTATGTCCAGGATAGACAGAAAGATGATCTTTGGACCTCGCTAATGACAAATTTCAGCCTACCGCCAGAGGCGGATCCGAATAAGGTCAAGGTGTTTGCTCTTAAGAAGATGGCAGAACTATTCAAGAACTGGAAGAAAGATTTGAACAAAAAGTTTGTCGAGAAAGACAAGACTCCAGAATTCACCGGTCCATATGAGAAGATAAAAGATCACTGGCCCGCATTTGTGGCCTACAAGAAATCGGACAAGGGCAAGCAAAGGTCGCGACAAATAAGCTAAATGCTGCAAAGAAGAAGTATCACCATGTTACGGGGTCAGGTGGCTACAGCAAAGCCCGGCCTACGTGGGACAAAGCTGAGCAAGACCTGCTTGCTAAAGGGGTCCAACCAGCGACATTGCACTGGCCAGATCGGTCAAAGACTTGGTTCTTCGGGGTTGGGGGAACTTTGGACCCAGACACAGGGAAGTGTGTTTGGACGAAAGCTCAACTTGCAATACCCATCAAGAAGCTTGAGGAAGCAATCCAGGCAGCGCAGGAAGGGAGGTTACATCCCGGCAGAGAGAATGGCGAGCTGACACAGGCCCTCGGGAATCCTGAACACCCTGGACGTGTTGGGGAACGTTGCATGGAAAAACAAAAAAAATTCTACGCACACGCAAGATCTATCCATGGAGATGCATAGCTACGAGAGGGGGAGTGTGTCTACGTACCCTCGTAGACTGTAAGCGGAGGCGTTAGAACAACGCGGTTGATGTCGTCGAACAACTTCACGATCCAACCAACCGAGTACCGAACGTACGGCACCTCCGCGTTCAGCACACGTTCAGCTCGGTGACGTCCTCGACATATTGATCCAGCAAGACGGCAAGGTAGTGGATGAGTTCCGGCAGCACGACGGCGTGGTGACGGTATTGGTAATGCTATCTCCGCAGGGCTTCGCCCAAGCACTGCGAAAATATGATCGAGGGACGGAACTGTGGAGGGGGTGCCGCACACGGCTAAGACAATGTTGTGTCTCCTTTGGGGTGCCCCCTCTCCTCTATTTATATATGTGTAGGGGCTTGGAGTAGAAGGAATAGTGCCACGTGAACAGTAACCGTGAATAGTACACACGTGGACTTGGACTCCAAAGTCCAATCCTATTCCTACTAGGACTCTCCCTTTTTCCTTCCTTAGCTGCGTGGGCTTTTGAGGACTTGGTGCGCCTGGCCCAATAAGGCCAGGGCGCCTCCCCTTAGCCCATGCCAGCCCTTGGGACATGGTGGACCCACTTGTAGACTTCCAGACCCCTCCGGAATCCTCCGGAACCATTTGGAAGCTTCCCGGTACAATACCGAAAAAAACTGCACCTTTTTCCGGAACCCAAAATATGACTTCCCATATATAAATCTTTACCTCTCGACCATTCCGAGACTCCTCGTAACATTCGGGATCTCATCCGGGACTCCGAACAATATTCGGTTACCAATTCACTTAACTCATATAACACTATATCGTCTACGAACGTTAAGCGTGCGGACCCAACGGGTTCAGGAATGATGTGGACATGACTGAGACGCCTCTCCGGTCAATAACCAATAGCGGAACCTGGATGCTCATATTGGTTCCTACATATTCCACGAAGATCTTATCGGTCGAACTGTAATGACAACATACGTAATTCCCTTTGTCCGTCGGTATGTTACTTGCCCGAGATTCGATCGTCGGTATCTCCATACCTAGTTCAATCTCGTTTCCGGCAAGTCTCTTTACTTGTTCCGTAATACATCATCCCGTAACTAACTCCTTAGTCACTTTGCTTGCAAGCTTCTTATGATGTGCATTACCGAGAGGGCCCAGAGATACCTCTCCGAAACTCGAAGTGACAAATCCCAGTCTCGATCCATGCCAACTCAACGGACACCTTCGGAGATACCTGTAGAGCATCTTTATGATCACCCAGTTACGTTGTGATGTTTGATAGCACACAAGGTATTCCTCCTGTATCCGGCAGTTGCATGATCTCATGGTCTGAGGAACATGTATTTGACATTCAAGAAAGCAGTAGCAATAAACAAAACGATCATTTGCTAAGATAATGGATGGGTCTTGTCCATCACATCATTCTCCTAATGATGTGATCCCGTTATCAAATGACAACTCATGTCTATGGTTAGGAAACCTTAACCATCTTTGGTCAACGAGCTAGTCTAGTAGAGGCTCACTAGGGACACGGTATTTGTTTATGTATTCACACATGTATTTAAGTTTCCGGTCAATTCAATTCTAGCATGAATAATAAACCTTTATCATGAACAAGGAAATATAAAATAATAACAACTTTATTATTGCCTCTAGGGCATATTTCCATCAGTCTCCCACTTGCTCTAGAGTCAATAATCTAGATTACATAGTAATGAATCTAACACCCATGGAGTCTTGGTGCTGATCATGTTTTGCTCATGGAAGAGGCTTAGTCAACGGGTCTGCCACATTCAGATCCGTGTGTACTTTGCAAATTTCTATGTCTCCATCCTTGACATATTCACGAATGGAGGTGAAGCGTCTCTTGATGTGTTTGGTCTTCTTGTGAAACCAGGGCTCCTTGGCTATGGCAATTGCTCCAGTGTTGTCACAAAAGATTGTCATTGGACCCGATGCACTAGGTATTACACCTAGATCGGATATGAACTCCTTCATCCAGACTCCTTCATGTGCTGCTTCCGAAGCAGCTATGTATTCTGCTTCACACGTAGATCCCACCACGACGCTCTGCTTGGAACTGCACCAACTGACAGCTCCACCATTTAATATAAATACGTATCCGGTTTGTGACTTAGAGTCATCCGGATCAGTGTCGAAGCTTGCATCGACGTAACCCTTTACGACGAGCTCTTCGTCACCTCCATAAACGAGAAACATGTCCTTGGTCCTTTTCAGGTACTTCAGGATATTCTTGACCGCTGTCCAGTGATCCACTCCTGGATTACTCTGGTACCTCCCTGCCAAACTTATGGCAAGGCACACATCAGTTCTGGTACACAACATGGCATACATAATAGAACCTATGGCTGAGGCATAGGGAATGACTTTCATTTTCTCTATATCTTCTGCCGTGGTCGGGCATTGAGTCTGACTCAACTTCACACCTTGCAAGACAGGCAAGAACCCTTTCTTTGACTGATCCATTTTGAACTTCTTCAAAACTTTGTCAAGGTATGTGCTTTGTGAAAGTCCTATCAAGCGTTTTGATCTATCCCTATAGATCTTGATGCCCAATATATAAGCAGCTTCACCGAGGTCTTTCATTGAAAAATTCTTATTCCAGTATCCCTTTATGCCATCCAGAAATTCTATATCATTTCCAATCAACAATATGTCATCCACATATAATATTAGAAATGCTACAGAGCTCCCACTCACTTTCTTGTAAATACAGGCTTCACCGTAAGTCTGTACAAAACCATATGCTTTGATCACCTCATCAAAGTGTATATTCCAACTCCGAGATGCTTGCACCAGTCCATAGATGGATCGCTAGAGCTTGCACACTTTGTTAGCACCCTTAGGATCGACAAAACCTTCTGGTTGCATCATATACAACTCTTCTTTGAGAAAACCATTAAGGATTGCAGTTTTGACATCCATTTGCCAGATTTCAAAATCATAAAATGCGGCAATTGCTAACATGATTCGGACAGACTTAAGCATCGCTACGGGTGAGAAAGTCTCATCGTAGTCAACCCCTTGAACTTGTCGAAAACCTTTCGCGACAAGTCGAGCTTTGTAGACAGTGATATTACCATCAACATCCGCCTTCCTCTTAAAAATCCATTTATTCTCAATGGCTTGCCGATCATCGGGCAAGTCCACCAAAGTCCATACTTTGTTCTCATACATGGATCCTATCTCGGATTTCATGGCCTCAAGCCATTTGTCGGAATCCGGGCTTATCATAGCTTCTTCATAGTTCGTAGGTTCGCCGTTGTCTAACAACATAACTTCCAGAATAGGATTTCCGTACCACTCTGGTGCGGAACGTACTCTGGTCGACCTACGAAGTTCAGTAGTAACTTGATCTGAAGTTTCATGATCTTTATCATTATCTTCCTCTCTTATTGGTGTAGGCATCACGGGAACGGTTTTCTCTGATGAGCTACTTTCCAATTTGAGAGAAGGTACAATTACCTCATCAAATTCTACTTTCCTCCCACTCACTTCTTTCGAGAGAAACTCCTTCTCCAGAAAGGACCCATTCTTGGCAACAAAGACCTTGCCTTCGGATCTGTGGTAGAAGGTGTACCCAATTGTTTCTTTAGGGTATCCTATGAAGACGCACTTCTCTGCTTTGGGTTCGAGCTTATCAGGTTGAAGCTTTTTCACATAAGCATCGCATCCCCAAACTTTAAGAAACGACAGCTTAGGTTTCTTGCCAAACCATAGTTCATATGGTGTCGTCTCAACGGATTTAGACGGTGCCCTATTTAACGTGAATGCAGCTGTCTCTAATGCATAACCCCAAAACGATAGTGGCAAATCGGTAAGAGACATCATAGAACGCACCATATCCAATAAAGTACGGTTACGACGTTCGGACACACCATTACGCTGTGGTGTTCCAGGTGGCGTGAGTTGTGAAACAATTCCACATTTTCTTAAATGAAGGCCAAACTCGTAACTCAAATATTCGCCTCCGCGCTCAGATCGTAGAAACTTTATTTTCTTGTTACGATGATTCTCTACTTCACTCTGAAATTCTTTGAACTTCTCAAATGTTTCAAACTTGTGTTTCATCAAGTAGATATACCCATATCTACTCAAATCATCTGTGAAGGTTAGAAAATAACGATACCCGCCGCGTGCTTCAACATTCATCGGACCGCATACATCGGTATGTATTATTTCCAACAAATCAGTAGCTCGCTCCATTGTTCCGGAGAACGGAGTTTTAGTCATCTTGCCCATGAGGCATGGTTCGCAAGTATCAAATGATTCATAATCAAGAGATTCCAAAAGTCCATCCGCATGGAGTTTCTTCATGCGCTTTACACCAATATGACCTAAACGGCAGTGCCACAAGTATGTTGCACTATCATTATCAACTTTGCATCTTTTGGCATCAATATTATGAATATGTGTATCACTACGATCGAGATTCAACAAGAATAGACCATTCACAAAAGGTGCGTGACCATAAAAGATGTTACTCATATAAATAGAACAACCATTATTCTCTGACTTAAATGAATAACCATCTCGCAATAAACAAGATCCAGATATAATGTTCATGCTCAACGCTGGCACCAAATAACAATTATTGAGGTCTAAAACTAATCCCGAAGGTAGATGTAGAGGTAGCGTGCCGACGGCGATCACATCAACCTTGGAACCATTCCCAACGCGCATCGTCACCTCGTCCTTAGCCAATCTTCGCTTATTCTGTAGCTCCTGTTTCGAGTTACAAATATGAGCATCCGAACCAGTATCAAATACCCAGGTGCTACTGCGAGCATTAGTGAGGAACACATCAATAACATGTATATCAAATATACCTTTGCTCACTTTGCCATCCTTCTTATCCGCCAAATACTTGGGGCAGTTCCGCTTCCAGTGACCAGTCCCTTTGCAGTAGAAGCACTCTGTTTCAGGCCTGGGTCCAGCTTTGGGTTTCTTCGTGGGAGCAGCAAGTTGCTTGCCGTTCTTCTTGAAGTTCTCCTTCTTTCCCTTGCCCTTTTTCTTGAAACACTTGATGCTCCTTCTTGATTTCTACCTCCGCTGATTTCAGCATCGCGAAGAGCTCGGGAATTGTCTTCTCCATCCCTTGCATATTATAGTTCATCACGAAGCCTTTATAGCTTGGTGGCAGTGACTGAAGAACTCTGTCAATAACACTCTCAACCGGAAGATCAATTCCTAGCTGAGTCAAGTGGTTGTGGTACCCAGACATTCTGAGTATGTGTTCACTGACAGAACTGTTCTCCTCCATCTTACAGCTAAAGAACTTGTTGGAGACTTCATATCTCTCAACTCGGGCTTTAGCTTGAAATATCAATTTCAGCTCTTGGAACATCTCATATGCTCAGTGGCGTTCAAAACGCTTTTGCAGTCCCGGTTCTAAGCCGTAGAGCATGGCACACTGAACTATCGAGTAGTCATCAGATCGAGCCTGCCAGGCGTTCACAACGTCTGCAGCAGCTCCTGCAGCAGGTCCATCACCTAGCGGTGCACCAAGGACATAATTCTTCTGTGCAGCAATGAGGATAATCCCCAAGTTATGGACCCAGTCCGTGTAGTTGCTACCATCATCTTTCAACTTAGCTTTCTCTAGGAACGCATTAAAATTCAACGGAACAGTAGCACGGGCCATTTATCTACAACATAGATATGCAAAAACTATCAAGACTAAGTTCATGATAAATTAAGTTCAATTAATCAAATTACTAATGAACTCCCACTTAAATTAACATCCCTCAAGTTAACTAAGTGATACATGATCCAAATCAACTAGCCCATGTCCGATCATCACGTGAGATGGGATAGTCATCAATGGTGAACATCTCCATGTTGATCATATCTACTATATGACTCATGTTCGACCTTTCGGTCTCCTGTGTTCCGAGACCATGTCTGTACATGCTAGGCTCGTCATGTTTAACCCAAGTATTCTGCTTGTGTAAAACTGGCTTACACCCGTTGTATGTGAACGTAGAATCTATCACACCCGATCATCACGAGGTGCTTCGAAAACGACGAACTTTAGCAACGGTGCATACTCGGGGAGAACGCTTTTATCTTGAAATTTAGTGAAGGGATCATCTTATAATGCTACCGTCGTTCTAAGCAAAATAAGATGCATACAGGATAAACATCACATGCAATCAAAATATGTGACATGATATGGCCATCATCTTGTGCTTTTGATCTCCATCTCCAAAGCATCGTCATGATCTCCATCGTCACCGGCTCGACACCTTGATCTCCATCGTTGCGTCGTGGTCGTCTCGCCAACTATTGCTTCTACAACTATTGCTAACGCATAGCGATAAAGTAAAGCATTTACATGGCGCTTGCATTTCATACAATAAAGAGACAACCATAAGGCTCCTGCCGGTTGCCGATAAATTACAAAACATGATCATCTCATACAATAATGTATATCACATCATGTCTTGACCATATCACATCATAGCATACCCTGCAAAAACAAGTTAGACGTCCTCTACTTTGTTGTTGCAAGTTTTACGTGGCTGTTACGGGCTTCTAGCAAGAACCGTTCTTACCTACGGCACAAAACGACAACGGTGATTTATCAAGTTTGCTGTTTTAACCTTGAACAAGGACCGGCCGCAGTCAAATTCGATTCAACTAAAGTAGGAGAAACAGACACCCGCTAGCCACCTTTATGCAAAACAAGTTGCATGTCTGTCGGTGGAACCGGTCTCATGTACGTGGACATGTAAGGTTGGTCCGGGCCGCTTCATCATACAATACCGCCAAATCAAAATAAGATGTTGGTGGTAAGCAGTATGACGATCATCGCCCATAACTCTTTGTGTTCTACTCGTGCATATCATCTACGCATAGACCTGGCTCATGATGCCACTGTTGGGGAACGTTGCATGGAAAAACAAAAAAAATTCTACGCACACGCAAGATCTATCCATGGAGATGCATAGCTACGATAGGGGGAGTGTGTCTACGTACCCTCGTAGACCGTAAGCGGAAGCGTTAGAACAACGCGGTTGATGTCGTCGAACAACTTCACGATCCAACCGACCAAGTACCGAACGTACGGCACCTCCGCGTTCAGCACACGTTCAGCTCGGTGACGTCCTCGACTTCTTGATCCAGCAAGACAGCGAGGTAGTGGATGAGTTCCGGCAGCACGACGGCATGGTGACGGTGATGGTAATGCTATCTCCGCAGGGCTTCGCCCAAGCACTGCGAAAATATGACCGAGGGACGGAACTGTGGAGGGGGGCGCCGCACACGGCTAAGACAATGTTGTGTCTGATTGGGGGCGCCCCCTCTCCTCTATTTATATATGTGTAGGGGCTTGGAGTAGAAGGAATAGTGCCACGTGAACAGTAACCGTGAATAGTACACACGTGGACTTGGACTCCAAAGTCCAATCCTATTCCTACTAGGACTCTCCCTTTTTTCTTCCCTAGCTGCGTGGGCTTTTGAGGACTTGGTGCGCCTGGCCCAATAAGGCCAGGGCGCCTCCCCTTAGCCCATGCCAGCCCTTGGGACATGGTGGACCCACTTGTAGACTTCCAGACCCCTCCGGAATCCTCTGGAACCTTCTGGAAGCTTCCCGGTACAATACCGAAAAAAACTGCACCTTTTTCCGGAACCCAAAATATGACTTCCCATATATAAATCTTTACCTCTCGACCATTCCGAGACTCCTCGTGACGTCCGGGATCTCATCCGGGACTCCGAACAATATTCGGTTACCAATTCACATAACTCATATAACACTATATCGTCAACGAACGTTAAGCGTGCGGACCCTACGGGTTCAGGAATGATGTAGACATGACTGAGACGCCTCTCCGGTCAATAACCAATAGCGGAACCTGGATGCTCATATTGGTTCCTACATATTCCACGAAGATCTTATCGGTCGAACCGTAATGACAACATACGTAATTCCCTTTGTCCGTCGGTATGTTACTTGCCCGAGATTCGATCGTCGGTATCTCCATACCTAGTTCAATCTCGTTTCCGGCAAGTCTCTTTACTCGTTCCGTAATACATCATCCCATAACTAACTCCTTAGTCACTTTGCTTGCAAGCTTCTTATGATGTGCATTACCGAGAGGACCCAGAGATACCTCTCCGAAACTCGGAGTGACAAATCCCAGTCTCGATCCATGCCAACTCAACGGACGCCTTCGGAGATACCTATAAAGCATCTTTATGATCACCCAGTTACGTTGTGACATTTGATAGCACACAAGGTATTCCTCCGGTATCCGGGAGTTGCATGATCTCATGGTCTGAGGAACATGTATTTGACATTCAAGAAAGCAGTAGCAATAAACAGAACGATCATATGCTAAGCTAACGGATGGGTCTTGTCCATCACATCATTCTCCTAATGGTGTGATCCCGTTATCAAATGACAACTCATGTCTATGGTTAGGAAACCTTAACCATCTTTGGTCAACGAGCTAGTCTAGTAGAGGCTCACTAGGGACACGGTATTTGTTTATGTATTCACACATGTATTTAAGTTTCCGGTCAATACAATTCTAGCATGAATAATAAACCTTTATCATGAACAAGGAAATATAAAATAATAACAACGTTATTATTGCCTCTATTGCATATTTCCATCAGGACGAACACGAGGCACATCAGGCTCCGTTCCGTGGGTGCATGGGTTTCCCGACAGCGGTGGTTATAGAAGCCGAGAGAGAAAGAAGAAAGAGGAAGCAAGCGAAATGCAGAAGCTCAGTGCAAGATTAGCGAAACTAGAGGAACTTGAGAGCCAGTGAGCTACCGGCCAACCATCTCAGCGGCACGAAGATCCTTCCTTCGACACTGCCCCAGAAGCTACCCCACCATCTCAGCGGAGAGGCAGCGTGGCTTCCACGAAGCTCGTTCAGCCTGATTTCACGGCTCCTCGCTACCCCGTGGATAGTATCACGGAGGCTGAACATTGTGTGCTAATGGCGAAATGCCAGAACCTGACCTTGAAGGCGGCGGTCGGCTCTGTTTTACCTCCTCGAGCTGAGGGAACTTTCCATTGCCGTCCGATTCCACATGGCTATGCTATTGTCACGGTGGATGAAATAATGGAGGGATTTGAGGGGCTGGAGCTTGACTACCCTACAGGTGAAGGGGATAATCTTCTGGAAAATTCCTTAAGGAGTACCTGTCTATGGAGAAAGGAGAACATCAAGCTTCCAAACTGGCCGCCGCCTCAGCAGACGTAGCCGGATGAGGCCCCTCAGCAGACTCCTCACAGTCCAGCTCAGCCGGATGAGGCCCCTCAGCAGACTCAGCCGGATGAGGCCCCTCAGCAGAGTCCTCTTCCGCCTCAGCTGTCTCCGGCGCGTCAGCGGACTCCGCCTCCTCCTCCGCCTCCTCCAGCGCGTCAGCGGACTCCGCCTCCTCCTCCACCTCCTCCGGCGCGTCAGCGGACTCCGCCGCCTCAACAACAGCGGAAGAGAGCCGCCGCCGCTCCGGCGGCTAGCAGTACAAAAGGCGGGAAGAAATTCAAATTTGGTCCAAGCCTCAGGGTTCCTCCAAAGTTACCATATGAGAGGACTGACAAGGAAACCGATGACATCGTGAAAGCCGAACTGCAGGCCCATTTTGAACGGAAACGTCCACCTCCGAAGGAAACAATAGATCCGGTGAAAGCGAAGCGCACTCTGGATGCCCTTAAGCGACCACCACCGCCTCCGCCGCAATCCAACTATGACCGCTGTATTGAAAAGACATATGATGAAGCGTGGCGGTCGGGAAGTACTGCCAGTGCTTCAAGACGAAGAAGTGGGAAAACAATTCCCCAGCTCGGCGAACAGGAGAAGCAATCATGCCCCCCGCTCAAGGTGTCTAGCGATATCGCTAATCATCCGGGGTTACTACCCGGTACCACTCTTGGTGATTACGTGGGCGATGATGTACAGTTTGAAACGGCTGAGGTAGTAGAGATCTTTAGATACGAGCACGGGAAGCCTCTCATCAAACCTGATCCTCCTCCTCTAACAACGATGATGCGAAGATTGCATGAGTGGTACTTGGAAAGCTGCAGGAAGAATGGGTCCGATAGTTTGATGGTGAGAATTAAAGATGAGCACGACCTCATTGGAGTCGACCTGATGCCTGTTGAATTTGTGGAGTTATTTCAGTTATTCAATCAAGAGGCCCTCGACAAATAAGTCATGACTTGCTACTGTCTGTAAGTATTACTTCTGTAATTAAGTCTCTAGCTCAGCTCGTTCATTGCATGTATATATAATTATCCTCACTATATTATGCAGATTGAAGATCGTCGAATGCCCAAAAAGACAAATCTATGACATTGGGTTCATTAGCCCAAATACCGTAAATGAATGGGCGGTACAAAACAGAGTTAAAGATACCGAGGAAAACTTGCTAAAAGCGTTCCTTCGACATCAAAACAAAAGGGAAATACTCTTTCCTTACAACTTCAAGTGAGTGTTACTGTCTTGTGCATATTCGGTTTCGCTTACTCGAGGTCAAGTACTGTAATTGATGAGTTATGCATGCGCAGGTTCCACTTTATTCTGCTATCCATTAAGCTTGACGGGGGAGTAGTAACTGTCTTAGACTCGAGACGTAAAGATCCCAAGGATTATGCGGACATGACTGCAATGCTCCAGAAGTAAGTTCAATCAATACCGGGAACATATCGGCAACTTTCGTTCATTTCCTTATATCAAGTAATCATTTTCTTTGCCTGGCAGGGTTTGGAAACAGTTCACCGGAATGGTTCCGGGTCTGAAGAACGAGCTGCGATTTACACACCCCAAAGTAAGTAGTACTAGCTAGTTCCACGCATCTCTCATTGATTCTAGTTTCATCAATACCATTATCATGCTTGATTATCAGTTTGATTGATCTCTATTCTCGTAAAGTGCTTGTGGCAGGCAGGCGGGAATAATTTATGTGGATACTACGTTTGCGAGTTCATTCGCCACTCGACCACTGAGCGGGGCTTCTTGTCTGACAAATAATTTGAAGTACGTAAACAATATTCACAATTTTATTTTATTACCATCAATTGTGTTGAGTTTCATTCATATATATGTATTGACCCCCTTCTTTAAATTAGATCTGGCATATGCGGGATGAACTCCTACCACATGATCGCATACGAGCAATTCAAGAGGAATTGGCGGGATTCTTTCTTGACCACGTCATACATGAAAAGGGAGAATACCATACGGAAATTCAATGGGAGTTTGGCGCTTGATGATGTCAGGGATGTTATATTGTATATATGTAGTAGCGTCGGATAGATATACGAAAACTTGTTGTTCGACCAAGCACGGAGAAAGAGAGGTCACTTCTCTCTATATATGTTCATGACGATCTTGTGTAATTAATGGTTTCCTTCATTTGCTTACTAGCTAGCGTCGAGTTCTCTCTATATGTAGTAGCTAGCGTCGACCAAGCACGGAGAAAGAGAGGTCACTTCTCTCTATTAGCTAGCTAACACAATATGAAACCCCTAAACCCCCCCTTTCAAAAAAAACAAAAACCCCAGCGCCTGCGAGCTGCTGACGCGTGGCTGCCTTTTGGTCCTAGTTGGTGTTACCAACCGGGACTAAAGGTCCTCCTGCCTGGGCGCCCCACAACGGCCACGTGGAGCTCCTTTGGTCCCGGTTGGTGTTACCAACCGGGACTAAAGGTCCTCCTGCCTGGGCGCCCCACAACGTCCACGTGGAGCACCTTTAGTCCCGGTTCGTAAGTCAACCGGGACTAAAAGTGATGGGCATTAGTCCCGATTGTTTTGTCCCGGTTCCAGAACCGGGAATAAAGGCCCTCTGGAACCGGGACAGATGCCCTGTTTTCTACTAGTGTATACTTTGCTAACCCTAGAAAGTGCAAGGGTACGGTTTATATAGTCTAGGAATGAAGGGGTCGGTAGGTGAGAGAGATACATGGCCTTTGGCGCCAGATCTACACGCAGGTAGAGGGCTGGATAGTCTGGCTAGGAATAGCCCAGACAGTCCAGGCGCTGAAGCTTGTTCCGGGCAAGGCTGGCGCGAGCGTCTGTCAGCTGGCGGTCGTCAGTGGCCAGACAGTCTGGGCTACAGGCCGGATAGTCCGGCTGGCCAGTGATACGTCTCGAACGTGTCTATAATTTTTTATTGTTAAATGCTATTATATTATCACTTTTATATGCTTTACATGTCATTTTACATTATGTTTATGGACTAACCTATTAATTTTGTGCCCAGTGCCAGTTCCTATTTTCTGCATGTTTTTGGTTTCGCAGAAAAACCATACCTACCGAAGTCCAAACACGATAAAAAGTTACGAGGAATTTTTCTGGAATATATAGAGCACTAGAAGCTTCGGGAGAAGACCAGACGACGCACGAGGGAGCGACAAGCCCGGGTGGCGCGCCCCTAGGGGGGGGGCGCCATGTAGACTTGTGGCCCCCCTGGCCCTCTGTTTGACATAATTCCACCTCCATAAATACCCCAATATTCAGAAACCCTCGGAGCGAAACCCAAAAGAATTTTATCACCGCCGCAAGCCTCTGTTCCGAAGTGATCTCATTTGGAGCCCTTTTCCGGCGCCCTGCCGGAGTGGGGAATCATTGGGGAGACCATCTTCATCATCCTTGCTGCCTCCATGGTGATGCGTGAGTAGTTCATCCTCGGGGCTGAGGGTTTGTACCAGTAGCTATGTGTTTGATTTCTCTCTCTCTCGTGTTCTTGATTTGGCAAGATCTTGATGTATCATGAGCTTTATCAATATAGTTGGATCACATGATGTTCTTCCCCTCTATCTCTTTTGTGGTGAATTGAGTCTTGCTCTTTGAGGTTTCTTTATGTTGGATTGAATATCTTGGATTTGAGATCACTTGATGCATGTCTCACTCACGGATACTCGTGGTGACATTGGGGTATTTAGGTGACATTAGAGTTGATTGATGCGTATCATATGGTGTTGTCGTAGTACGATCTCTAGAACTATTCATGACACTTTGGGGTGGTTCATAAGATTGATTGGAAACACAACTTTGAGGTGGTTTAATACCTACACGATTTCATCCTACTTTCTCTTATAGGAATAGAGATTTGGAGTGATTCTTTGCCGCACTTTGAGGGATTGTTATGTGATTCAATTATGTTAATGATGTTGAGAGATTGCACTAGTGAAAGTATGAATCCAAGGCCTTGTTTCTAAGCATTGACATACCGTTTTGCTCACTGTTTGCTACTTGCTACCTTGCTGTTTTGAATTATTCAGATTATAAAAATCTATTTCTACCATCCATATTACACTTGTATCACCATCTCTTCGCCGACCTAGTGCACCTATACAATTGACAACTATATTGGGTGTGTTGGGGACACAAGAGACTCTTTGTATTTGATTGCAGGGTTGTTTGAGAGAGACCATCTTCATACTACACCTCCCACGGATTGATAAACCTTAGGTCATCCACTTGAGGGAAATTTGCTGCTGTTCTACAAAACTATGCACTTGGAGGCCCAACAGAGTCTACAAGAATAAAGTTGCGTAGTAGACATCAAGTTATTTCTGGCGCCGTTGCCGGGGAGGTGAGTGCTTGAAGGTATCTTCTTTAGATCTTGCAATTGAATCTTTTAGTTTCTTGTTTTTCACTAGTTTGGTTTATAAAGGAAAACTACAAAAAAAATGGAAGTGAAGATGTGTCAGATTCTTTATCTCTATAAAGTTTTTCTGGAAAATTATGAATCTGATAATTGCTATGAAGTGTTAAAAGAATAATTTAACAAAATGTTTGGTGTGAGTTTCTGGAATGATAATCATGATCGCAATGTTTCTAGTATGTATTCTTTGAATATCCATGATGCTAATGATATGCAAAGCCATAAGCTTGGGGATGCTATGTTTGATGAAGATGATCTTTTTAGTCCCCCTACTTTTGATGAGCAAATTTATTATGATGAAAACATGCCTCCTATTTATGATGATTACAATGATGAAAGTGGGTTTGGAAGAGTGTCAACTCTAGGTAGTAATGATCCCACTATTTTGGAGGGTGTTGAATCTTATTACAATGATAAAAGTAGATTTGGAGAGGTCATGACTTTAGATAATTTTGGTTCCACTATTTTGGAGGATGTGTCAATTGATTATTATGAGAACAATGTTGCTATCTATGATGATTATTGTGATGACATGTATGCCATAAAGAGTAATGATAACCATGAAACTTGCCATTATGATTTTAATATTGAATTGAGTCATGTTAATCAAGTATCACATGATAGTTATTTTGTTGAATTTGCTCCCACTACAATTAATGAGAATAAATTTGCTTATGTGGAGAGTAGTAAATTTTTTATGCATGTGGGTCATGAAAAGAATGCTTTATGTGATAGCTATATTATTGAATTTGTTCATGACGCCACTGAAAATTATTATGAGAGGGGAAGATATGCTTATATATATTTCAACAACATCAAGTTTCCTCTCTTTATGTTGAAACTCTTAAAGTTACCATTGTCATTCCTTCTGTAGGATCGAAAGTATGTCTAGAGGGGGGGGTGATTAGACTACTTGACCAAATAAAACCTAACCTTTTCCCAATTTTAATTGTGGGCAGATTTTAGCAATAGTATATGTCAAGCATCACCCTACACATGCAATTCTAAGAGTATAGCAGCGAAATATAAGCAATTGCATATGTAAGTAAAGGAGGGTTAGGAGATATCAAACGCAATGAAGACACGGTGGTTTTTGGCGTGGTTCCGATAGGTGGTGCTATCGTACGTCCACGTTGATGGAGGCTTCATCCCACAGAGGGTAACGGCTGCGCGAGTCCACGGAGGGCTCCACCCATGAAGGGTCCACGAAGAAGCAACCTTGCCTATTCCACCATGGCTTACGTCCACGAAGGACTATCCTCACTCGGGGTAGATCTTCACGAAGTAGGCGATCTCCTTGCCCTTACAAACTCTTGGTTCAACTCCACATCTGGTTGGAGGCTCCCAAGCGACACCTAACCAATCTAGGAGACACCACTCTCCAAAAGGTAATAGACGGTGTGTTGTTGATGAACTCCTTGCTCTTGTGCTTCAAATGATAGTCTTCCCAGCACTCAAACAACTCCTCACAGATTTGGCTATGGTGGAAGAGGGATTTGAGTGGAAAGCAACTTGGGAAAGGCTAGAGATCAAAGTTCAAATGTTAGGAATGGAATATCTTGATCTCAACACATGAGTAGGTGGTTCTCTCTCAGAAAATGTATGGTGGAAGTGTAGGCACGTTCTGATGGCTCTCCTTACTGAGAAGGATGTGGTGGAGGGGTATATATAGCCTCCACACAAAATCCAACCGTTACACACTTTTGACCCAACTCGATGGCACCGAAACAATCATCTCGGTAGCACCGAACTGTGTAAAAGATATGAACGTTAGGAATCTCGGTGGGACCGATACGGACAACTCGGATGGACCGAAGTGCAATGGCTTAGGGCAAACCTCATCTCGGTGGCACCGATTGCATCAACTCGGTTAGACCGAAGTGAAGCAATAAGGCAACAGAGACTTGGCAAGCCATCTCGGTGAGACCGATTTGCAAACTCGGTGAGACCGAAGTAAATACAAACGATTACAGAGAGTTGGCAAGGCCATCTCGGTGGGACCGAGATCCATTTCGGTGGATCCGATTTGTTAGGGTTTGGCAGTGGTTAAGTCTTGGATGAACTCGGTGGGGCCAGATAGGAAAAATCGGTGGGGCCGAGTTGGACTTTAGGTTTAGGACATATTTGGGTAGAGAGAGTGGTTGAGGGTTTAGGAATACTGTCACTAAGCACTTGAGCAAAACGATCATTAACCAACACCTCATCCCCTTTTAATAGTATTGGCTTTCCTATGGACTCAATATGATCTTGGATCACTAAACCAAAAATGTAGAGTCTTTATCCTTTGCCAATCCTTGTCCTTAGCATTTTGAGGGGTCCACATCTCTAGTCCATCCCATGCCAATCATTGAACATCCTGAAATCTTAATCTTGAATGGACATTAGTTCAATGAGATATATGTTGTTATGAATTACGAAAACCACCAAGGGAGCAAATGTGCTTTCAATCTCCCTCTTTTTGGTAATTGATGACAACATATAGATCAAAGCTTCGACAAATGATTAAATGAATGAAATACATCGTCGCTTTGAGAAGTATGTGATAAGCAAGAGCTCCCCCTAAATTTGTGCATTATTAAAAATTTGTGTTTGAATGCAAATGCACAATCGATTAGGCTCATGGGTTACTCTTCCATGTCACATACATCTTGGTGGAGCGCGCAAAATGATAAGATTGGAATAATAAGGCACGCATCACCAACATAAGTAATTGATCATACAAGATAACGAGAAAGATAAACATGAATCATCACAATGAGCATAGTATGATCAATCAACATAGTATCTCACAAGCATAAACGATAGAATACTGTAGCAAGCACACATAAAACAGAGTATCAACAAACAAGCAAACAAGTAGCAAATGAACTCGAGAAAAAAAAACAACGAAACACTCTCTCTCGAAGCCTATGATCTATACAAATTCTCCCCCTTTGGCAACAAGTACCAAAAAGTTCGAATCGTATAGCACTAGTCGGCTCTCTAGGCACGGTCCTCCGAAGCTCCTGAAGGCGACCTTCTGCTGGCTGCTCCGGTGTGCGTAGACGGCGTTGAGATAAGAGCGTCCGCGAATGCTTTTGCTGATGATTGCTGGACTGGAGGAGTGGAGACCTACTGTGGCACTGTGGCTGTGGCGGCTGGTGCTAATACTGTGGTCCGTGGATCCACTACTGGCACTGCAGCTGACCTGGCAGCCCTAGGCACTTGCTGAAACTGCTCTGTGGTCGGTCTTTCATCTTCACTGTCATCTGATCTGGCTTGCTTGACAGCATCTACATCTCCTTGCAGCTATTCCACTGTGGTCTGAATCTCAGTCACCTTGACATCCAAATTATGAAATTTGGTCTCAATGATCCGCTCAAAACTAGCCTGGGTCTGGGTGAGGTTGGCCAAACTTCTCTCAATCCTCAGAGTGGCTTCAAGCAGATATTGCATTTGATCCTTTGGTGTCTTGAGATTCGCAATTGGAGCATTTGGAGCAGATGCCTCCTGAGCTGCTTTAGCTTCTTTAGCTTTGCGGATCTTCTCTTGAGCTTGTGCAGAGGTGGAATGCGAAGGATCCATCACTATGACATTGTCTTCAAAATCTGGATGCAAAGGCAGATGCTCTCGATCAAGAAGATACGTGATGGTTCCAACTTTGGAGTTGATCAACAACTGAATATGTGGAGCATAACCACACGATCTCTCCTGATCTGCTGCTGTCCTCTTGATAGTCTCAACTATCAGGCTCATCACCTTGAATTTCTGAGGTGTGTCAAATAAATGCAGCAAATTGATGGAGTGGCCCCGAATCATCTTGTCATCTCCTGACTTGGGTAACAAGGTGTACCGCAAGATAGTGTTCGAGGTGGCCAGACCTGGTAGCAAATGCTTCACTGATCCAAGCTTGTGTGTCTCTATATCTTTCTGAGGAATTGTAGTATACATGTTGGCCATGGAGTTGTGATCCATCTTGAGCTTGGCATATATGTCAGTATCATCCTCCTCTTCCTTGGGTGCACCAAGAAGACTTGCCCACTCAGAGATGGTAGACTGGTACCTAATACCCACAGTCATCCACACTATTCTGCCATCTGGATAGAAATGAGCAGTAGAGTAGAATTGCATGATCATCTCGTCATTCCACTTGGTCAATTTCTTTCCAACAAACTCGTCAACTCCTGCAATTCTGAAGCTTTCATGGACATGGGGAAAGTAATCCTCATTCTCATCGATGTATTCCCAGTCCACCCACTTCATATCACTGACTATGGGCTTCTAGTCAAGCAAAACTATCTCATAAAAATCCTGTTGTTCACGGGTGTGAAAACAATAATCACAAGCAGTCCTTCTTCTGATAGCATAAGGATCTGACAATCTCCATTGATGCAGTCCTTTGTCCTTTCTCAACATCATGTTCTCAGCTATTGGGTGTGCATTGTCATGGTCTGGTATCTTTGGCTTCAGCTTCCTGAGCACTAGAGGCTCTTCATCAACATTTGATTCAGGCACTGGGGCCTTGTTCTTCTCTGCAGCAGAAATATTCCTTGTTGACCTCTTGGGTGCAGGTGCCTTAGGCTTGGACTTGGGAGGTGCAGCAGTCTTGATTGCATCAGACATAAGCTTTTGAGCTTTTGCAGGGGGTTCATTGGCTGCTGGCTCTTCCTCTCCTTCTTCCTCCTCATCATTCATCATGGAGGGTCTGCCAATCACTCGGGCAAATGCTTTCCTTACTCTCTTCTTCTTAGCACCTGCGGCTGCCTCTGTGTCACTAGGCTCTTCTAGAGTGAATTGCATAGTTTTCTTTGGCACTTTCTTCACAGCTGTTCTCTCTTTGGTAGAAGTAGGCTTTGTGCTGTACTCCTTAGCTAGCACTACTCTCTTCTTCTTGGTTGCTGTCTCACTAGCAACAAAATCCTCATCCTCACTGTCTGAGGTTTTCTTCTTCCTTGTTCTGGTTGCAGCTTTAGGAAGATCTGGAGAGCTCCTCTCTCCCTCATAGAAACTTTCAGCTGGGCTTGACCCTTCACTCATCTCTGCCTGCTGTTCAGACCTGTTCTGACTGTCACTGCCACTTGACATATTGCTGAGCTGACCCTGTGAATAGATAGGTATAGGTAGAGTAGATGAGTCATCACAAAAAGCAGATAGTTTTTCTTAAAATTGAGTTCAAACTTTAGTCTTAGGTTTTCACAGAATGCAGTTCGGATGGACCGAGTTGGTAATCTCGGTGACACCGAAGCACACTACAGAGACATGGCACGCCATTTCGGTCAGACCGAGATGGGTTTCGGTGGCTCCGAGATGCTAGGGTTTCACTGAGATGTTACTTTCGGTCTTACCGATTCGCACAACTCGGTGGCACCGAGATGTACTAGTGCTATGGCCAGGGCCAAATCGGTGGGACCGAAAATTTCGAATCGGTCGGTCCGAGATGCATTCGGCGGAAACCTAACCCTAAATTTTTTGCTTGAATCTTGTTCAAACGAACTAATCTGGTGGAAAGAGTATTGCATTCGTGGCAAGATACATGACATTCCTATCGTGCATTGAATCGGAAAATGAAGCACGAAAGGGATCGAATCTCACCCTAACTTGGTGGAGATCCTCTACGGCGGCAACGGCGGTGCAGATTGCCGTTGACGGCGAGGGAATCCTGCGGCGAGGGCGCACAGGCAACGACGGCGACGATCCGGAGACCAAAGGGGCGGCAGCAATGGGGCGCGGGCGCGTGACGTTTGAAGTAATTTTCAACCGTACGGGCCGCTGGATATATATATACCCATGTGCTGTTGGTGGCACCGAGTGGAACAAATCGGTAGCACCGAGACGTGCAACTGCTTGCAGTTACATCAACTCGGTCTGACCGAGTTGGTCTAATCGGTAGCACCGAGATGAAAACCTAGATCAGTCTAAGTGATTTTGGTTCGACCGAGTTTGAGTGAGTTGGTTCGGCCGAAATCAATTAGAATGTTTTGGAGGTTCAGCCCTTTCAGATCGGTGGCTCCGAGTGCTCCTCACCCGGAGGGTCCGAAAAAGACTTGTTCAATTTTTGTGATGCAGCAAGAATAGAATTTGAGACAAGAAAGCATAGATAGCTAGAGAAGGTTCTTAGGCATTCTTGTACATCCACTTGGCCAGAAAAACCAAGACAATCAAAACAACAAATGGATGTCCTCGAATGATAAAAACATGCAAACCAACATGCTCACACAATAAGATTGCAAATGAAATATGTGTCAAACATGCACAACCAATTCTAGCACCTATCAAGCAATGGCGATGACTAGGTCATCTATATATGAGTATATTGACTTAGGAGCCAAATGAGAACATTTGATCATAGGTCATACTCATCGTTTAAGCACAAGTGAGGTTACCAAGCATTAATGTGTTCTCACCATTAGAGTTGCTTTAGCTCAATTGTTTAGAGCAAAGCTCCCCCTAGATGTGGTATCCCCCCTAAGAGGGATGAACTAACCTTGGGTTTTGTCGATGATGACTTCATGTAGATGTTGAAGATGTGGATGCTCAATGTTGATGTAGACCATCAAGAGTTGGGAGCAATCCTTTGGAGTTTTGTGCTTTCAATACCTACATGGGTTACTCCCACACAAGGAACATACAAGGATATCCATAGACATAGAGTGAAATACACATATGATGATGTCCATGAATGCATTGATTACCTTGTCCCTTGTCTTACCAACAAGAGGGTTTGTGACTCCATGAACTAGGGCAAAATGTGGAAGTTGGTTGCACAAGTTCTTGCCATAAATAATATGAGTGAAGTTTGTTGGCGGAGTCACCCTCATGTACTCTCTAGTTATTTTTCTTTTGGACCCACATCAACTTGATGGGAATCCTTGGAGTTGTAGTAGCACTTGATGAAGTAGAACTTGATGAAGTCTTGGGAACCCACTTGACCATGGCTTGAGAAGCTTCTTCAAATGAATCAATCTCTTCTTGAAGCTTGTCCTTGCCTTTTAGCTTGTGGTCTTGTGGTGGAAGATCTTCTTAAACTTGTGTTCCCTTGAAGGAAGTAGGATCATACTTCTCTTGTTGAGGAACAAACTTCGTCTTGGGGTAGTGACCTTCTTCCCACTCAACTCCATCGGCATTGAACTTTCGTTCAAAACCAACACCTTGGTTCTTCCGGTGCCTTCCTTGCTTGCGTACAATTTCCTCAAATTGTTTGCTCCCTGCAAGACTCTTGTAGACAACTTTTTCTATAATTCCTTTCAATAGCATATTTTCTTGCTCAAGTGTAACTTGGCTAAGAGAATCGTTAGTGGAATCAATAGAACTACTAGAAGCAACAATATTGGATTTAGCATTGTTATTGTTACTACTAGAGGTAGAACCATTTTTACCCTTGTTGCTAGTTTGCTTAGATTTACCTTGTGGCATAAAGGTAGACAAGAGTAAACGTTTGGCAAGATATGAAGAACTTTTCTTTCGAAGATCATCATTGATCGCTTTAAGAAACTCATGCTCTTGCTCTAAATTTAGCTTCTCGAAGCGTAGCTTCTCATGAGTTCTTAGAAGTTCTCTATGATCCTCTTGAGTTGTTTCATGAGCTAACTTAAGAGCATTTAGTTCTTTATTTAGACGCTCAATCTCCTTCATAGCATTGTCACTCGTTTCCTCTTGACTATCATGATTACTAGCATTTTCATTATAGCTCACATTACTATCTCTATCAACAAGTAAATCATCATCACCAAGCAAGTCATCTTCATCACTATTGAAATCAAGATACTCGGGGCGTGATACCTTGGGGCCTTTTGCCATGAAGCATCTTCCAATTCCTTCATTTGGTGAGTCAAATAGATCATAGGAGTTGGATGACACAAGTGCAAGTCCGGCAACACCTTCATCCTGACTATAATCGGAGTTGGAGTGATAACTTCTCTCGGATTGGTTGTCGGAGTCGGAGCCAGAAACCCATTCAGGCATTCACAAACATGAGCTTGATGTCTTCTTCTTGTGTAGCTCCTGGATGACTTGTCCTTTCTCCCCGAATCCTTGCTTCTTCGAGAGTGTCTTCGTTCATAACGATCATCTCTACTCCTTCTCTCCTTATGAGGTGATTCATCTCTTCTATGTCTTCCTCTTGGTGATTCGTCTCTTTTCTTGTAGGGTGCCGTACATTCATTTGAGTAGTGTCCGGGCTTCCCACAATTGTAACAATTACGGTCACGACTTGATGATCTTCTCTCATAGTGTCTTGAGCTAGAGCTTCTCTCTTTTCCTCTGTTCTTGTAGAACTTGTTGAACCTTTTCACCATTAGGCTTATCTCTTCATTGGATACTAGCTTGTCACTTGGAGTTGTTGGAGCATCGGTTGAGGCTTTGTAAGCACCACTTGACTTGTTGTGCAGCTCCTCTTTGTCCTTGAGTGACATTTCATGAGCGACAATCCTTCCAATGACTTCCGTGGGCTTGAGATCTTTGTAATTTGGCATTATTTGGATCAATGTGCAGACGGTATCATATTTTCCATCCAAAGCTCTAAGTATCTTCTTGATGATGAATTTGTCGGTCATCTCTTCACTTCCTAAGCCGGCAATCTCATTTGTGATGAGAGCAAGCCTAGAGTACATCTCAGCGACTCCTTCACCATCCTTCATCTTGAACTTGTCAAGTTGACTTTGAAGCACATCCAACTTAAATTCCTTGACGGACTCGGTACCCTCATGCATATCATCCAAAGTATCCCAAATTTCCTTTGCATTCTCGTGGCGGCTTATTTTGTTGAATTCTTCGGGACATAGACCGTTGAATAGAATGTCACAAGCTTGAGCATTGTATTGCAACATCTTCAATTCTTCCGGGGTTGCCTCACGATCCGGTTCCTTGCCATCCTCAAAGAAGTCACCTGGCAAGCCAACACGAACAACAGCCCAAACGGCGGGGTTATGACCAAGAATATGCATTTTCATCTTATGTTTCCAACTAGCAAAGTTTGTACCATCAAAATATGGACCTCTACGGTGATAGTTACCCTCACTAGACGCCATACTCTCCTAGGTTGTGAAACCAAAGCAATGGAAATCAAGCCTTACAGAGACCAAAGCTCTGATACCACTTGTAGGATCGAAAGTATGTCTAGAGGGGGGTGATTAGACTACTTGACCAAATAAAACCTAACCTTTTCCCAATTTTAATTGTGGGCAGATTTTAGCAATAGTATATGTCAAGCATCACCCTACACATGCAATTCTAAGAGTATAGCAGCGGAATATAAGCAATTGCATATGTAAGTAAAGGAGGGTTAGGAGATATCAAACGCAATGAAGACACGGTGGTTTTTGGCGTGGTTCCGATAGGTGGTGCTATCGTACGTCCACGTTGATGGAGGCTTCAACCCACGGAGGGTAACGGCTGCGCGAGTCCACGGAGGGCTCCACCCACGAAGGGTCCACGAAGAAGCAACCTTGCCTATTCCACCATGGCTTACGTCCACGAAGGACTAGCCTCACTCGGGGTAGATCTTCACGAAGTAGGGGATCTCCTTGCCCTTACAAACTCTTGGTTCAACTCCACATCTGGTTGGAGGCTCCCAAGTGACACCTAACCAATCTAGGAGACACCACTCTCCAAAAGGTAATAGACGTGTGTTGTTGATGAACTCCTTGCTCTTGTGCTTCAAATGATAGTCTTCCCAGCACTCAAACAACTCCTCACAGATTTGGCTATGGTGGAAGAGGGATTTGAGTGGAAAGCAACTTGGGAAAGGCTAGAGATCAAAGTTCAAATGGTAGGAATGGAATATCTTGATCTCAACACATGAGTAGGCGGTTCTCTCTCAGAAAATGTATGGTGGAAGTGTAGGCACGTTCTGATGGCTCTCCTTACTGAGAAGGATGTGGTGGAGGGGTATATATAGCCTCCACACAAAATCCAACCATTACACACTTTTGACCCAACTCGGTGGCACCGAAACAATCATCTCGGTAGCACCAAACTGTGTAAAAGATATGAACATTAGGAATCTCGGTGGGACCGATACGGACAACTCGGATGGACCGAAGTGCAATGGCTTAGGGCAAACCTCATCTCGGTGGCACCGATTGCATCAATTCGGTTGGACCGAAGTAAGCAATAAGGCAACAGAGACTTGGCAAGCCATCTCGGTGAGACCGATTTGCAAACTCGGTGAGACCAAAGTAACTGCAAACGATTACAGAGAGTTGGCAAGGCCATCTCGGTGGGACCGAGATCCATTTCGGTGGATCCGATTTGTTAGGGTTTGGCAGTGGCTAAGTCTTGGATGAACTCGGTGGGGCCGGATAGAAAAATCGGTGGGGCCGAGTTGGACTTTAGGTTTAGGACATATTTGGGTAGAGAGAGTGGTTGAGGGTTTAGGAATACTGTCACTAAGCACTTGAGCAAAACGATCATTAAGCAACACCTCATCCCCTTTTAATAGTATTGGCTTTCCTATGGACTCAATATGATCTTGGATCACTAAACCAAAAATGTAGAGTCTTGATCCTATGCCAATCCTTGTCCTTAGCATTTTGAGGGGTCCACGTCTCTAGTCCATGCCATGCCAATCATTGAACATCCTGAAATCTTAATCTTGAATGGACATTAGTTCAATGAGATATATGTTGTTATGAATTACCAAAACCACCAAGGGAGCAAATGTGCTTTCACCTTCCTATGCTAGTTGATTCTTGTTTCAATAAATTGTTTGCTTATAAAATTCCTATCATAGGAAGTGGGTTAGGCTTAAATGTGTTTGCTATATGATTCATGATGCTCTCTTTATGTTTTCATTCCTATTTTTATGTGAGCATCATTGAAATTATCAGTGCCTAGCTAAAAGGCATTAAAGAAAAGCGCTTGTTGGGAGACAACCCAATATTTATACATACTGTTTTTATGTGTCTACATGATTAATTCTACTGTAGTAATCATGTTTTGTATCTTTTATTTCAATAAAGTGCCAAGTTAAACCTTTAGGATAATGCAAATGCTTGTCTATTTGATTCTGTGCAGAAACAGAAACTTTTTCTGTAGTGCTTGAATTTTCATATTTCTCTCGAACGTGGAAAGTTTCTGAAATTTTTACACAGTACTGATATGCAAATGTTCTGTAGTGTCCTAATTTTCCAGAATTTTTGGAGTTACATAAGTATGATCAAAAATTAGATCTTTATGTGATGTTCTGTTTTTGACAGATTCTGTTTTGTTTTCTTTGTTTGCTTGTTTTAAAGTTTCTATGGCTTATATTGGGGTATATAAATTGTGAAAATGATAGAATACAGTAGACATTATTTGGAAATAATTATGAATCTTGTCTTGACAGTACATGAGTGAATGATTTATTCTTTATCATACTAACCTATCTCACGAGTTCCGTTAAGTTTTGTGTGATTGAAGTTTTCAAGTTTTGGGTGAGATATTGATATGAGAAGAATAAGGAGCGGCAAGACCCTAAGATTGGGGATGCCCAAGGCACCCCAAGGTAATATTCAATGAAGACTCAAGCATCTAAACTTGGGGATGCCCCGGATGGCATCCCCTCTTTCGTCTTCAACACTATCAGTATACCTCACTTGGAGCTATATTTTTATTCGTCACATAATATGTGTTTTGCTTAGATCGTCTTTTTGTTTTGTTTGCTGTTTGATACAATCTTTGGATCTGAAAATATTTATTTGGAGAAAGTCTTTTCATAGCTACCTATTTACTTAACTACTCTTCGTACTTCACTTATATCTTTTTGAGTAGAGGCATTTGCTCTAGTACTTCTCTTATATTTGTTTGAGCATGGCGATATGTTTTATAGAAATTGTTTGCACTCTCTTGCTTCACTTAAATCTTTTTGAGAGTTAAATAGGAAGTGTTAATTTGCATGAGTTATATGATTGGTCCAAAAATGATAGGTATATAACGGTAGTATAATAAAAACTAGCATGAACTTGTAGATCACTGAATATGATCATTTGATTCTTTGCAATAGTTTTGCGATATTGAGATTAGTAATATGTGGGCATGCTAGTAAAGAATTAAAGTTGAGTAGTAATAATGTTGTTAAAGTTTGAGAGTCCTCACGCATGAAAGTGTTGGCCGCTGGCATTAGCGGTGAGGTCGGAGTATGATTGTCATTGATTGATCCTTTGTGTGTTCGGATCGGGGGCGCGCGATGGTTAACTCCTACCAACCTCCTCCCTTGGGGCATGCAAGTTATACTTTGCTTCGAGGGCTAACTAAATTTTCACAATAAATACTTGAGTTCTTTATGTTTAATGTGAGTTTTGGTCTGAAAGCACTTCCACCTATCCATATTTTGCTAGCCTCTTCGGTACCGTGCATTGCCCACTCTCACCTTGAGACATGGTGCAAAGTTCGCCGGTGCATCCAAATCCTGTGAGATGATACGCTCTCTCACACATAAGCCTCATTATATCCTTTCTCAAAACAGCCACCATACCTACCTATCATGGCATTTCCATAGCCATTCCGAGATTATTGCCATGCAACTTCCATTGTTACTATTCATTACATGACTTGAGCATTCATTGTCATTTTGCTTTGCATGATCATATAGAGCTGGCATGATATTTGTGGCAAAGCCACCGTTCATCTTTATTAATACATGTTACGCTAGATCATTGCACATCCTGATACACTGCTAGAGGCATTCATATATAGTCATCATTCTCATGTTTCGAGTTGTAAGTAAAATAAAAGTGTGATGATCATCATTATTAGAGTGTGCCCCTACCGGTGAAGATAAAAAAGGCCAAAAAGAGCCCACAAAAAAAAGAGAGAAAGAAAAAACGAAGAAAAAAATGAGAGAACAGAGAGAGGGGGCACACTACTATCCTTTTGCCACACTTGTGCTTCAACGTAGCACCTTGCATTTTATTTTGAGAGTCCTCATGATCCTCATTTTCATATACTAGTGGGAATTTTCATTATAGAACTTGACTTGCATATTCCAATGATGAGCTTCCTTAAATGCTCGAGGTCTTCATGAGCAAGTAAGTTGGATGCACACCCACTTAGTTTCATATAGAGAGATTTCATACACTTATAGCTCTAGTGCATCCGTTGCATGGCAATCCCTACTCCTCGCATTAACATCGATTGTAAGGCCTCTCCATTGCCTAACGATCAAGCCTCGTTGATGTGAGACTTTCCTATACCTTTTTGTCTTCCCTTATAAAACCTCAATCATTATTCTCTTTGCCATCCTAAGTGCTAAAGACCGAGCTCACGCTCAAGTATTGCGTGAAAGTTTAAAAAGTTGAAGCGAGAAAAAGTATGATTTAATTGCTTGGTTTGGCACCGGGGTATCTTGATTTGATATATCCATGCAAGGAAGACTTAGCGTGTCATGCTTATCATAATTAAGTGTATAGAGGTTCCTTTCTTTAGCGTCATTATTTCGAAAGGCAATAATAATTTTACTTGTATGTTTGTGTATTATTTGTTTCAATTCCAAATTGATAGACTATTGCCTTGAATCATTTGTATCCCAATATTCATACCAAGATTTACATCAATAGATCAAGAACATGTTAGGTAGCATTCAACATCAAAAATTCTTTTGTTATCATTTACCTACTCGAGGACGAGTAGGAATTAAGCTTGGGGATGCTGATACGTCTCAAACGTATCTATAATTTTTTATTGTTAAATGTATTATATTATCACTTTTACATGCTTTACATGTCATTTTATATTATTTTTATGGACTAACCTATTAATTTAGTGCCCAGTGCCAGTTCCTGTTTTCTGCATGTTTTTGGTTTCGCAGAAAAACCATACCTACCGAAGTCCAAACACGATAAAAAGTTACGAGGAATTTTTCTGGAATATATGGAGCACTAGAAGCTTCGGGAGAACACCAGACGACGCACGAGGGAGCGACAAGCCCGGGTGGCGCGCCCCTAGGGGGGCGCCATGCAGGCTTGTGGCCCCCCTGGCCCTCCGTTTGACCTAATTCCACCTCCATAAATGCCCCAATATTCAGAAACCCTCGGAGCAAAACCCGAAAGAATTTTATCGCCGCCGCAAGCCTCTGTTCCGAAGCGATCTCATCTGGAGCTCTTTTCCGGCGCCCTGCTGGAGTGGGGAATCATTGGGGAGGCTATCTTCATCATCCTTGCTGCCTCCATGGTGATGCGTGAGTAGTTCATCCTCGGGGCTGAGGGTTTGTATCAGTAGCTATATGTTTGATCTCTCTCTCTCTCTCTCGTGTTCTTGATTTGGCATGATCTTGATGTATCATGAGCTTTATCAATATAATTGGATCACATGATGTTCTTCCCCTGTATCTCTTTTGTGGTGAATTGAATCTTGCTCTTTGAGGTTTCTTTATGTTGGATTGAATATCTTGGATTTGAGATCACTTGATGCATGTCTCACTCGCGGATACTCGGGGTGACATTGGGGCATCTAGGTGACATTAGAGTTGATTGATGCGTATCATATGGTGTTGTCGTAGTACGATCTCTAGAACTATTCGTGACACTTTGGCGTGGTTCATAAGATTGACTGGAAACACAACTTTGAGGTGGTTTACTACCTACACGATTTCATCCTACTTTCACCGATAGGAATAGAGATTTTGGAGTGATTCTTTGCCGCACTTTGAGGGATTGTTACGTGATTCAATTATGTTAATGATGTTGAGAGATTGCACTAGTGAAAGTATGAATCCTAGGCCTTGTTTCTAAGCATTGATATACCGTTTTGCTCGCTGCTTGCTACTTGCTACCTTACTGTTTTTAATTATTCAGATTATAAAAATCTATTTCTACCATCCATATTAGACTTGTATCACCATCTCTTCGCCAAACTAGTGCACCTATAAAATTAACAACTGTATTGGGTGTGTTGGGGACACAAGAGACTCTTTGTATTTGATTGCAGGGTTGTTTGAGAGAGACCATCTTCATCCTACATCTCCCACGGATTGATAAACCTTAGGTCATCCACTTGAGGAAAATTTGCTGTTGTTCTACAAAACTCTGCGCTTGGAGGCCCAACAGAGTCTACAAGAATAAAGTTGCGTAGTAGACATCAGCCAGACAGAGTGGCCGAATGTTCGGAGCTTTGTCTAGCTTGGGGTTTTTGCTCTTGGTTGCCTGCGGCATCGTAGCCGAACAAAGTGTCTTACAAAGATCCAGCGGGCAGCTTTGTCCGGCCTAAGCCGGACAGTCCGGGCATGTTGCTGGACAGTACGGCTGCTTGATTTTGGCAGATCTTCTTCTCCTTCTTTCTCTTATCCCATGCCTCCCTCACAGATGGTGTGGTTTCTCCCTTGTGCATGACCTCCTCCATTGCGTGTTCCTCATTCGGCTCAAACCTAAAGGTGCAAAGGATAGGAGGGTCAACTTGTATACCATCCATGAGCGAACCAAGTAGACATGCATAAAGGATGGACTTCACCTTAGTATAGGTGACGCGTGTGCCCCTTGGCGATGGAGCCAAGGCCACGGATGGCCAGTTCCATTTGGCTAGGAACATGATAGGAATTAGCATGAGAGAGACGACACTGTTCCTTTCTCCGCTTGTAATCGAATTCGAGATCTGCCACCATTGATGTGAGTGATGAGAACCTTACAATATGGTATCTAGAGCCTCGTCGATCTGGAGATCCCGAACCACCCACACCGCACCAGATTCGCCAATAGCCGACGAGAAGCTAAGGAGAAAATTTCACCGGAGACCAAGGCGATCTACGAGCTTCTGCATGCCGACTTTGACTTTGCCCTTGCCAAGAGCCTCGAAGAGCATGGCGACCACCCCGTGCAGGCTATCGCGAAGCTGGATGCCAAGCTCGACCTACTTTCGGGCAGGATCGATGACGTGAAGCTCCCCCTCGGTGTCGACCTCAACGAACTGTGAGGTGAAATTGACCGTGCTACTCGTATCAATCCAGGATCGCCTAAGGGATCCCCTGCTGCTAGATCTCCTGCGACGGGGAAGAGCATGGTCGGCCCTGATGCGCACCGCATCGACAGCGAAACCGGGGTCTGGGCTTAAAATTTATATCCCGCCTTCAGTCAGAGGTATGAAACTCGAGCAAAATACCAGCCACAATTCAAATTTTCCTGTGGACAATTTTCAAGCGAATACTGCTGACTCGTTTGCATTGGGGCCTCGGATTGAGCTTCCTTGATTTGATGGTACCAATCCGAAGCTATGGCAGACTCGATGTGAGGATTATTTCAAGCTCTGGACTCTGGAGTACACCGCCGCAACAGTGGATTTCCTTTGCTTCGTGTTTGTTCGAGGGATCTGCAGCCTGATGGTCGGAGTTGGTACAGCGACGCATACCACATGCTACCTGGGATGAGTTCTGCAAGCTCCTGGAATCTTGGTTCGGTCGTAATCAACACCAAACCCTGCTTCGCAAGATGTTCCATATTCAACAAGCACATTTGGTTGAGGATTATGTGGAGCAATTTTCTAAACTCTATGATCAGCTCACTGCATATGAGGAGTTTCCAAACACCATTCATTATGTGACCCAGTTCATGGAGGGATTGAAACCTGTTGTTCGTGTTTTGGTGGGAATTCAGCAGCCCGCAGTTTTGGATACACCGCATCAGCTGGCTCTTTTGCATGAAGAACTTGGAGATGACTCAGTTCGAGCTGGCCGATTCACTGCTCAATCCACAGCCAAACGAGCCACAACATTTCCACTTCCACTCCCTCTAGCACAGAAAACAGCTCCTCCAAAACCTGCAGATGACAATGACCGACTGAAGTTCAGAGAGTGCCAGAAGACAAATGGTCTGTGCCGCGTGCTTATCGCAGAGCCCGTGGTCTTTGCTTTGTCTACGGAAGAAAAATGGGGTCGTGATCATCAATGCCGGCAGGAAGTGCAGCTGCACGTTGTGCAGGAAATGGTGGATTTCTGTCAGGGTTTTACTTTTGAGGGGGAAGGTAGTGAAACTTCTGGAGAAGTCCAAGCCATGGCCATTTCAGTAGCAGCTTTGGGAGATAGTACTGGACCTAATGTGTTTACTATGAAATTGAGAGCTCAGATGCAAGGGCGTAATCTGGTCTTCTTGGTCGATTCTGGTAGTACCCACACTTTTGTGGATTCTTATATGGCCGAAAAACTCTATGGAGTGAGCACTATGTTGACTGTGATGGTGAAGGGAGCTAATGGCCACACAGTTCCTTGTGACAAACTTATACTGCACTGTCAGTGGTCATGTGATGGGCATAAGTTTTTCAATGATTTCAAGATCTTTCCTCTTGGTTCGTATGATGGCATTTTGGGGCTTGACTGGTTGGCTAGCCATAGCCCAATGTTGGTAGATTGGGCACAACACTGGATGTCCTTCGAATTCCATGGTAATCAGATTACAATGTTGGGAGAAGCACCTGGCTCACATGTTTATATTGTACTTGCTCTGTCGGCTCATTTGGTTACTGACAAAACTGAAGAATCTGAACTTGATCCTGTAGTGCAGAAAATTCTAGGCAGGTTTTCGTCAGTGTTTGAAGCTCCTACTGGATTACCTCCGCGTCGACAATATGATCATTCCATTCCACTGGTGCTAGGAACTGGTCTTGTTTCCTCAAGGCCCTGGTGCATTGCTCCTGCACTGAAGGATGAGTTGGAGCGTCAGGTACAGGAACTGCTGGCAAGCAGGGTTATCAGGCACAGCAATAGTCATTTCTCTTTGCCAGTGATGCTAGTTCAGAAGAAGGACAAAACCTGGCGTCCGGTTATCGATTACGGACGATTAAATGCAATAACAGCCAAGGGAAAATTCCCTATACCAGTTATCGATGAGCTTCTCGATGAACTAGTAGGAGCCAACTGGTTCTCCAAATTAAATTTGCAAGTAGGCTACCATGAAATTCGCCTTGCTCCGGGTGAAGAACATAAGACTGCGTTTCAAACACATTCAGGCCACTATGAATTTTTGGTCATGTCCTTTGGCTTAACTGGAGCGCTGTCCACTTTCCAGCTATGAATGCTACTTTGGCTCCTGTCCTAAGCAAGTTTGCGATTGTATTTTTTGACGACATTCTAATCTACAGCTCCACTTATGAGCAGCATTTGGATCACCTAGAGCAGGTTCTAAAGCTGTTGTTTAAACATCAGTGGTAGGTTAAGCAGTCGAAGTGTGCCTTTGCTCAATGACAAATTGGGTATCTGGGCATGTCATCAGTGGTAAAGGTGTTGCTACTGAACCCTCCAAAATTGCTACTATCCAAACATGGCCAGCTCCTGTCAATGTTAAGGAAATCAGAGGATTTTTGGGCTTAGCTGGTTATTACCGTAAGTTCATCCGCCATTATGGTCAGTTGTGTAGGCCACTTACTAATCTGCCAAAGAAAGGTTCCATATTCCATTGGACTCAGACTGAAGATAAAGCATTCCTGGCACTGAAACATGCCTTGGTGACTACTCCTGTTCTGGCTTTGCCGGATTTCAGCAAGATGTTTGCTGTCGAAACGGATGCTTGTGGCATTGGTATCGGGGCAGTTCTAATTCAGGAAGGACACCCCCTGGCACATGTCAGTAAATCCCTAGGCCCTCACAATCAATCCCTTTCGGTGTACGAGAAGGAATACCTAGCCATTTTGCTTGCAGTTGATCATTGGCGACAATATCTACAGTTATCTGAATTTGTCATTCAGACATATCAGCGTAGCCTTACCAGTCTGACTGATCAGCACTTGCACACCAATTGGCAAAAGAAGGCGTTAACTAAATTGCTCGGTTTGCAATATAAGATCTTTTACAAGAAGGGCTCCGAGAACCGTGCTGCTGATGCTCTTTCTTGTCGACCCCATCTTGATTAGGATCTTCAACCTGAATTGTTGCTCATTTCCTCTTCCCAACCAGCTTGGCTTGAAGATGTTCTCCTTCGCCATTGACTTGCTTAGTTGTCTCGCTACTAATCCAAATTCTGGAGGTACATTCACTTTAAAAGCTGGTCTTCTTCGCAAAGCTGACTGCATCTGGGTTGTCAATCAACGTGAACTACAAACCAGGATTACAGTTGCTTTTCATGGCAGTCCCTTGGGAGGGCACTCTGGTTTCCCAATCACGTACAAACGTGTGCGTCAAGTTTTTAGATGGTCAGGTATGAAGGGCTTTGTCAAACGTATTGTCCAACATTGCTTGATCTGCCAGCAAGCAAAGCCGGAGAGAATACCTTACCCGAGATTGTTACAACCTCTTCCAATCCCTAACAAACCATGGGAAATGATGACTGTGGATTTCATAGAGGGATTGCTGACATCTGGCTGTTACAACTGCTTACTGGTGGTTATAGACAAGCTATCTAAATATGGGCATTTTGTTCCTCTCAGCCATCCTTTTACTGCACATATAGTTGCTGAAGCATTCCTCGATTCAGTCTACAAGCTCCACGGTATGCCGCTGTCCATTGTCTCGGATCGAGATCGTAATTTCACTAGTGCTTTTTGGAAGGAATTATTTCAGAAGACTGGTACCTTATTGCGCATGAGTTCCGCTCGCCACCCACAAACTGACGGTCAGACAGAGCGGGTAAACCAACAGATAGAGTGTTATTTGCGCTGCTTTGTAAGTGCTCATCCAAACCAATGGTCCAAGTGGGTGTCCCTTTGTGAGTTTTGGTACAACACGAATTGGCACTCAGCTACTGGGAAATCTCCATTTGGAATCATTTATGGGCATGCTCCTCGCTACTTTGGCATTGATCCTGATTGCACGGTGGAATCAGCTGATCTGCAGCAATGGCTGGACAATAGGAGGGTGATTATGGAGTCAATGCGTCCGCGCCTTCTGCGTGCCTAGCAACGTATGTAGCATCAAGCGGATAAGCATCGCACGGAGCGCTAGTTTGCTGTTGGTGATTCAGTATTTTTGAAGCTTAAACCATATTTGCATGCGTCAGTTGCTCCACGTGCCAATCATAAACTCGCCTTCAAGTATTATGGTCCTTTTGAAGTGCTGGAACGCATTGAAGAGGTGGCTTACATGCTTGCATTGCCAGAAACAAGCAGAGTGCATCATGTGTTTCATGTGTCCCTGTTACGGGCTGTGCTGAAACCAGACTGTCAGGTATTGCCACAATTACCATCCCCTGATGCTCATCTACAGGTACCCGAACAAATTCTGCAACAAAAAGTTATTCGACGAGGTATTGATTCGGTGGTCCAAGTCCTGGTGCGTTGGAGTGAGCTGCATGGGAGGACAGGGACATTCTGAAGCAGCTCTTTTCTCGTGCTCCGGCTTGGGGACAAGCCGTCTCTAAGGGACGGGGGATTGTCAGCGACCAGGCGACTACTGAAGGGCGGGAAGCTGCAATTGAACAAGAGGGCCGGCCCAAGAGACGTACCAGGCTTCCAGCGTGGCTTGCAGGCCCAGAATGGGCCCAGCGTGGCCATGTAACTACTTAAGCCACCTGTTGCCTGTTTGGGCACGGCCGCGGACAATGAATGGCTAGTTCCAATTGGCTAGGAATAGAATAGGAATTGGCATGAGAGAGACGACACTGTTCCTCCCTACGCTTGTAATCGAATTCGAGGTCTGCCACCATTGATGAGAGTGATGAGAACCTTACAGCCTGCTTATCCTTTTTCATCTCTCGACTGACTCTCTGTTTGGTCTTTGTCAGGGTCACGATAGAGTTTGTTACTTCTGAAAGCGGCGTGCACGTAGAGCGGGTGCTGGTATTTATCTAGAGGTAGGATCGATGAGGACAACAAATGCTAACGTGACATGTGCGAATGTCACTGCCCAGCCACTCACTCAGTTGATGCCAAAGATAGGAAGAGTTGCAACCCGCAAAAATACGGAGGCCGTGTAAATCCGGAAGGCATGTCCCGGAATCCCATGAGCAAAACCACCCAAGAAGTACTGTCCTGGGTCAACAGCATCGGCTAGTAGTTGCACACTTGGCATAACTCCCAGACGCACTGAGTACTTCGCTCGTTGACATGCTGACATATCCACAACTCAGGGTGTTCTCACCTGAACTTCTCCAGCCTACTCCTGTCAAAATGTCAGGTCTAGACGTCTAGTATGTACTGCCTATTCACAAATTACGAATTAACGAGCTCGTTCGTAACCGATCATGATATTAATTAGCATGTCAGAGTGCGGCAATATTTGGAGTGTGTCGGATCACAAGCGAACGCACAACTGTGGTGCCGCACTAAAATCTCGTTTTCGCTCCCCTTCTCTGTTTCTCCCGCGATAGGCGTACATGAGGCGACCATAGTCCCACCGCTCTCCGCTGGCGAGTCCAGGTGTTCCCCGTCCCTCCGCCAGCCGTTGCGGCAGCGGGAGGGGAAGGGAACCCCGGTGACTCGTTTCTGGCGTGTAGATAGGTTAGGGTTAGGTTTTCTCGGGGGCGTTGTTTTCTTGGTGGCGGCGGCGCTCCGCCTGGGAATAAGGTTTCTTTAGATCTAGCCCTAGCTCGACCTGGTCGAGGAATCTAGTAGCGTTGCGTCCACTCGTTCGTCGAGGAATGTGTGGCTTGCTTTCCTTGGGGGCGGTGGGCGGCGGTGGCCATCCTCTGGTAATTTGTTCTACGGCTCCGTCCCCGTTGCGGTGGCGTTTCCTCCAGCGTCGCTGCAGAGCTGTGGGATTCTGTACATGAGTGAAGCTTGTCGCCGGCGGTCGTTGCCCTGGGCGGCAATGCCGGTCCGCGGGTGAAGACGGCGGTTCAGGACGAGAAGGCGGTCTGACGGCGGCAGATCGGTCACTCTCCCCAGGCCTAGTTGGCGCGGACGGACGGATCTGGGATCCGAGATCCAGCATGGGGATTGACCTCGGTCGACGTGCCACAGTGTCATCGGTCTCGTCGCTTGCAGCGAGCTACTTCATCAACTCACAAAGCCACCGGCGATGGTGCTGCTTCGGTTCCGGCGACGAAGGAAGACGGTGTATGCAGGGACCTCCAGGCCCTTTTCTGTATTTTTTGTTCTTTCAGGGCGTTCTCTACATTTTCTCCTTTGCACATGTCTTCTCCTGGTCTCTCGAAGTCTCTGTGTTTGTGGTTGTAATCCTATGTTACTGTTAATGATAAGCGCAGGTACTTTCTAAAAAAAAAACTGTGGTACCGCACAGTCCTACGCTCCATTAGCTTGTCTTTTTTTCCCCAAGCAGGGGTAATTGTTTTTCCCTTTTCACTGAATAAGATTCAAGATGGCAACGGGGCCCCGAAACCCGCCTCCCTGCGAGTTTTTACCCTATTAGGGGACGGGGATGGGCCAGTTTCTATCCCCATGGTGTTGCAACTGGGTGAAATTTAAAACCTGTCGGGTTTCGCGGGTGCTGTAGGGGAACGCAGTAGAAAATAAAATTTTCCGACCTACGCACCAGCCCAGGACCACTATGGAGACTGCATACAAGGTTTGATCATTTTCGTTACCGACTCGTAGCGCAGCGGAAGTAGAGTCGATGACGAACAGCGGTGCAGATCCCCGCAGCTAGGATTTTACAACCTCCCAACCGCGAGGATGTATACCCTCATCTGCCCCGCGGACAGCCCTTCGGGAGGACCTCCGAAACTCGGACTGTCACTCGGACAGACCTTCGGGAGGACCTCCAAAACTCGGACGGTCACACGGACAGCCCTTCGGGAGGCACTCTCGAACTAAGACCGAAACTACGATCTCTCTACAGAGTTGCACACATACGGTATCATCTATCCAGCAGGGCTTCGCCGTCCAGAACTAGTTCCCACCGGAACCCAGACAGCCTTTCGGCACTACGAAACTATTTCGTGGGAGGGAGAGAGAATGCCAGATCATGCATGGCTTGTGTGAGAGAGTTCGAGTGGAGTTGGAGAGCACCTCTCCTCCTCCTTATATAGTGGTGGAAGGGGTGGAGGGGGCTGAAAATTCAGCCCACTAAACATGGGGAAAACATGTTCCCACAAAACAAGGAGAACATGTTCCCACCAAACAAGGGAAAAACATGTTCCCTTGTCCATGGTGCTCCAACATGGGGCCCCACCACCTCCCAACACTTCCCACCAATTGTGGAGGCTGCCCCCCACCATGGGGGGGCCCCCCCAACACCTTTTGTCCAGCCACAAGGGGCTGCCCCCCCAAGGGGAGGCGCCCCAAAACAGCCCCCACGCTTCGTGGGATCTTGTCCCCTCACGCTGGGACAAGATGTTTTCCGTGACTATTACTTCTGAAAAATTCCGGAAGGTCCCAGAACATTTCCAGCACCCTCTAAAATTATCTGGACGTGCTCCGGAACATTTCCGGTATGGTGGTTTAATTTAAAACCATCTTCGTTTACCCGCTAAACAATTCCGGCAGCTCCGAAAACTTTTTTCGGTTTTTTCTCCAGAAAAATTCTAGAAATTACCAGACCAATCTGGCAACCTCCAAAACATTCCCGGTACTTGCCGAAACCTTTTTGGATCAATGGTTTTATCCGAAACAACTTTTCGGTTTTACCGAAACTTTTTCGGCGTTCTCTCCGAAACTTTTCCGTTGTCTCCGAAACTATTCCAGTGACTTTCTCTCGGACTCCTTGTCTAGTATTCAGCAGATAGATGACCCTTAAGCGTGTGACCCTATAGGTTCGGTGAAGTATAGACATGACCGGAACACTTTCCGATCAATGATCAGCATCGGAGCCGTGGACACCCATATTGACCCCTATACCAACACGAATAAATATTCGAGTGAACCTCCAGTTGCCGTGTGCTATTCCTGTTGCTTCGCGATATGTTACAATACCCGAGGTGAGATTTATCGGCATCCCTGTGGATCAACAACCTTGTCCACTATGCCAGTTACCTCGTTACCGGTATTGTTCTCTTTTCTCGTTTCCGTGTTCCGGCATCCCTGTGATCAAATCACAAAGTGTCTGGCCAGACGATGATGGATACCGTAACACCGAGAGGGCCCGAGAATATCTCTCCACCGTCGGAGGAGCAAATCCCAATCTTGAGCTATCAAGTTACTTGACACACTTTTCCATGAACCCGTAAGCCGCCGTAATAGCCACCCATTTACGGATGACGTTTAACAAACCCCAAAGTTCATGAAGCAAGCATGAAGAAACTCGATACTCTCATGGTCTAAGGAATCATGCAAACGTTAACCATCTCTGTGTTATAAACCATTAACTTATGACGAATGTATCTCATAGCATAACATCAATTTGGGTCGATTCAACACAAGTGTTCTACCAACAATTGTGCCCTCAAAATTGCCGGCATAGTCATGCCCATGATCAGGAAAACAGGATCATCATGCAATACTTGAGCCAGTCATAGAGGCTTGACTAGGAATACATTTTACCGTTTATTATCCCACACGTGCACATGAGTTTCCCTCCAAGCCTCGTTTTATTTGTAGACTCGAGAATCATTGCAGTTATAGCATGGAACATAAACATAATTATGAACAGGGAGATAATCAATAACATTTATTATTGCCTCTAGGGCATATCCCCTACAGACTCCCACTTGCACTAGAGTCAATAATCTAGTCAATGCTAATGCACTTTACACCTATGGCATACTGGTGTAAAATATGCTTCGCATGTGGTATAGCCTGATGTCCAACGGATCTGACAACTTCAGCTCCGTGTGTAACTTTGCATATCCTCGCATTTTCACGCTTTCACAAAATTCATATTTTGTGTGGACTTGGCTTTGCATATGTGTGAATCATCGGTCGAAACCTGATTCCTCAGACTGAGCTATGGAGCAACTATCTGCTATAGTGTCCCATAGACCAAAGCCTTCTTGGAACCATACTAAGTTCATGAATGAACTATATGATTCAACAACTTCTTTGTCGCTTCTCAAGCGTCAACATACTTAGCCTTTGTTATAGAATTCGACACAGTATCTTGTTTGGAACAATTTCCAACTACCGTGCCACCATATTGTGTATCACACAAAACCCTCAATTTAAATCGAAAATCGCATGGAGCATTGATGAAGACTGTATCGATGTAACCTTTTACAACGAACTCTTCATGATCTCCGTTTGCGAGAAAACATGTCATCAGTACTGCTCTAGTACTCAATGACATCTTTCACTGTTGTCCCATGATCAGTACTTTGATCGCTATGGTATCTATACTCGCAACAACTTTGGAGTATTGGACATATCTGGTTGGTTTTACATACCATGGAATACATGATTAATCCAAACACAAGAGTGTGTGGAATCTCCATCATGTATTTTACTCATCAGTGTTTTGGGACACCGAGTCTTGCAAAAACTCTTTCCATGTGACTTCGGCAAGAATCACTCCTTGGTGTTTTAAATGCTAAAAAGTTTTAGCATCTTGTCAATATGTATTCATTGCTTAGCCCCATTTAGGTAAATCTATCTCCATAGATCATCATGCCTAATATTGAGGCCATTTTAGCCTAAGCACTTCATCGAAAAACTATTTTCAAATGAAGTCCTAATTCGTGTCAAGAAATTTATTTCCAATTAACAATGTGTCAAGTACACACGGTTTTTAGAAATATTATTATGCTCCCACTTACTTTCTTGAATCACAAGCATCTTCGATACCCATTTGATGAAGTCAAACTCTTTTGACCATTTCATCAAAAACGAAGATTCCAACTCCACTTTGCTCTCTTCTGTCCATCGCTGGAACTCTGAAGTTTGCATACTTACTAGCATCCTCTGGATCGACAAATTACTTTGGACTGTATCACATACAAGTCCTAGGCTTCATTCCCATCAGATGGAAATCCTTTTGTCATCCATGTTTCATATCTCATGATTGAAATATGTATTAATTGCTAGTTCAACCCGAACCGACTTCAAGCATCGCTACGGTGAGACAATCTCATCGTAGTCAACTCTTTGAACTTGTTTTTGCAACAAGTCGAGCTTTATGGATAAAACATTTTTATCCGTATCAGTTTTTAGTTCCATCAATATTCGTTAGACTCTAAGCCTTCCGAAAGGTGTATCAAGATTTTAATCTTGAAACATTGATATGGAAACTATCTCAGATAGTATTGGCATTTAGCCAATTTCGGAGTCAGGGCCCATCATCGCTTCCTTGTGTATCGTAGGTATACTGTTGTCTAACAACAATATCTCATTTGCGCACCTGATAGGTTTGCATGAGCTTTGCCTACGTGGTTCAGCTGCAAGTTCGACTGAAGTCCATACATTTTATTGTAGAGACTTCCGTATCAGTCGTAGTAGGAAACTCCGGAATCACTTCCAAGGTTTCTTTCCTTTGATCTGATGACGAAGATACTGGTTATCTCGTCGAGTTGCACTGTCCTCCCACTCACCTTTTGAAAGAACTATTATCTTCAAAAAGCATACCGTTCTTTGTGGCAAACCTATTTGCCTCGGTATAGTGGTGGGGGAATACCCAATGACTTGGGATAACCTACAAAGTAGCACTTGTCTGATTTGGAATAGGTTTGTAACCTTTTACACAAGCCCCATATTCCAAATGTTAAGAAAAGATATAACATGGTTGGGCGTACCATACCATGACGTCATTTCAACAGACCCGATGGAGCTCTTTTCAGTGTAAAAGCCGCAGTCTCTAAAGCATCACTTTAAAAGGGATAATGGCAAATTTATTTATGTCATCTTTGATCTTACCATGTCATAAATGGTTCGTTTACATCTACACGGACTCTCCACTTGTAGTGGTGTTCCGGGAGGTGCAAGTTATGAAACCCCTTTCACAACTCATCAGACATTCGCTAAACTTGTAACTCAAATATTCCTTTCTGCAATCGAATTGTAGAAACATAATTTTCTTGTTACAATATTTTCTTCTTCGTATTGAAAACCTTTCGAATGATTTCAAAAAATCCAGACTTACGTCTCATCAAGTAAATATCCATATATCTACTTGAGTCATTTCTGAAGATAGATAAATCCACTACTTGCAACAACATTTATTGGACTACACACATCATAATGTATGATCACCAATATGTTCTTTGCTCGTTCCTTATGGCCTGTGAACGGTATTTCAGTCACTTCACTTTTCAGAGGAAAGTTGCAAGTGTCAGATGATTCAAAATCAAACGACTTCAAAATCCATCATAATGGAATTTTCCATGCGGGTTTCTCCAATGTGACCAAATGCAGTGCCACACTTGTGGGGTATTCTTTTAGTCTTGCGACATTTAGCGTCAGTATTATGGATGTATCATATTACCATCAATATTCATAGCATACATCCCATCCTGTATGGAAGCATGGCCCTTCATGTTATTCATAACACCGAACATCAAAAGTTCTCTTATGAATAACCTTCTTGCAAGATACTTTATGCAATGGGCAAGAGTGTATGAAACTCTAAATGAATTATGAAAGTAAATACAGAGGTAATGTATTAATATCAATATTCATAACATACATCTCATTCATAATGAAAGTATGGCCCTTATGTTATTCATAACATCGAACATCAAAAGTTCTCTTATGAATAACCTTCTTGCAAGATACTTTATGCAATGGGCAAGAGTGTAAAACTCTAAAATGAATTATGAAAGTAAATACATAGGGAATACACTAATGGAAGGTATAGTAACATTTACTATGTTCCCTGTGTGTATCTAAACCTCATTCCTGGTTAGTCTTTCAGGCCATAGTAGTTCTTACATCGAGTTGCAACAGAATGCAATCGAGCGGGTATCTTTGTGATTAACTCACAATACCCAAGAATTAGTGATTAACATGTTTAACCATAATTTTCAAGAACTATATCTTTGACCAGCCTTTTATACATCAAAAACTTGTATGACATTCATACATGAGCTGGATATTCCAGTCTTCTTTCCTTTTGCCTTTATACTTCTAACAGTTTAACTTTCAGTATGTGTCCTACTCTCAGAAGAAGCACCCAACTTAAGAGTGGCGTTAGCCCCGGACTTCCTAGGCGTGAAAGTCTTACTAACACCCTTCGGACACTTCCTTTCTCTTTAAGTTGTTGTTTTATTCACCTTTCATCATATGACAGGCATTCTCCTGGATCCCTCTCTTATCAGTCTTATGCATAGTAAACTCCTTTACTAATAGTTTGCAAACAAACATTGCTTTGGACATCTCATATCTTTTAGCCTTTGTCTATCTCTGAAAATAATTTTCAGATTCCATGAATATCACATAACTATCCAAACTTTCGAAGTTCGGGTCTCATGGAAGCAAACATATTGTATTTGACTGAAAAGGAATTCTAGCTTTTGGATCGAAGGACGAGAGTCACATGATCCATAGCATTACCGGGAGAATACCAAAAGCATGTGATAAGACAAAGTCCTTCTCGGCACTCTTGAGGACAATCCTCACATTACGTTACCAACCGTAAAGTTTTAACCAGATATTTAACAGCTATTCAATTTTAATAGGGAAGGTGGAACGCGAGCCATTATTCTACAACTATTATGCAAACCACACTTAGACAGTGTTCAAAATTAATTGCATTGAGAATTAAACAAGTTAATTCTATAGTGCGCTCCCACTCAAATCAATATCTCTCATAATTGATTGTGAGTGATTCAAGACCCGCATATCCATTCAACGTCACGGTTCGAGATGAACACCCATGGCGTGAACTTCAATCGGTAGGCAAACTTGCCGATCACATCTCTATGCGATTCTTGTTCATCTTTCGATGCGTGTGTTCCGAGCTCATGACTTTCATGCCTGAACGTCAAGACAACCAAGTGATCTCGCTGCGAGGTCTCAACTCACCCGCCTCACACATCCCTAATCGTTCGCACCCATGGAGATCATGCAATGCCCCGAAAAGTTAGGTGCCGTGATGGTGCTACACTTGGGAGAACACTAACTACTTGTTATTTCAGTGAGAGATCACCCTAATAAAAAGCGACTACTGCGCAATCAAGAAGGGTGCATCATAAGGGATAAACATCTCAGGCAATTCATAATAGCATGATATGGTATAGCCCTTTCTGACGGAGAAGTCTTTCATTTCTTCGTCTCCGGCATTCGCGTCGGTGTTCACCTTCACGAAGATTGCCACCACCTTGTCGATGCACAAGATAATATTTCTATCTCTATAGCTAATAAAATAAGTGCATTACATAAGGTTGACACGCAGGTCATTAAAGTGCAATCATATGGCTCCAGCCATCATGCCGAATCATGACACGCAGGTCATGTAAATCAATTTACATCATATAGCCATCTCATACATAATCAAATTATTATGAACACTGCTATACCACATCACATGCACATGCAAACCATCCTGCAAAACCAAGTTAGACGCCTCTAATCGGTTCATGCGAAATTTTATTTTACGTGGCTTCTAAGGTTTCGAAACAAATCGAAGCTACCAACGTCCATCATCAAGCATGATAGTCCAAGTGGCTAGATTAACATTGCGGGGTGTATGAAACACGAGATAATAAAATCTCGAGCCCCATACTGAACTTCGTCATACGCGTGACCCCCGTGCAGATCACATCTGCATTGCCCTTTCATCTGCGAATTTCATCTTTCTTTTGACTATGGCGGAACCCAAAGAACTGATAGCACTTCCTTGATCAATCAGGATCGCGGATTGCCAGAACTTTGTGAAATTCCACCATGCTGTCTCGAGATTGAGCAAACACAAATTTCAGGGAAGCAACAAGAACATCGGGTAACAGACTTCTTCTGCTACCCGCATAAATAATTTTCAGCAATAGATCTCATCTACTCCAAAATTATATTATGCAACACCCATACATCTCTATGTATTCTAGATCGCAACCTGCATCTACGCATAGCACGGCTCTTGATGCCACTGTAGGGGAACGCAGTAGAAAATAAAATTTTCCGACCTACGCACCAGCCCAGGACCACTATGGAGACTGCATACAAGGTTTGATCATTTTCGTTACTGACTCGTAGCGCAGCGGAAGTAGAGTCGATGACGAACAGCGGTGCAGATCCCCGCAGCTAGGATTTTACAACCTCCCAACCGCGAGGATGTATACCCTCATCTGCCCCGCGGACAGCCCTTCGGGAGGACCTCCGAAACTCGGACTGTCACTCGGACAGACCTTCGGGAGGACCTCCAAAACTCGGACGGTCACACGGACAGCCCTTCGGGAGGCACTCTCGAACTAAGACCGAAACTACGATCTCTCTACAGAGTTGCACACATACGGTATCATCTATCCAGCAGGGCTTCGCCATCCAGAACTAGTTCCCACCGGAACCCAGACAGCCTTTCGGCACTACGAAACTATTTCGTGGGAGGGAGAGAGAATGCCAGATCATGCATGGCTTGTGTGAGAGAGTTCGAGTGGAGTTGGAGAGCACCTCTCCTCCTCCTTATATAGTGGTGGAAGGGGTGGAGGGGGCTGAAAATTCAGCCCACTAAACATGGGGAAAACATGTTCCCACAAAACAAGGAGAACATGTTCCCACCAAACAAGGGAAAAACATGTTCCCTTGTCCATGGTGCTCCAACATGGGGCCCCACCACCTCCCAACACTTCCCACCAATTGTGGAGGCTGCCCCCCACCATGGGCCCCCCCCCCCCAACACCTTTTGTCCAGCCACAAGGGGCTGCCCCCCCAAGGGGAGGCGCCCCAAAACAGCCCCCCACGCTTCGTGGGATCTTGTCCCCTCACGCTGGGACAAGATGTTTTCCGTGACTATTACTTCTGAAAAATTCCGGAAGGTCCCAGAACATTTCCAGTACCCTCTAAAATTATCTGGACGTGCTCCGGAACATTTCCGGTATGGTGGTTTAATTTAAAACCATCTTCGTTTACCCGCTAAACAATTCCGGCAGCTCCGAAAACTTTTTTCGGTTTTTTCTCCAGAAAAATTCTGGAAATTACCAGACCAATCTGGCAACCTCCAAAACATTCTCGGTGCTTGCCGAAACCTTTTTGGATCAATGGTTTTATCCGAAACAACTTTTCGGTTTTACCGAACCTTTTTCGGCGTTCTCTCCGGAACTTTTCCGTTGTCTCCGAAACTATTCCAGTGACTTTCTCTCGGACTCCTTGTCTAGTATTCAGCAGATAGATGACCCTTAAGCGTGTGACCCTATAGGTTCGGTGAAGTATAGACATGACCGGAACACTTTCCGATCAATGATCAGCATCGGAGCCGTGGACACCCATATTGACCCCTATACCCACACGAATAAATATTCGAGTGAACCTCCAGTTGCCATGTGCTATTCCTGTTGCTTCGCGATATGTTACAATACCCGAGGTGAGATTTATCGGCATCCCTGTGGATCAACAACCTTGTCCACTATGCCAGTTACCTCGTTACCGGTATTGTTCTCTTTTCTCGTTTCCGTGTTCCGGCATCCCTGTGATCAAATCACAAAGTGTCTGGCCAGACGATGATGGATACCGTAACACCGAGAGGGCCCGAGAATATCTCTCCACCGTCGGAGGAGCAAATCCCAATCTTGAGCTATCAAGTTACTTGACACACTTTTCCATGAACCCGTAAGCCGCCGTAATAGCCACCCATTTACGGATGACGTTTAACAAACCCCAAAGTTCATGTAGCAAGCATGAAGAAACTCGATACTCTCATGGTCTAAGGAATCATGCAAACGTTAACCATCTCTGTGTTATAAACCATTAACTTATGACGAATGTATCTCATAGCATAACATCAATTTGGGTCGATTCAACACAAGTGTTCTACCAACAATTGTGCCCTCAAAATTGCCGGCATAGTCATGCCCATGATCAGGAAAACAGGATCATCATGCAATACTTGAGCCAGTCATAGAGGCTTGACTAGGAATACATTTTACCGTTTATTATCCCACACGTGCACATGAGTTTCCCTCCAAGCCTCGTTTTATTTGTAGACTCGAGAATCATTGCAGTTATAGCATGGAACATAAACATAATTATGAACAGGGAGATAATCAATAACATTTATTATTGCCTCTAGGGCATATCTCCTACAGGTGCAAACCCGTTCTAGTACTACCTGCACCCGAAACCCGCCAAACCCGTGAAACCTATGACATGTGGGCCTTGGAATAGACCTAGGCTGGCCAAAACCCTATCATCCTGCCTCTCTCCCTCGAAAATTTCACTTCTAGCTGCCAGCCCACCACACTCCCGCATCTAAACACTAGGCCCAGCCCAAAAAATCCCTGAAAATTGTTGTTTTGCTGAAATGTTGTTGTTGTTTTTGCTTATCGCTCGCGGGGACGGGTTCCCCACATGTACAGAAAACCCGACGAGGACGGGGATGGGCAAAAAACTGTCCCCGTGTACGGGGATGGGGACGGGCTTGGATTTTTGTCACGGGGACGGGGACGGGCAAGCAAAACTTGGTGGGTTTTGTCCCTGTTGCCATCTTGAAATAAGATAGAGTGAGTTACAAAGACAGTATGTCAACCAAGGTAAAACAATACACTAGTCTCCCGGCATTAAACTACTCAAATGCTTAGTACCAGCAATTCTCCATAGAGAAGCCTCCGTTTTGATCCGGATGAAGACCATGGTCAGCGTGGTGGAAACAATTCGGAAGACCCGCGTTCCCCTCATTCCAATTTTCCCAAGTGGTGAGCATAAAGAGCGAAGCGAGCGCCTTTCTTTGGTTGTTTCAGTTTTGAATGGTCTCTGCGCCAGTTATTGAGCATAAAGATTAAATCAAACACTGGGTCCATACATACATCATTGCATGCCATCCGTTCATGATCCATCAGCAGTCCCTATATTGGTAGCGCTTTCGAGTCTAGTCGAATGGTATTCGAGTGGTTCTACACACGCATTTACACATGCATGCTAGGTCTCGAGTGGATGCCTACGTTGCTAGATCACCAACCAGTTCATCTTAACAACAAAATGCTTGTGAAAATTGGTAATACTAGTCATATTGCTGCAATCAATTATTTCAACTAGAAACCAATATTAGTCTTCATCCCTAGTTCTAGAACCAACTGAAAGCCCAATAAAAACCTTTCAATAAAGTAAATCCCCCGGCACTCTCACCTGACATGATTGTATATAATGCTCCCCTGTTACAAAATATAGTGGGTATAGATTTGTCAAAAGTCAGTATAGAGAAAAATATCAACATCAATAACATTCAATAAATATAATATAAAAATATATTTCACGATGTATGTAATGATATTTATTTGGTATTGTAGACGTAGATATTTTCTCTATGAAATTAATAAAATTACAAAGCTTGACTTTTGAAAAAAATTATACCCACCATATTTTAGAACGGAGTGAGTACAACCGCATGTACACGTGCAAAGCCCAGATATAAAAACTGGTGGGCTCCCGATTAGGCTCCGCAATCATTGAGAGCGAAGCTCCAAGCTTTTGGTTTGTAACTTTCCTCAGGCTTGGCATCCAGATCTTTACGAGTGGTTGGTCCATTCCCAAATTTGTGTCACAACAGTTGCATTTGGTTTGTAACAACAGTTGCATGTAGGCAACTAGGCATGTAGCTGAGAGGCAACTGTAATTTTTTGTTCTCTAGCCGCAGCCCACCTAGTGCCTAGAATGTCTGTTGTTAAGTACACCTTTTTTTTTGCACGCCATGTGTAGAGATTTAATTTGATCTTGGAGCTGTCGTGTTGGTGCTTTCCATCGCTGTGAGAGTGTAGGCTACTATTTACTAGAAATGGGGCGGCAACGCTGAGTCCCTGGATCGGAGCTAATTGGATAACTCGTTCTTATGGTGCTGGTGTGCGTGTCACGACAGAAAGCGATTAGGCTGCTGTTGCTATCAGGTCATCGCTGCCTGATCGATGGTGTCGGAAGCTCATGCATAGTTGCTTCATGTGGGCGTTCCAGCTAGGCTCGTATTTACGGGAGCAAAAAATTTAGTTGTTATTTGCAGGATCATTGTAATGAATTGACAAATTAGAATTCAGACCATGTTAGCTATTGTGCACCATGAATGCAATTTTCTAAGGTTAAATTAGCTCACGAGGAAAGGCCTTTATTTCCTTTGGGTTATATTCAACTCATGACTGATAATTCGTGATAACCGAACTTAGTATGAATTTTAACACCGTTCTTCGCATAATTTGGTTATGTTTCTCTTTTTTTCCCCAGATGGTTGGTATAGCCCATGAGGCATCTACTGGCCAGGCTGCATCTATTGTGGAATCTCTTTCTTGGCTGACAGCCTTTGTCTGCTGAAACAGTGATGTCGGATGTGGCTCCTACTAAGTTAAGTGTTTTTAAAATTTATGTTGTCAGTGATTGTGCTATTGGTGCCTAGATTTATATGCGGTGGCATGACTATGGATCTTCTAATCAGAATTGCGGTACATTTATCTCTTACAAAGTGTTATTTAGTTTCGTTAAGAAAACAAAGTGTGAGTTAGCTGCCTTTATGGCTATTGTTACCATAGGTTCCTTTATGGCTATTGTTAGCTGCCTTTATAGCGGTGAGAATGAACATTCTTTTTTTTTGGGTATGCTTTTGCATATTAATTTCTTTTTACTCTGTCTTCATTTGCTTCTCCATTTCCACATATGTATTTCTTCATTTGTATATCTTGCTTTGTTTAGGAGAAGAAATGAGAGGAGAACCAATTATTATGTGTCTACAGAAGGCACGTCAGGTATTTGATCTGGGAACTGCTACTTTGAATATATCTGATGCTTGAATTTGGGCCTCTTTTGTTCTCCAAATGATATAGAAGGCAGACATGTTCCATTCTCTGATCTATTATGATATTTATAGAACCTATTATAATGCATAACTTGAGGGAGTGTGCATCTACGGTTTCAACCCAAAATTTTGCTCCATTTGAGTTTGGGGTTTGCATTCCTTTTTGGGTGGTTCATTTTTCTTACATAATGTAAAGGTGGTCTAGTCTAAATACTTTTCTCCACTGCGCAACATGTTTTCTGAAAATAGGTTTGGTGTTTTCTATTGTGCATGCCTTGTTTGTTTCCCTCTTGATACTACCAAAATTGAAGAGAAAAATTGCAACCTGTAATGGCATGTTTCCTCTTTGGCAATGCACTTAGAGCATTTAGGTATTCTTCCTAGCTGTACCGAAGGCTCCATTATGAATCTTTGTTCATTATTTTTGTAGAACACGGTACATGTCTACCTACTGTTGCTAGTTTCCGAACTCAAACTCCTTGATGAAAAGGCCGACCTTGGTGGCCTCTCTGAAGCTGAATGGGGGAGAAGGTACTCCCTTGAATATGAGATGACATTTGTGTCCTACTGTGAGGAACTGTACTGGCAGCCGCGGGGCCGTCAACAGTGGATTACAAAAGGGGATGCGGTGCTTCTGCAACCGAGCTCATGTGAGCTCGGTTGAACAGTAAAATCAAATAAAATAGTAAAAAAAATCAAAAAATTCTGAATTTTTTTCGTGAGAAACATTGATGTTTTTTCTACATGTGTGCAAAATTTCGCTACGAAATCACATTCGTGTATGTGTGGGCAAAAAAAAACAAAATCGATGCTCCAAAAAGGCTGTTTTTGGAAGCATTTTGGAGTGCTGATTTTGTTTTTTTTGCCACGATTCACATGGATGTCATTCCGCGATGAAACTTTGCAAGCACTAAGAACATTTGTCAATGTTTGCCACAAAAAAAATTCAGAATTTTTTGATTTTTTTCGATTTTACTGTAGCAACGGGTGCATGTGTGCTCCAGCACAGAATAGCACTTTCGATGGCAATACGGCTTACTTCCATGCCGTGGCCAACGCCAGGAAGCGAAAGTGTGAGATTTCTTCCCTTAGGGATGGGGATGCCATTATCACGGACAAGCTGGCTCTACAGCAACACGTTTATGGCTTCTACTGTGAGCTGTTAGGATCGGGAGAAAGGGTAGGTGCCTCGATCTCCCCCCTCGCGTGGGATGTTCGAGGGAAGGTGTCAGATGGGGAGAATGGGTGGCTGGTCACTCCTATTTCTCTCAAAGAGGTGGAAGATGCTCTAAAAGCCACGCGAACTGACAACGCACCGGGACCAGATGGGTTCCCCAGTGCTATTCTATAAGAAGCTCTGGGCCTGGGTGGGGGCCCAAATCTATGAGTTGGTGGATGCCTGCAGAAGTCTTACTGACATTAAGCGGCTTAACTACGGAGTACTAAGGCCCTGTTTGTTTGGGCTTTTGCTTCTGCTTTTGCAGCTTTTTCATTTTCGCCAAAAAGCCATAAAAGCTCCTAAATAGGTGCTTTTGGAGCTTTTATGGCTTTTGGAGCTAAAGGAGCTTTTATGGCTTTTTTGCCAAAGTCGAAAAGCTGCAAAAGCAGAAGCAAAAGCCCAAATAAACAGGGCCTAACTCTTCTCACCAAAGTTAGTGGGGTTGAGTTCATCCATCAGTACAGGCTGATTGCTCCGAGCAATGTGATCTTCAAACTCATGGCCAAAGTGTTTGCATCCAGGCTGTCCCCGGTTGCCAACCGGGTCATCCACCCTAACCAGTCGACCTTCATTAGGGGTCGAAGCATTCTTGATGGAATTGTAGTGCTGCATGAGGTGCTTCACGAAGTCCACTCCTCAGGGGAGGAGTGCTTCAGCTTAAAGATGGACTTCGAGAAGGCATATGACATTGTTAGTTGGGATTTCCTGGAGGAGGTCTTGCACGCTGATACGTCTCAAACGTATCTATAATTTTTGATTGTTAAATGCCATTATACTATCACTTTTATATATTTTTATAGCAATTTATATTATTTTTATGGACTAACCAATTAATTTAGTGCCCAGTGCCAGTTCCCGTTTTCTGCTTGTTTTTGGTTTCGCAGAAAATCAATACTTAAGAAGGTCAAAACACGATGCCAATTTTTGATGATTTTTTCTAGACCAAGTGGGACCCTAGAAGCTTCGGGAGACGTCGAGAGGAGGCTCAGGGGCCCCACAAGGGCAGGTGGTGCGGCCAGGGGGTGATCGCGCCACCCAGGCTTGTGGGCCCACTGAGCATTATTTCGCTCTATTTCCACCGCCATAAAATCCTATAAATACCCAAACCCTCGGTTCGCGAACCAGAACAATTTTATCGCCGCCGCAAGCCTCTGTTCCGAAGCGATCTAATCTGGAGCCCTGTTCCGGAGCCCTGCCAGAGGAGGAAGCCATCACCGGAGGCCTCTACATCAACCTTGCTGCCTCCATGACCATGTGTGAGTAGTTCCCTTAGGACCTACGGGTCCATAGCAGTAGCTAGATGGTGCTCTCTCTCTTTTTGATCATCAATACTATGTTCCCCTTCTTCTCTTGTACAATCCAATGTAATTCACGGTGTGTTTGATGGGACATGATGAATTGTGAGTTTATGATCAGATTGTTCATTGAAATCACTTGAATCTTTTGAGGTTTATTTGCTGCATAATTAAATAGCTTTGTATTTCTCTCCGATCTATCTTTCTACTTTGGCCAAGTTTGGGGGATTTATCTTCAGTGGGAGAGGTGCTTTGTAGTGGGTTCTAATCTTGCGGTGATCTAGCCCAGTGACAAAAAGGGCCAAGGCACGTATTGTATTGCTGCCACTAAGGGGAAAATGACGGGGTTTTGTCATATTGATTGACTTCTTTCTGTCTACATTATGTCATCTTGCTTATTGCGGTACTCTGTTTCTATTGAACTTAATATCTTGAGATGCATGCTGGGTAGCAGTCTTGGGGTGGAGTATTAGTAGTAGATGAAGTTGGATTAACGGTCTACTTATCACGGACGTAATGCCTATGTGAGATTATGCCATGAATGATCATAGTTATAAAGATTACTATTCTGTCAATTGCCCATCTGTAATTTGTTTACCACACTATTATCTGCTTTCGAGAGAGTTACCTCTAGTGAACCTATGGCCCCCGGGTCTTTTCTCCATTGAATTCTTCTAAAACAAAATTGCTCCTGTTACTTGCTTTCTTATTACTTTGAAACTTTCATCTATCACTATCAGTATTAATCTTGTAACTAGCAAGACAAGAGGATTGACAACCCTCTTGCCAAGTTGGGTGCAGGCAAGTTATTTGTTTGTGAGCAGGTGCTGCTAAAGTTGTTCTCTTGTTGCCTCCTATTGGTTCGATTAAACCTTGGTTCTTAATTGAGGAAATACTTTGCTCCTGTGCTGCATCACCCTTCCTCTTTAGGAAATCCAAACAACTCCTGCGGGAGTGGCAAAGAATTTCTGGCGCCGTTGCCGGGGAGTCAACTTCAAACAAATCAGGTACCTACACACAGACATCCTCTCTTGCTTGTTTTGATTTCTTGCCTAGTTGCTTTTGCCTTTCTCTTGCTTGCATCTTTGCTTGCCAAAAAAAAAACACAAAAAAATCGTGTTGCTATTTCTGCTTTCGTTGCCATCATGTCTACTCCTGAGAACACTAAGCTATGTGATTTTTCAAATACTAATAATAATGATTTTATTAGTACACCTATTGCTCCTCCCGCCACTAGTGTAGAGTCTTATGAAATAAAAGCTGCTTTGCTAAATCTTGTCATGAAAGAACAATTTTGTGGAAAATATAATGAAGATGATGCTGCCCTTCTTAATACCTTTGTTGAATTATGTGATATGCAAAAAACTAAAGATGTGGACAATGATATTATAAAACTAAAGCTATTCCTTTTTCCCTTAGAGATGGACCTAAGGAGTGGTTAGTGTCTTTACCGAAAAATAGTATTGATTCTTGGACTAAATGTAAACATGCTTTCATTGGCAAATATTTTCCTCCTGCAAAAATCATGTCTTTCAGGAATCAAATAATGAATTTTAAACAACTTGATCAAGAACATGTTGCCCAATCTTGGGAAAGAATGAAACTCATGCTGAAAAATTGCCCTACTCATGGATTAAGTCTTTGGATGGTAGTACAAAATTTCTATGCAGGACTAAACTTTGTGTCCAGAAACCTTCTAGATTCTGCTGCATGTGGTACATTCATGGGGATAACACTTGGAGAAGCTACTAAGCTTCTTGATAATATGACTGCAAATTATTCTCAATGGCACACCGAACGAGCTCCAATTGGTAAGAAGGTAAATTCTGTCGAGGATGTCTCCTCTCTTAATGAAAAAGTTGATATGATTATGTCCATGCTTGCTACTAAGAGTGCCACTATTGATCCAAATGATATGCCATTGTCTACCTTGATTGAACAAAATAAAGATGTTGATGTGAATTTTATTTCTAGAATTAATTTCAACAACAATGCTTATAGGGGTAACTTTGGTAATAATCCTAGACCGTATCCCGGTAATCCTTCAAATTCTTATGGCAATTCCTATGGAAATTCTAATAATAATAATAATAATAATAATAATAATAATAATAGTAATAATAATAATAATAGAATACCTACTGATCTTGAGAGTACTATTAAAGATTTTATCAATTCTCAAAAGGCTTTCAATACTACTATAGATGAAAAATTGAGTAATGTTGATTCTATGACTAGAACTGTCGATAGACTTGCTCATGAGGTAGATATGCTTAAAATTAAAATTTTGCCACCTAATAAAGATGAAATGCCTAAATCTCTAAAAGCATTCCAAGTCTCTATTGATTACACCACTAGAATGCTTGCCATGCTAAAAGCTAGAGACAAAAACTAGAAAAAGAGGCTAAATTACGCTATCTTGCTTGCAATGATGAAGATGTTAAAACTATAGGAGTATCACCTATTGAATCTTTGTTTAGAAATATTAAAAATGATGATAAAGGGACTGGAGAAGAGTCAACTTTAAGTAGAAGGAGTCCCAATTGTTCGGAGGGTGAAAAACTTGATGATAAAAATGCTAAAAGTGGGTTTGGAGAGGTCAAGACTTTAGGTAGTGATGCACCCAACATTTTGGATTTCAAGGACTTTAATTATGATAATTGATCTATTACTGAATGTATTTGCTTAATGCAATCTATGCTAAGTTCACCCAATGCTTATGATTAAAATAAAGCCTTTACTAAACATATTGTAGAAGCACTTACAAAGGCTAATGAAGAAAAATTGGAACTTGAGGTTTCCATCCCTAGAAAATTAGAGGATGGATGTGAACCTACTATTAAAATCAAGATTAATAATTATGAATGTAATGCTTTATGTGATTTAGGAGCAAGTGTTTCCACTATGCCTAAAGCACTTTATGATGTTCTTGTTTTTGATTCTATGACTGAAGGCTCTTTAAATTTGCACCTTGCGGATTCAACTATTAAAAATCCTATGGGAAGAATAAATGATGTGCTTATAATTGATAATAAAAATTATGTTCCTGTGGACTTTATTGTTTTGGATATTGAATGTAATCCCACATGTCCTATCATACTTGGAAGACCCTTTTTAAGAACTGTAGGTGCAATTGTTGACATGAAGGAAGGCAATATAAGGTTCCAATTCCCATTGAAAACAGGTATGGAACACTTCTCAAGAAAGAGAATTAAGTCTCCTTTTGAATCTATCATGAGGGCTACTTATGATTTATCTTTGAAAGATGATAAAACTTGATAGATTGCATTACGCCTAGCTAGAGGGCATTAAACAATAGCGCTTGTTGGGAGGCAACCCAATATTTTTACTTTTGCTTTCCTTCTGTTATGTGAGTCTACATAATTATTACTACTGTAGTAATTATGTTTGTATCTTTTATTTTTATTTTTGTGCCAAGTTAAGCCTTTGGGATGTTGCAAATGCATGCTTGTTAGGTTCTGTGCAGAAACAGAAGCTTTTGCGTCCAGTATTCGAATTTTCATTTTTTACTGGAACATGATAAATTGCTGAAATTTTGACACAGTGCTGCATTACAAATTGTATGTTACGTCCTAATTTTTCAGAATTTTTGGAGTTACAGAATTTTTGAAATTTAGATCTTTATGTACTATTCTGTTTTTGACAGATTGCTGTTATGTTTTCTTTGACTGCTTGTTTTAAATTTTCCATGGCTTATATTGGGGGATATAAATTGTGCAAATGATAGGATACAGTAGCCATTACCTGGAAATAATTATGCATCTTGTCTTGACAGTACATGATTGGGAGATTTATTTTTAAAGTACTAACCTATCTCGCGAGTTCTGTTGAGTTTTGTGTGGACGAAGTTTTTAAGATCAAGGTGAGACATCGATATGAGATGAACAAGGGGCGGCAAGAACCTAAGCTTGGGGATGCCCAAGGCACCCCAAGGTAATATTCAAGGAGACTCAAGCGTCTAAGCTTGGGGATGCCCCGGTAGGCATCCCCTCTTTCGTGATCAACAATTGTCGGTATGTCTCGGTTAGACCTAAGTTTTTATTTGTTCACATGATATGTGTTTTGCTTGGAGCGTCTTTTGCATTTATTTTAATTTTTCTTGCTGATCATTACAATCATTATGTTCTGGACACATTTATTTGAGAGACACACATTGGTCTAATATTTATAGAATGCTCATTAAACTTCACTTATATCTATTGAGTTGAGGCATGCATTGGAATTTGCTCTTGTACTTCACACAGTGATAAATTATGTTTTTATAGAAAATATTAGGACTCTCTTGCCTCACTTATATGTTTTTAGAGAGTTGAATAGTAATTGGTAATTTGCATGAGTTATATGTTGGCCCTAAAAATAATAGGTATGTAGAAGTGGTATAATAAAAGCTAGTGTGAACTTGTAGATCATTGAACTAAGATAATTGAAGTTCCGAGTAATAATTTTGAGATGAGATGTGAGTAATTGATTTTTGTGTAGCTAAAAGAACTTGAGCTTATTAGTGGGAATATGTAACAAAGTTATACTTGTTAATGCTTGCCGTCATTGAAGTAGAACTAATTATTAAGGGTCTAAATTGAAGAACATTGTATGTAACCACCTTTGTAGAATAGGTCGGGAAGCCTAGCGGACTTCGGTTTGTCGAACTCACCCCTTGGAGTAATTGGTTTTATGGTTGACTCGGTGTAGACTATGAAGTATTAGCGATATGATTTTATTTATGAGTTGCGGTCTTTAAAGCACTTCCACCTATACATCTTTTTGCTAGCCTCTTCGGTACCATGCATTGCCCTATTTCAACTCTAGATATGGTGCATACTTCGCCGGTGCATCCAAATACCGTAGAGAGAACTTCCTCTTGTTCTCCTACACATAAACCACCTCCTTCCTCAAAACAGCCACCATACCTACCTATTATGGCATTTCCATAGCCATTCCCAGATATATTGCCATGCAACTTCCATTGTTACTATTCATTGCATGACTTGAGCATTCATTGTCATTATGCTTTGCATGGTCATATAAAGCTGACATGATATTTGTGGCAAAGCCACCGTTAATCATTATCATACATATTATGCTAGATCATTGCACATCCTGGTACACTGCCAGAGGCATTCATATTTAGTCATCATATTGTTTATGTTTCGAGTTATAAGTGAAATAAAGTATGATGATCATCATTATTAGAGTGTGCCCCTACCCGTGAGGATATGAATTGGAGGAGACTTATGATTCCTCGAAAAAGAGGGGATAAGGTCCGTGAGGCCAGTTCATTGAAAAAAAAGAAGAGAAGAGAAAAGAAAAAAAAAGAAAAAAAAGGAAAAAAAAGAAAAAAAATTGGAGAAAAGGAGAGAGCGGGCACACTACTATCCTCTTACCACACTTGTGCTTCAAAGTAGCACCATGTACTTCATATTAAGAGTCTTCATGATATTCATTTTCATATACTAGTGGGATTTTTACATTATTGAACTTGACTTGCATATTCCGATGATGAGCTTCCCCAAAATGCTCGAGGTCTTCATGCGCAAGTAAGTTGGATGCACATCCACTTAGTTTCATATAGAGAGCTTTCATACACTTATAGCTCTAGTGCATCCGTTGCATGGCAATCCCTACTCCTCGCATTAACATCGATTGTAAGGACTCTCCATTGCCTAACGATCAAGTCTCATTGATGTGAGACTTTCTTATACTTTTGACTTCTTATAAACCCCGATCATCATTCTCATTTGCCATCCAAAGTGCTAAGACCAAGGCTTGTAAGTTTGTCATTGAACGAAATGCTAAGTAGTTGAAAAGGGTACATCATATGACTTGAGCGTTCATTGTCATTTTGCTTTGCATGATCATATGAAGCTAACATGGTATTTGTGGCAAAGCCACCGTTCATAACTTTCATACATGTTACGCTAAGATCATTGCACATTCTGGTACACTGCCAGAGGCATTCATTTATAGTCATCGTATTTTCATTCTTTAAAGTAAAGTGTGATGTTCCATTAGAGTCTGCCCCTACCTATGAGATAAAAAAAAGAGAGAAAAGAAGAAAAAAAGGCCAAAGAGCCCACCAAAAAAAATGAATGAAAAAAATGAGAGAAAAAGAGAGAGGGGGAACACTACTATCCTTTTACCACACTTGTGCTTCAAAGTAGCACCATGTATTTCATATAGAGAGTTTTCATGATTACCACTTTCATATGCTAGTGGGATCTTTTACATTATATAACTTGGCTTGTATATTCCGATGACGAGCTTCCTCAAAATGCTCGAGGTCTTCATGAGCAAGCAAGTTGGATGCACAGCCACTTAGCTTCATTAGAGAGCTTTCATACACTTATAGCTCTAGTGCATCCGTTGCATGGCAATCCCTACTCCTCACATTGACATCGATTGTAAGGCCTCTCCATTGCCTAACGATCAAGCCTCGTTGATGTGAGACTTTCTTATATTTTTGACTTCTTATAAACCCCCATCATCATTCTCTTTTGCCATCCAAAGTGCTAAGTCCAAGGCTTGTAAGTTTGTCATTGATATTGATTGCTTGACTGAAACTCTAGGTTGTGTTATGATAAAGTGTTTGAATATGACAAAGCCTTGATTGATTGGGGATATGAATATGACATAGAGTGTTGAATTAGTATTTCATAAAAACATTGAACCATGAAAAGCACTTGTGATTTTTTTAAGTTTGATGTTACTTGCTGATTGTCAAATATAGATTATTACTTTGAATTGCTTTTGCCCCAACTTCATGCTACAGTTTGTTGGAAATATGCCCTAGAGGTAATAATATTTGTATTATTTATTTCCACGTTTATAATTAAAAGTTTATATTCTATGCTATAATTGCTATGATTCTTGAATATGTGATTCGGAGGAAAACTCATATGCACGTGTAGAATGATAAACGATAAAACCTGATTCCTAGTGTTGCCTCTAGGACTAGCTCAAGTGTTGTGTGATGATTATGTTTTCCTGATCATGGGTATTTAGTTAAGTGTAACGAGGATGCCAAACAACATTGAGAGTATGATGTTAGAAGAACGATCATATTGAATTGACCCAACTTGTTTGTTATACTGTGAGATGTAATCGTCACAAGTCTATTGATATAACACGGAGAGTTAATGTATGCTTTAATTCCTTAGACCATGAGAGTATCGTAGTCACTTCATACCGGACAATGGACTTTGGGGTTGCTCAAACGTCATCTGTAACACGGTGATCATAACGACAACTTTTTAGGTTCATCGGAAAGTGTGACAAGGGGCTAGATAGCTCAAGAGTGGGATTTGCTCCTCCGATGATGGAGAGATATTCTTAGGGCCCTCTCGGTGTGACGGCATCCATCATGGTCTAGCCAGACACAAGTGACTAAGTCACAGGGATGCCGGAACATGTAAAACGAGAAAGAAGAACAAAACCAGAAACGAGGAGACCGGTATAATGAGCATGAGAATGACTCAAGCGGATATCGATATATCTCACCTCGGGTTTTGTAAAGTATCGTGTAGCAAAGGGAATAGCATATGATGACCAAAGGTTCACTCGAATATCATTCGTGTGAGTATAGGGGTCAATATGAATGTCCACGGTTCCGCTATTGATCATTGAACAAAAGGTCTTTCGGTCATGCATGTCTATATTTCACCGAACCTGCAGGGGTCACACACTTAACGTCTAGTGGTTTGTTAGAAAGCTAGGAGTAAGGAGAATGAGAGAATGTGCTCTGAAAGAGTTTTGGATAGTTTCGAAAGAGTTTCAGATGTTCCTAGAAATGTTCTGGGAGGTCCCGGGAAGGTCCTGGGAACTTCTTGTAATATCCAGAAGGTTACGAAACCTTCCAGATAAATCTAGACGATCCCTGGTGCGAGGACACCTTGGCTGGGCCAAGGGTTAAGGCCCATGAGGCCTTAGGTCGGTGCACCAAGGAGTTGCTTGAGGGCAGGGGCTAGACGCCATGGTCACTGGCGTTTACCCCTGGGCCAGACGCCAGAGTCCGTGGCGTTTACGAAAATGCCAAGGTTCATGGCGTTTGGGATTGAAGTCTGAGGAGGACTCTTCCTCGTGATCCAAACCGACTTTGGGGAGGCCCCACCCCCAAGTTGTGACCCCAGGCTTCAGCATATAAATAGAGTGGCAGGGGCAGCCCCTAGAACATATCAAATCTCTTGGAGGTTGCCGTGCTACTACCCTGCACCGAGTTTATCTCTCACGTCTAGTTGATTTAGACGTCGACGTCGCTAGGCTACTTCTCCCTCTAGTTTTCTCAGCGGCTCTTAGCTCTGGACGGCGAAGCTTTGCTGAACCACTACTTTGGTATGTGTGCAATCCGTAGAGGCATCGTGCTTTCGATGCTTGTTCGAGGGATCGTTCGTGGGACGGTTCGAGGGACTTCAAGTTCGATCTACGCGAACTCTTCTTCTATTTCAACTCAAAGTTGGTAACGATCTGATCTAAACCTCTAGTGCATCTTCATAGTCATCCTGGGATCTTGATCGTAGGCTTTGTTTTCTACTACATTTCCCAACACAGTTTACATCATTTGATCAAGATCATGCTAGGTAGCATTCAACATAAAAAATTATCTTTGTTTATCATTTACCTACACGAGGACGAGCAGGAATTAAGCTTGGGGATGCTGATACCTCTCAAACGTATCTATAATTTTTGATTGTTAAATGCTATTATACTATCTCTTTTATATATTTTTATAGCAATTTATATTATTTTTAGGGACTAACCTATTAATTTCGTGCCAGTTCCTGTTTTATGCTTGTTTTGGTTTCATAGAAAATCAATACTTAAGAAGGTCCAAACACGATGCCACTTTTTGATGATTTTTTCTGGACCAAGAGGGACCCTAGAAGCTTTGGGAGACGTCGAGAGGAGGCTCAGGGGCCCCACAAGGGCAGGTGGCGCGGCCAGGGCGGTGGCCGTGCCACCCATGCTTGTGGGCCCCTTGAGCATTATTTCGCTCTACTTCTACCGCCATAAAATCCTATAAATACCCAAACCTTTGGTTCACAAACCAAAAGAATTTTATCGCTGCTGCAAGCCTCTGTTCCGGAGCGATCTAATCTGGAGCCCTGTTCCGGAGCCCTCCCGGAGGAGGAAGCCATCACCGGAGGCCTCTACATCAACCTTGCTGCCTCCATGATCATGTGTGAGTAGTTCCCTTAGGACCTACGGGTCCATAGCAGTAGCTAGATGGTGCTCTCTCTCTTTTGGTTCTTCAATACCATGTTCCCCTTCTTCTCTTGTATGATCGGGATCAATCCGATGTAATTCACGGTGTGTTTGATGGGACATGATGTGTGAGTTTATGATCAGATTGTTCATTGAAATCAATTGAATCTTTTGAGGTTTATTTGCTGCATAATTAAATAGCTTTGTATTTCTCTACGATCTATCTTTCTACTTTGGCCAAGTTTGGGGGATTTATCTTCAGTGGGAGAGGTGCTTTGTAGTGGGTTATAATCTTGCGGTGATCTAGCCCAGTGATAGAAAGGGTGAAGGCACGTATTGTATTGTTGCCACTAAGGGGAAAACGACAGGGTTTTGTCATATTGATTGACTTCTTTCTGTCTACATTATGTCATCTTGCTTATTGCGGTACTCTGTTTCTTGTGAACTTAATATCTTGAGATGCATGCTGGATAGCGGTCTTGGGGTGGAGTATTAGTAGTAGATGCAGCTGGACTAACGGTCTACTTACCACGGACGAATGCCTATGTGAGATTATGCCATGAATAATCATAGTTATAAAGATTACTATTCTGTCAATTGCCCATCTGTAATTTGTTTACCACACTATTATCTGCTTCAGAGAGAGTTACCTCTAGTGAACCTATGGCCCCCGGGTGAGGGTGTCCCGGACTAGGGGGTACTCGGGCTGCCGGCCTATCTCTCGTAGGCCGGATTGGTGGGCCGCTCTCTACTCATCGACGGAAGGCCGGATTATGGGTGACCCCGTGTATCAGAAGGAAACCTCCGAAGACTTGGCGTCTCCTCCAAGGAATAATTGGAGTGACCGACATGTTTATCCCCTGATGTTAACCGACCATATGTAAGCCTAGGACCTTCTGGTGTCTATATAAACCAGAAGGCTTAGTCCGTAGAGGATGATCATATCCATTGCCTAGGGTTTAGCCCATCCGATCTCGAGGTAGATCAACTCTGTAACCTTCATACAATCACATCAATACAATCTAGCAGGACGTAGGGTATTACCTCTTCGAGAGGGCCCGAACCTGGGTAAAACGCCGTCTCTACGCTCTCTGTTACCCATTGATTCCTAGACCCATAGTTCGGATCCCCTACCCGAGATCTGCCGGTTTTGATACCGACATTGGTGCTTTCATTGAGAGTTCCGCTGTGGGTCATCAAGGATCAATGGCTCGCCTAATCATCAGCAACAGCGCTAGCCTCAGGGACACTTTCGTTCCCGGCCAGCTCTTCGCGTTCGGCAGCGTCATGCTACACGCCGATCCGGCCGGCCCCCTCGGCCGGGCCGACAATTTCACCCCCGATCAGGAGATCAGGTTCGGAAACTTAGAGTTCGTCGCTGACTCCCGGGGAGATCTTATCCTCATGGGGTCCTCAGCCTCGCCTGAAGGACCAGCAAATGCTGAAGCATCGACTTCGAGCACGGCCGATCCCACTACCGGGACGGCCGCCACTGTGGATCCAGCCTCGAGCCCGGATCTAATCTCCTCGCTCGGCTGCCGAAGATCAGCCTTGGCCGAACATGACTACCGGGCAGATTTGGACGGCCCCGTGACGGCCACACTGCGGGTTGACCCCGTAAACTGCCAGAACTTGGAGCCGATGGATCTCTCGTTATTAAACAGGATACTAGATCGAATCCAAGCCTTGGGAATCACTGATGGACATTCCTCGGTCTACGATCAGATCGGGCTTAAGACCGAGGACGGGGAAATTCACGCCCCTCCGGCCGCCAATTTGGTCGCCACTATCAAAGGCTCGACCGAGGGCTCGCCCATCCCCCCGGAACCGGAAGCGCATGGAGTGCAAGTTCCCGATCAACAGGCCTCATCCTCCAGCTCGACAGCCGAACTCCGCTCCGGAGAGGGTTTAGAGCCGAAGTCTAGTTCAGCACGCAACCTCGAGTCCGCGCACTCAAGCTCGGCCAACTATCCGGACCTAGAGCTCGGCGCGTCAGATTAATTCCATGCCAATCCAGGACGCGGCCGCCAAAACCCCGAACTCACACCCCGCCGGGATCAATTTTTTTATCCCGCCCACCCCCCACGTCGAGTACAGTCCAAATAACTCAGGACGGCCCGACATATGGGACCTAATGTACGTAAAACAACAGTCCGGAGAGACAGTTCGGCACTTCTGGGCTAGATTCCTTATCGTCAAAACAAGATGACGGACGGTGGTAGCAAGGAAATTCTAGAGGTTTTTCGACAGAACTGCCGAGACAAAGGCGTCTTAAACGCCCTCACCCGCCGCCACATCCAAAATTTCTCTGATTTATCGGATCTGGTGTCCAAATACTGCGCCATGGAGTATGCTTGGTAGGCTCGGCTTGAGCAAACGGAGTCAATCCGTACAGAGGAACCAAACCGAGCTCGGGCAAAACGCGCACACCCTCGCCGGACACCCCAATACGAGCCATCCGAGAAAAGAATGAAACCCCTGACAAGACCCAGAACGGTCCTTGATGAACTATTGGACAAACCATGTCCCATACACTCCGTCCGCCTCAACACAAACCCAACCCACAGCCTTCGAGCTTGCTGGGTGGTCAGGCAAGTCGCCAAGAGCGGCAAAGTCATCCTTGGAGGCCCGTACTCAAATAAATGTCCAGCAGCGCCCTTTGATGACGACGCCAAGATCCTAACAATCTACGAGACATATTCCTCGAAGAATCAGAGGAAGAGAGCCCTTCGAGAGCTCGCTCAAATTCACCATGTGGCAGTGACAAACTCATGGGCAGACACACCCATCACTTTCAGTGAACAAGATCAGCCGAGGTCCTGCCCTACTCGAGCTGCTGCCGCCCTTGTCCTTGATCCCATAGTGGATGGATTTCGACTCCAAAAGGTATTAATGGACGGCGGTAGCGGGCTAAACCTCATTTACGAGGACACCTTGGATAAAATGCAGTTTGAGAGATCACGCATTGAGCAAAGTCACACCACCTTTCAAGGGATCATCCCCGGAAAGGAGGCACGTTGTAGTGGCCGAGTTGCTCTTGATGTGGTCTTCGGAACCCCCGAGAACTACCGATCCGAAGAACTGCTTTTCCACATCGTGCCCTTTCGCAGTGGCTACCATGCCTTATTAGGGCGCGACGCTTTCGCACAATTCCATGCCATCCCACACTATGGGTACATGAAGCTCAAAATGCTAGGGCCAAACGTAATCACAGTAATAAGTGATCCGGACAGGGCCCTTCGAGCCGAGAATAAAACAGCATCGCTCGCCCTCGAAGCGTTGTCCGAAGCTCTCGCAGCCGAAGAACTGACCGCGCTCCGCTCAACGGTGGATAAAGATGACGTAATCCTCGACAAAAGGCCCAAATCCATGTTCTTTAAACCAGCGGATGAAATCGTCAAATTCCAAGTGCACCCAATAGATCCCAACAAGACGGCGTCCATTGGAGCTCAGCTGGACCCCGCGGTCGATGAAGAGTTGCGCAAATTTTTGCGCGCGAACTTGGATATCTTCGCCTGGCACCCGTCAGACATGCCAGGGATCCCGCGTAGATTAGCCGAGCACAGCCTGAATATAATTAAAGGTTTCAAGCCAGTCAAATAGACTCTTCGTCGGTTTTCTGAACCCAAGCGTCAAGCTATGGGCGAGGAACTGGCAAAGTTGCTCGAAGCCGGATTCATCCGAGACATCAAACATCCCGAGTGGTTGGCCAATTTAGTCATGGTACCCAAGAAGGATAAATCCTGGCGGTTGTGTGTCAATTTCAAGGATTTAAACAAGGCTTGCCCCAAGGATCCTTTTCCCTTGCCCCGCATAGACCAGATCATAGACGCCACCGCCGGGCATGACTCGCTGTGTTTTCTCGACGCTTACTCCGGATACCACCAAATCAAAATGAAGGAGTCCGACCAAGCGGCCACATCATTCATTACTCCCTACGGACCATTCTGTTTCAATACAATACCCTTCGGATTAAAGAACGCAGGGGCTACATACCAACGCATGATTCAAACATGTTTGGAAAAACAAATTGGCAAAACGGTCGAGGCATATGTGGTCGACGTGGTCATCAAGACCAAACACGTCAGCCAGTTGGTGGACGATCTTCGACAAACCTTTGATAGTCTTCGGACCTTCGATATACGGCTCAATCCGGAAGAATGCGTGTTCGGAGTGCCGGCCGGTAAGCTGCTCGGATTCATTGTTTCCCATAGAGGAATAGAGGCCAACCCAGCAAAAATACGGGCACTGTCCGAGCTGGCGATCCCCACTGAGCTAAAGCACGTCCAGAAACTGGCCGGCTGCGTTGCAGCCTTAAGCCGCTCCATCTCACGCCTTGGAGAAAAAGCCTTACTGTTCTATAAATTGCTCAAACGGACGAAGAACTTCGACTGGACCAGCGAGGCGGCGACAACACTTGAGGAAATAAAAACTCTACTGGCCAGCAACCCGATCTTGATAGCACCCAATCTGGGCGAGCCAATGCTACTATATATCTCGGCCAGGAATCAGGTGGTCAGTGCGGTTCTCGTCGTCGAACGAGAGACAGAGGGTCACAAGCTCCAGGTGCAGAAACCTGTGTACTACGTATCCGAAGTACTCACCCCGTGTAAAACGAGGTACCTGCACTATCAGAAGATCGCCTACGCAGTTTTCATGGCATCCCAAAAGCTCCGCCACTATTTTCAAGAGTGTCCGGTCACGGTGGCATCCGAAGTACCACTGAACGACATAATCAACAATCGAGATGCCACCGGCCGTATAGCCAAATGGGCTATAGAACTCCTTCCCTTCGAAATCATATATCGACCGCACCAAGCTATTAAATCTCAGGTTTTGGCTGATTTCGTCACGGAATGGACGGAAGCCGAACTCCCTAGGGAGTACAGTACATACTCGCATTGGACGATGTACTTTTACGGCTCCAAAATGCTCGTCGGGCTGGGGGCTGGCTGTTGGGGAACGTTGCATGGGAAACAAAAAATTTCCTACGCTCACCAAGATCGATCTAGGAGATGAACATCTACGAGAGGAGAGATTGCATCTACATACCCTTGTAGATCGCTAAGCGTAAGCGTTAAGAAACTCGGTTGATGTAGTCGAACGTCTTCGCGATCCAATCACGATCCGTCCCGCGAACTCCCGATCAAGTGCCGAACGGACGGCACCTCCGAGTTTAGCACACGTGCGGCTCGGCGGCGTCCTCTCCTTCTTGATCCAGCAAGCGAGAGAGGGGGTAGATGAGATCGGGACCAACACGACGGTATGGTGGTAGTGGTGGCAGCGGAATTCCGGCAGGGCTTCGCCAAGCGCATACCGGTGAAACGTGGGAGGAGTTGGGAGAGGTAACGGGCAAGGGTCCAAGGGTTGGCTGCCCCCAACGCCTCCCCACCTTTATATAGGTGTGGAGGGGGCTGGTGGCTTGCCCTCCAAGGCCCTAGGGTCGTTGGCCAAAGGGGGAGGAAGGAAATCCCTCCTTTCCTTCCCCACCGATCGCTATCCCCCCTTTTTAGGGATCCTGATCTTATCCCTTTGGGATATGATACTATTCCTTTTAAGGGAGGATCTTGGTGCGCCTAGACCAGGGTTGTGGGGACTTTCCCCACTACCCAAGTTCATGTGGGTCCCCCATACAGGTGGGCCCCACTCCGGAACCTTCTAGAACCTTCCCGGTACAATACCGAAAAAACTCGAACTTTTTCCGGAACCCGATAACAACTTTCCATATATGAATCTTTACCTCCGGACTATTCCGGAGCTCCTCGTGATGTCCCGGATCCCATCCGGGACTCCGAACAACCTTCGGACTTTCCACTATTAATATCTCAATATTACCCTAGCGCTACCGAACGTTAAGCGTGCGACCCTACGGGTTCGGGAATATGCAGACATGACCGAGACTCCTCTCCGGTCAATTACCAATAGCGGGACCTGGATGCCCATATTGGTTCCTACATATTCAACGAAGATCTTTATCGGTCGAACCTCGATGTCAAGGATTCAGTCAATCCCGTATGCAGTTCCCTTTGTCCATCGGTATGTTACTTGCCCGAGATTCGATCGTCGGTATCTCCATACCTAGTTCAATCTCGTTATCGGCAAGTCTCTTTACTCGTTCCGTAATACAAGATCCCATGGCTAACCCTTTAGTCACATTGCTTGCAAGCTTATTGTGATGCTGTATTACCGAGTGGGCCCTGAGATACCTTTTCGTCATACGGAGTGACAAATTCCCAGTCTTGATCAATGCCAACTCAACAGACACCCTCGGAGATACCTGTAGAGCATCTTTATAGTCACCCAGTTACGTTGCGATGTTTGATACACACAAGGTACTGCTCCGGTGTCAGTGAGTTGCATGATCTCATGGTCATAGGAACAGATACTTGACATGCGGAAAATGATAGCAATAAACTTGACACGATCATATGCTACGTTCATAGTTTGGGTATTGTCCATCACATCATTCTCCTAATGATGTGATCCCGTTATCAAATGACAACTCATGTCTATGACCAGGAAACCATGTCCATCTTTGATCAACGAGCTAGTCCGGAAGAGGCTCACTAGGGACATGTTGTTGTCTATGTATCCACACATGTATTTGTGTTTGCAACCAATACAATTATAGCATGGATAATAAAAGATTATCATGAACAAGGAAATATAATAATAATCATTTTATTATTGCCTCTAGGGCATATTTCCAATAGTCTCCCACTTGCACTAGAGTCAATAATCTAGCATTACATGGTTATGAATCTAACACCCATAGAGTTCTGGTGTTGATCATGTTTTGCCCGTGGAAGAGGTTTCGTCAACGGATCTGCAACATTCAGATCCGTGTGCACTTTGCAAATGTTTATGTCCTCCTCCTTGATCGCATCGCGGATGGAATTGAAGCGTCGCTTTATGTGTCTGGTCCTCTTGTGAAACCTTGGTTCCTTGGCTAGAGCAATGGCACCAGTGTTGTCATAGAACAGAGTCTTCGGGTCCAGTGCACTGGGCACAACTCCAAGATTTGTCATGAACTGCTTCATCCAGACAACTTCCTTCGCCGCCTCCGAGGCAGCTATGTACTCCGCTTCGCATGTAGAATCAGCTACCACGCTTTGCTTGGAACTGCACCAGCTTACCGCTCCCCCATTTAGAATATATACGTATCCGGTTTGAGACTTAGAGTCATCCGGATCAGTGTCAAAGCTTGCATCGACGTAACCCTTTACGATGAGCTCTTGATCACCTCCATAAATGAGAAACATTTTCTTAGTACTTTTTAGGTACTTAAGGATATTCTTGACCGCTGTCCAGTGTTCCACTCCTGGATCACTTTGAAACCTTCCGGCCATACTTATGGCAAGGTTGACATCTGGTCTTGTGCACAGCATCGCATACATGATAGAGCCTATGGCAGAAGCATAGGGGATGACACTCATCTTTTCTCTATCCTCTGTAGTCGCTGGGCATTGAGTCTTACTCAACTTCACACCTTGCAAAACAGGCATGAACCCCTTCTTGGACTGATCCATTTTGAACTTCTTCAAAACTTTATCAAGCTATGTGCTCTGTGAAAGTCCTATTAAGCGTCTCGATCTATCTCTATAGATCTTGATGCCTAATATGAAAGCAGCTTCTCCTAGGTCCGTCATTGAAAAACTCTTGTTCAAATATTCCTTCACGCTTTCCAAAAATTCTATATTGTTTCCAATCAGCAATATGTCATCCACATATAATATTAGAAACGCTATACAGCTCCCACTCACTTTGTTGTAAATACAAGCTTCTCCGTAAACTTGTATAAACCCAAACGCTTTGATCACCTCATCAAAGCGAAGATTCCAACTCCGAGACGCTTGCAACAGTCCATAAATGGATCGCTGGAGTTTGCAAACTTTGTCAGCATTCTCTGGATCGACAAAACCTTCTGGTTGCATCATATACAACTCTTCCTTAAGAAAACCGTTAAGGAACGCTGTTTTGACATCCATCTGCCAAATTTCATAATCGATAAATGCTGCTATTGCTAACATGATTCTGACGGACTTAAGCATCGCTACGGGTGAGAAAGTCTCATCGTAGTCAACTCCTTGAACTTGTGAAAAACCCTTTGCCACAAGTCGAGCTTTATAGACGGTGACATTACCGTCCGCGTCCGTCTTCTTCTTGAAGATCCATTTATTCTTAATGGCCTTTCGCCCTTCAGGTAATACTTCCAAAGTCCATACTTTGTTTTCATACATGGATCCCATCTCGGACATCATGGCCTCTAACCATCTGTCGGAATCCGGGCCCACCATCGCTTCTCCATAGCTTGTAGGTTCATCATTGTCCAACAACATGACATTCAAGACAGGGTTACCGTACCACTCAGGAGCAGTACGTATCCTTGTCGACCTACGAGGTTCGATAGTAACTTGATCCGAAGCTTCATGATCACCATCATTAGCTTCCTCTTCAACTGACGTAGGTTCCACAGAAACATCTTTCTGCGCAGTGCTACTCTCTGGTTGAAGTAAAGGTTCAACAACCTCATCAAGTTCTATCTTCCTCCCAATCAATTCTTTCGAGAGAAACTCTTTCGAGAGAAAGGACCCGTTCTTAGCGACAAACACTTTGCCTTCGGATCTGAGATAGAAGGTATACCCAACCGTCTCTTTTGGGTATCCTATGAAGATGCATTTGTCCGCTTTGGGTTCCAGCTTTTCTGGCTGAAGCTTTTTTACATAAGCATCGCATCCCCAATCTTTAAGAAACGACAACTTTGGTTTCTTGCCAAACCACAGTTCATACGGCGTCGTCTCAACGGACTTAGATGGTGCCCTATTTAAAGTGAATGCAGCTGTCTCTAACGCATAACCCCAAAATGATAGTGGCAGATCGGCAAGAGACATCATAGAATGCACCATATCCAATAAGGTTCGATTACGACGTTCGGACACACCATTACGCTGTGGTGTTCCAGGTGGCGTCAACTGTGAAACAATTCCACATTGTCTTAAGTGACTGCCAAACTCATAACTCAGATATTCTCCCCCTCAATCAGATCGTAGGAATTTGATTTTCTTGTTACGATGATTCTCAACTTCACTCTGAAATTGCTTGAACTTTTCAAACGTTTCAGACTTGTGTTTCATTAAGTAAATATACCCATATCTACTCAAATCGTCGGTGAAGGTGAGAAAATAACGATATCCACCGCGCGCCTCAATGCTCATCGGACCGCACACATCAGTATGTATGATTTCCAACAAGTCACTTGCCCGTTCCATTGTACCGGAGAACGGGGTCTTAGTCATCTTGCCCATGAGGCATGGTTCGCATGTGTCAAGTGATTCAAAATCAAGTGACTCCAAAAGTCCATCAACATGGAGATTCTTCATGCGTTTTACACAAATATGACCTAAGCGGCAGTGCCACAAGAAAGTGGTACTATCATTATCAACTCTACATCTTTTGGCATCAATGTTATGAACATGTGTATCATTACTATCGAGATTCAATAAGAATAAACCCCTCACAATGGGTGCATGACCATAAAATATATTACCCATATAAATAGAACAACCATTATTATCTGATTTAAATGAGTAACCATCTCGCATTAAACAAGATCCAGATATAATGTTCATGCTCAACGCAGGCACTAAATAACAATTATTCAGGTTCATCACTAATCCCGATGGTAATCGAAGAGCGAGCGTGCCGACGGCGATCACATCAACCTTGGAACCATTTCCCATGCGCATCGTCACTTCGTCCTTCGCCAGCCTCCGTCTATTCCGCAGTTCCTGCTTTGCGTTGCAAATGTGAGCAACCGCACCGGTATCAAATACCGAGGCACGACAACGAGAGTTGGTAAGGTACACATCAATAACATGTATATCATATATACCTTGTTTGGCATTGGCCCCCTTCTTGTCAGCCAGATACTTGGGGCAATTCCGCTTCTAGTGGCCAGTTCCCTTGCAATAGAAGCACTCAGTTTCCGGCTTGGGCCCAGCATTGGGTTTCTTCACGGGAGGGGCAACTACTTTGCCACTCTTCTTGGAGTTCCCTTCTTGCCCTTGCCATTCTTCTTGAAACTAGTGGTTTTATTGACCATCAACACTTGATGCTCCTTCTGGATATCTGACTCAGCGACTTTCAGCATCGCAAACAGCTCAGCGACTGACTTGTTCATCCCTTACATGTTATAGTTCAACACAAAGCTCTTGTAGCTAGGTGGTAGCGATTGAAGAACTCTGTCAGTGATCGCCTCTAGCGGGAGCACAACTCCCAACTCAGCCAGACGGTTGTAATACCCAGACATTTTGAGTATGTGTTCACTGACAGACCCATTCTCCTCCATCTTGCAAGCATAGAACTTATCGGAGGTCTCATACCTCTCGATCCGGGCATTCTTCTCAAAAATAAACTTGAACTCCTGGAACATCTCATATGCTCCATGGCGTTCAAAATGCCTTTGAAGTCACGGTTCTAAGCCATACAACATGGCACACTGAACTATTGAGTAGTCATCAACACGCGCCTGCCAGGCGTTCATAACGTCCACAGACGTCGGAGGGGGTTGCTCACCAAACGGTGCATCAAGGACATAAGCCTTTTAGGCAGCCATGAGGATAATCCTCAGATTATGGGCCCAGTCTACAAAGTTACTTCCATCATCTTTCAGCTTGGCTTTCTCTAGGAACGCATTGAAATTCAGGGGAGCTACTGCGCGAGCCATTGATCTACAACATAAATTTGCAAAGACAACTTAGACTATTGTTCAAGATAATGAGTTTAGTTTACTTAAAAACAACCACTCAAATCGACATCCCTCCGGTCGTCCAAGTGTAACATGATCCAAATTCACCAACCCAAGTCCGATCATCACGTGAGATGAGGTGGTTTCAATGGTGAACATCTCCATGTTGAACATATCTACTATATGACTCATGTTCGACCTTTCGTTCTCTTGTGTTCCGAGGCCATGTCTGTACATGCTAGGCTCGTCAAGTTTAACCCAAGTGTTCCGCATGTGCAAAACTGGCTTGCACCCGTTGTATGTGAACGTAGAGTCTATCACATCCGATCATCACGTGGTGCTTCGAAACGACAAACTTTCGCAACGGTGCACACTTGGGGAGAACACAATTTTATCTTGAAATTTTAGAGAGGGATCACCTTATAATGCTACCGTCGTCCTAAGCAAAATAAGATGCATAAAAAGATTAACATCACATGCAAATCATAAGTGACATGATATGGCCATGAACTTGTGCTTTTGATCTCCATCTCCAAAGCACCGGCATGATCTCCATCGTCACCGGCATGACACCATGATCTCCATCATCATGATCTCCATCATCGCGTCGCCATCGGGGTTGTCACGCCAACCATGCTTCTACTACTATTGCAACCGTTTAGCGATAAAGTAAAGCATTACATAGCGCTTAATGATTGACACGCAGGTTATACAATAATTAAAGACAACCCTATGGCTCCTGCCGGTTGCCGTATTCATCGACATGCAAGCCGAGATAAACTATTACAAAATATGATCATCTCATACATCAAATATATTTCATCATGTCTTTGGCCATATCATATCACAACATACCCTGCAAAAACTGTAGGAGATATGCCCTAGAGGCAATAATAAATGTTATTGATTATCTCCCTGTTCATAATTATTTTTATGTTCCATGCTATAACTGCAATGATTCTCGAGTCTGCAAATAAAACGAGGCTTGGAGGGAAACTCATGTGCACGTGTGGGATAATAAACGGTAAAATGTATTCCTAGTCAAGCCTCTATGACTGGCTCAAGTATTGCATGATGATCCTGTTTTCCTGATCATGGGCATGACTATGCCGGCAATTTTGAGGGCACAATTGTTGGTAGAACACTTGTGTTGAATCGACCCGAATTGATGTTATGCTATGAGATACATTCGTCATTAGTTAATGGTTAATAACACAGAGATGGTTAATGTTTGCTTGATTCCTTAGACCATGAGAGTATCGAGTTTCTTCATGCTTGCTTCATGAACTTTGGGGTTTGGTAAACGTCATCCGTAAATGGGTGGCTATTACGGCGGCTTACGGGTTCATGGAAAAGTATGTCAAGTAACTTGATAGCTCAAGATTGGGATTTGCTCCTCCGACGATGGAGAGATATCTCTGGGCCCTCTCGGTGTTACGGTATCCATCATCGTCTGGCCAGACACTTTGTGATTTGATCACGGGGATGCCGGAACACGGGAACGAGAAAAGAGAACAATACCGGTAACGAGGTAACTGGCATAGTGGACAAGTTGTTGATCCACGGGGATGCCTACATGTCTCACCTCGGGTATTTGTAACATATCGCGAAGCAACAGGAATAGCACACGGCAACTGGAGGTTCACTCGAATATTCATTCGTGTGGGTATAGGGGTCAATATGGGTGTCCACGGCTCCGATGTTGATCATTGATCGGAAAGTGTTCTGGGTCATGTCTATACTTCACCGAACCTATAGGGTCACACGCTTAAGGGTCATCTATCTGCTGAATACTAGACGGGGAGTCTGAGAGAAATTCACCGAAAAAGTTTCGGACGAAACGGAAACGTTCCGGAGAGGATATCGGAATAGTTCCGGTGAAACTGAAAAGTTGTTTCAGGGTATTCCATAAAGTCAAATTGGTTTCGGCACATGCCTGGAAATTATTGGAAGGTACCAGAATTGTTCCGGTAACTTCTGAGATTTTTCAGAGACAAAAACCGGAAATGTTCCGGACTGCCGGAACCGCTTTAGTTGCTTTTCACAGATGAAAATCACTAAACCGAAAAGTTGTTTCGGAGTACACCATATAGTCAAATTGGTTTCGGCACATGCCTGATAATTCTTGGAGGGTGCCAGAATCATTCTGGAAACTTTCTGGAATTTTCCGGAATGAAAACCGGAAATGTTCCGGAGCTGCCGAAACCGCTTCAGATGCTTTTCGCAGATGAAAATCACTAAACCGGAATTGTTCCGGCTCGCGTTGAAAATTATTTTGGTGGGTACTGGAAATGTTCTAAGCCCACATGAATATTTTCAGTTCGATCAGACGCTGAAATATGTCGTCGTGAATAGTGAAATCAGATTTATGGATATGGTTGGAAGTTGGCTTTCCACAAATATCTTCCCAAGATATTTTGGGATGACATGGCATTTTGGATATGCCCATCCTACCCCTTGTTTTTCCTATAAATAGAGGGGAGGAGGCAGCCCCATATGCTTCATCCTTGCTCTCACATACACATGCCATGACATTTCTGGCTTCTCTCTCCCTCCCAGCGAAATAGTTTCGTAGAGCCGAAAGGCTGTCTGGGTTCCGGTGGGAACTAGTTCTGGACGGCGAAGCCCTGCCGGATAGATGACACCGTATGTGTGCAACTCTGTAGAGAGATCGTAGTTTCGGTCTTAGTTCGAGAGTGCCTCCCGAAGGGCTGTCCGTGTGACCGTCCGAGTTTTGGAGGTCCTCCCGAAGGGCTGTCCGAGTGACAGTCCGAGTTTCGGAGGTCCTCCCGAAGGGCTGTCCGCGACACCGTCCGGGGGACTGTGCGACCGCCTCCCGGAGGGCTGTCCGCGGGGCAGATGAGGGTATACATCCTCGCGGTTGGGAGGTTGTAAAATCCTAGCTGCGGGGATCTGCACCGCCGTTCGTCATCGACTCTACTTCCGCTGCGCTACGAGTCGGTAACAAAAATGATCAAACCTTGTATGCAGTCTCCATAGTGGTCCTGGGCTGGTGCGTAGGTCGGAAATTTTTTGTTTTCTGCTGCGTTACCCTACAGTGGCATCAAGAGCCGTGCTATGCGTAGATGCAGGTTGCGATCTAGAATACATGAGATGTATGGGTGTTGCACAATATAATTAGGCAGTAGATGAGTTCTATTGCTGAAAATTATTTGTGCGGATAGCAGATGAAATCTGTTACCCGATGTTCTTGTTGCTTCCCTGGAATTTGCATATTTCTGATCTTGATAACGGTATGGTGGAGTTTCAAAGTTCTGGCAATCCGCGATCCTGATTGATCAACGAAGTGCTAACAGTTCTTTGAATTCCACCGTAGTTAAAAAGAAAGATGAAATTTCGCAGACGAAAGGGCAATGCAGATATGATCTGCACGGGGGTCACGCGTATGACGAAGTTTAGTATGGGGCTCGAGATTTTATTATCTCGTGTTTCATACACCCTGGAATGTTAATCTAGCGACTTGAATTATCATACTTGATGATAAAACGTTGGTAGCTGCGGTTTGTTTCGAAACCTTAGAAGCCACGTAAAATAAAATTTTGCATGAACCGATTAGAGGCGTCTAACTTGGTTTTGCAGGATGGTTTGCATGTGCATGTGATGTGGTATAGCAGTGTTCATAATAATTTGATTATGTATGAGATGGCTATATGATGTAAATTGATTAACATGACCCGCGTGTCATGATTCGGCATGATGGCTGGAGCCATATGATTGCACTTTAATGACCTGCGTGTCAACCTTATGTAATGCACTTATTTTATTAGCTATAGAGATAGCAATATTATCTGGTGCATCGACAAGGTGGTGGCAATCTTCGCGAAGGTGAACACCGACGCGAATGCCGAAGACGAAGAAATGAAAGACTTCTTCGTCACAAAGGGTTATACCATATCATGCTATTATGAATTGCCTGAGATGTTTATCCCTTATGATGCACCCTTCTTGATTGCGCGGTAGTCGCCTTTTATTAGGGTGATCTCTCACAAAAATATCAAGTAGTTAGTGTTCTCCCAAGTGTAGCACCGTCACGGCACCTAACTTTTCGGGGTGTCACATGCTAACATGGGCACGAACGATTAGAGAAGTGTGAGGCGGGTGAGTTGAGACCTCGCAGCAAGATCACTTGGTTGTCTTGACGTTCAGGCATGAAAGTCATGAGCTCGGAACACACGCATCGAAAGATGAACAAGAGTCACATAGAGATGTGATTGGCAAGTTGGCCTACCGGTTGAGATTTTTCGTCATCTGTGATGCTACCATCATGGCGAACAATCAAAAATCGGGTCTTGTATCACTCATAATCAATTTTGAGAGATATTGATTTGAGTGGGAGCGCACTGTAGAATTAACTTGTTTAATTCTCGGTGCAATTAATTCTGAACACTGTCTAAAGTGTGATTTGCATAAAAGTTGTAGAATAATGGCTCGCGTTTCCACCTTCCCTATTAAAATTGAATAGCTGTTAAATATCTGGTTAAAACTTTAAGGTTGGTAACCTAATGTGAGGATTGTCCTCTAGAGTGCCGAGAAGGATTTTGTCCTATCGCATGCTTTCGGTATTCTCCCGCTAATGCTATGGATCATGTGACACTCGTCCTTCGATCCAAAAAGCTAGAATTCCGTTTTCAGTCAAGTGCAATATGTTTGCTTCCATGAGACCCGAACTTCAAAAGTTTGGATAGTTATGTGATATTCATGGAATCTGAAAATCATTTTCAGAGACAGACAAAGGCTAAAAGATATGAGATATCCAAAGCAATGTTTGTTTGCAAACTGTTAGTAAAGGAGTTTACTATGCATTAGACTGATAAGAGAGGGATCCAGAAGAACGCCTGTCATATGATGATGGTGAATAAAACAACAACTTAAAGAGAACGGAAGTATCCGGAAGGGTGTTAGTGAAACATTCACGCCTAGGAAGTCCGGGGCTAACGCCACTCTTAAGTTGGATGCTTCTTCTGAGAGTAGGAGAAATACTAGAAGTTAAACTGTTAGAAGTATAAAGGCAAAAGGAAAGAAGACTGGAATATCCAGCTCATGTATGAATGTCATACAAGTTTTTTGATGTATAGAAGGCTGGTCAGAGATATAGTTCTTGGGAATTTTGGTTAAACATGTTAATCACTAATTCTTGGGTATTGTGAGTTAATCACAAAGATACCCGCTCGATTGCATTCTGTTGCAACTCGATGTAAGAACTACTATGGCCTGAAAGACTAGCCAGGAATGAGATTTAGATACACGCAGGGAACATAGTAAATGTTACTATGCCTTCCATCGGTGTATTTCCTATGTATTTACTTTCATAATTCATTTTAGAGTTTCACACTCTAGCCCTTTGCATAAAGTATCTTGCAAGAAGGTTGTTCATAAGAGAACTTTTAATGTTCGGAGTTATGAATAACAAAAGGGGGCCATACTTTCATTATGAATGAGAAGTATGTTATGAATATTGATAATAATACATTACCTCTGAATTTACTTATATAATTCATTTAGAGTTTCATACACTCTAGCCCTTTGCATAAGGTATCTTGCAAGGAGGTTATTCATAAGAGAACTTTTGATGTTCGGTGTTATGAATAACATGAAGGGCCATGCTTCCATCCAGAATGGGATGTATTTTATGAATATTGATGGTAATATGATACATCCATAACACTGACGCTAAATGTCGCAAGACTAAAAGAATACCACATATGTGTGGCACTGCATTTGGTCACATTGGAGAAACCCGCATGGAAAATTCCATTATGATGGATTTTAAAGTCATTTGATTTTGAATCATCTGACACTTGCAACTTTCCTCTGAAAGGTGAAGTGACTGAAATACCGTTCACATGCCATAAGGAACGAGCATAGAACATATTGGTGATCATACATTATGATGTGTGTAGTCCAATAAATGTTGTTGCAAGTAGTGGATTTATCTATCTTCAGAAATGACTCAGGTAGATATATGGATATTTACTTGTTGAGACGTAAGTCTGGATCTTTTGAATTCATTCATAAGGTTTTCAAAAATGAAGTAGAAGTTGTTGTAACAAGAAAATTATGTTTCTACAATTCGATTGCAGAAAGGAATATTTGAGTTACGAGTTTAGCGAATGTCTGATGAGTTGTGAAAGGGGTTTCATAACTTGCACCTCCCGGAGCACCACTGCAAGTGGAGAGTCCGTGTTGATGTAATCAAACCATTCATGACATGGTAAGATCAAAGATGACATAAATAAATTTGCCATTATCCCTTTTAAAGTGATGCTTTAGAGACTGCGGCTTTTACACTGAAAAGAGCTCCATCAGGTCTGTTGAAATGACGCCATGGTGTGGTACGCCCAACCATGTTATATCTTTTCTTAACATTTGGAATATGGGGCTTGTGTAAAAGGTTACAAACCTATTCCAAATCAGACAAGTGCTACTTTGTAAGGTTATCCCAAGTCATTGGGTATCCCCCCCCCCACTATACCGAGGCAAAGGGTTTTGCCGCAAAACGGTATGCTTTTAAAGAGAATAGTTCTTTCAAAAGGTGAGTGGGAGGACAGTGCAACTCGACGAGGTAACCAGTATCTTCGTCATCAGATCAAAGGAAAGAAACCTTGGAAGTGATTCCAGAGTTTCCTACTGCGACTGATACGGAAGTCTCTACAATAAAATGTATGGACTTCGGTCAAACTTGCAGCTGAACCACGTAGGCAAAGCTCGTGCAAACCTATCAGGTGCGCAAACGAGATATTGTTGTTAGACAACAGTATACCTACGATACACAAGGAAGCGTTGATGGGCCCTGACTCCGGAATTGGCTAAATGCCAATACAATCCGAGATAGTTTCCATATATGTGATTCGAGATTAAAATCTTGATACACCTTTCGGAAGGCTTAGAGTCTAACGGATATTTATGGAACTAAAAACTGATACGGATAAAAATGTTTTATCCATAAAGCTCGACTTGCTGCAAAAACAAGTTCAAAGAGTTGACTACGATGAGATTGTCTCACCGTAGCGATGCTTGAAGTCGGTTCGGGTTGAATTAGCAATTAATACATATTTCAATCATGAGATATGAAACATGGATGACAAAAAGGATTTCCATCTGATGGGAATGAAACCTAGGACTTGTATGTGATACAGTCCAAAGTAATTTGTCGATCCAGAGGATGCTAGTAAGTATGCAAACTTCAGAGTTCCAGCGATGCACAGAAGAGAGCAAAGTGGAGTTGGAATCTTCGTTTTTGATGGAATGGTCAAAAGGGTTTTTTGACTTCATCAAATGGGTATCGAAGATGCTTGTGATTCAAGAAAGTAAGTGGGAGCATAATAATATTTCTAAAAACCTTGTGTACTTAACACATTGTTAATTGGAAATAAATTTCTTGACACGAATTAGGACTTCATTTGAAAATAGTTTTTCGATGAAGTGCTTAGGCTAAATAGCCTTAATATTAGGCATGATGATCTATGGAGATAGATTTACCTAATGGGGCTAAGCTATGAATACATATTGACAAGGTGATAAAACCTTTTAGCATTTAAAACGCCAAGGAGTGATTCTTGCCGAAGTCACATGGAAAGGGTTTTGCAAGACTCGGTGTCTCAAAACACTGATGAGCAAAATACATGATGGTGATTCCACACACTCTTGTGTTTGGATTAATCATGTATTCCATGGTATGTAAAAACAACCAGATATGTCCAATACTCCAAAGTTGTTGCGAGTATAGATACCATAGTGATCAAAGTACTGATCATGGGACAACAGTGAAAGATGTCATTAAGTACTAGATCAGTACCGATGACATGGTTTCCCGCAAGTGGAGATCATGAGGAGTTCGTTGTAAAAGGTTACATCGATACAGTCTTCATCGATGCTCCATGCGATTTTCGATTTAAGTTGAGGGTTTTGTGATACACATCATGGTGGCAGGGTAGTTGGAAATTGTTCCAAACAAGATACTGTGGCGAATTCTATAACAAAGGCTAAGTATGTTGACACTTAAGAAGTGACAAAGAAGTTGTTGAATCATATAGTTCATTCATGAACTTAGTATGGTTCCAAGATGGCTTTGGTCTATGGGAAACTATTGCAGATAGCTGCTCCATAGCTCAGTCTGAGGAATCAGGTTTCGACCAATGATTCACACATATGCAAAGCCAAGTCCACACAAAATATGAATTTTGTGAAAGCGTGAAAACACGGGGATATGCAAAGTTACACACAGAGCTGAAGTCGTCAGATCCGTTGGATATCAGGCTATACCACATGCGAAGCATATTTTAAACCAGTATGCCATAGGTGTAAAGTGCATTAGCATTGACTAGATTATTGACTCTAGTGCAAGTGGGAGTCTGTAGGAGATATGCCCTAGAGGCAATAATAAATGTTATTGATTATCTCCCTGTTCATAATTATGTTTATGTTCCATGCTATAACTGCAATGATTCTCGAGTCTGCAAATAAAACGAGGCTTGGAGGGAAACTCATGTGCACGTGTGGGATAATAAACGGTAAAAAGTATTCCTAGTCAAGCCTCTATGACTGGCTCAAGTATTGCATGATGATCCTGTTTTCCTGATCATGGGCATGACTATGCCGGCAATTTTGAGGGCACAATTGTTGGTAGAACACTTGTGTTGAATCGACCCGAATTGATGTTATGCTATGAGATACATTCGTCATTAGTTAATGGTTAATAACACAGAGATGGTTAATGTTTGCATGATTCCTTAGACCATGAGAGTATCGAGTTTCTTCATGCTTGCTTCATGAACTTTGGGGTTTGGTAAACGTCATCCGTAAATGGGTGGCTATTACGGCGGCTTACGGGTTCATGGAAAAGTATGTCAAGTAACTTGATAGCTCAAGATTGGGATTTGCTCCTCCGACGATGGAGAGATATCTCTGGGCCCTCTCGGTGTTACGGTATCCATCATCGTCTGGCCAGACACTTTGTGATTTGATCACGGGGATGCCGGAACACGGGAACGAGAAAAGAGAACAATACCGGTAACGAGGTAACTGGCATAGTGGACAAGTTGTTGATCCACGGGGATGCCTACATGTCTCACCTCGGGTATTTGTAACATATCGCGAAGCAACAGGAATAGCACACGGCAACTGGAGGTTCACTCGAATATTCATTCGTGTGGGTATAGGGGTCAATATGGGTGTCCACGGCTCCGATGTTGATCATTGATCGGAAAGTGTTCCGGGTCATGTCTATACTTCACCAAACCTATAGGGTCACACGCTTAAGGGTCATCTATCTGCTGAATACTAGACGGGGAGTCTGAGAGAAATTCACCGAAAAAGTTTCGGACGAAACGGAAACGTTCCGGAGAGGATATCGGAATAGTTCCGGTGAAACTGAAAAGTTGTTTCAGGGTATTCCATAAAGTCAAATTGGTTTTGGCACATGCCTGGAAATTATTGGAAGGTACCAGAATTGTTCCGGTAACTTCTGAGATTTTTCAGAGACAAAAACCGGAAATGTTCCGGACTGCCGGAACCGCTTTAGTTGCTTTTCACAGATGAAAATCACTAAACCGAAAAGTTGTTTCGGAGTACACCATAAAGTCAAATTGGTTTCGGCACATGCTTGATAATTCTTGGAGGGTGCCAGAATCATTCTGGAAACTTTCTGGAATTTTCCGGAATGAAAACCGGAAATGTTCCGGAGCTGCCGAAACCGCTTCACATGCTTTTCGCAGATGAAAATCACTAAACCGGAATTGTTCCGGCTCGTGTTGAAAATTATTTTGGTGGGTACTGGAAATGTTCTAAGCCCACATGAATATTTTCAGTTCGACCAGACGCTGAAATATGTCGTCGTGAATAGTGAAATCAGATTTATGGATATGGTTGGAAGTTGGCTTTCCACAAATATCTTCCCAAGATATTTTGGGATGACATGGCATTTTGGATATGCCCATCCTACCCCTTGTTTTTCCTATAAATAGAGGGGAGGAGGCAGCCCCATATGCTTCATCCTTGCTCTCACATACACATGCCATGACATTTCTGGCTTCTCTCTCCCTCCCAGCGAAATAGTTTCGTAGAGCCGAAAGGCTGTCTGGGTTCCGGTGGGAACTAGTTCTGGACGGCGAAGCCCTGCCGGATAGATGACACCGTATGTGTGCAACTTTGTAGAGAGATCGTAGTTTCGGTCTTAGTTCGAGAGTGCCTCCCGAAGGGCTATCCGTGTGACCGTCCGAGTTTTGGAGGTCCTCCCGAAGGGCTGTCCGAGTGACAGTCCGAGTTTCGGAGGTCCTCCCGAAGGGCTGTCCGCGACACCGTCCGGGGGACTGTGCAACCGCCTCCCGGAGGGCTGTCCGCGGGGCAGATGAGGGTATACATCCTCGCGGTTGGGAGGTTGTAAAATCCTAGCTGCGGGGATCTGCACCGCCGTTCGTCATCGACTCTACTTCCGCTGCGCTACGAGTCGGTAACGAAAATGATCAAACCTTGTATGCAGTCTCCATAGTGGTCCTGGGCTGGTGCGTAGGTCGGAAATTTTTTGTTTTCTGCTGCGTTACCCTACAAAAACAAGTTAGACGTCCTCTAATTTGTTGTTGCATGTTTTACGTGGCTGCTATGGGTATCTAGCAAGAACGATTCTTACCTACGCAAAACCACAACGGTGATATGCAAGTTGCTATTTGACCTTCTACAAGGACCGCCTTCGTCGAATCCGATTCAACTAAGGTGGGAGAGACAGACACCCGCCAGCCATCTTATGCAACAAAGTCGCATGTCAGTCGATGGAACCGGTCTCATGTACGTGGACATGTAAAGTTGGTCCGGGCCGCTTCATCCCACAATACCGCTGAATCAAGAAAAGACTAAGGAAGGAAGCAATCTGAATATCAACGCCCACAAACTCCTTTGTGTTCTACTCGTGATGTCATCTACGCAAAGACCTAGCTCTGATACCACTGTTGGGGAACGTTGCATGGGAAACAAAAAATTTCCTACGCTCACCAAGATCGATCTAGGAGATGAACATCTACGAGAGGAGAGATTGCATCTACATACCCTTGTAGATCGCTAAGCAGAAGCGTTAAGAAACGCGGTTGATGTAGTCGAACGTCTTCGCGATCCAATCACGATCATTTCCGCGAACTCCCGATCAAGTGCCGAACGGACGGCACCTCCGAGTTTAGCACACGTGCGGCTCGGCGGCGTCCTCTCCTTCTTGATCCAGCACCTCCCCACCTTTATATAGGCGTGGAGGGGGCTGGTGGCTTGCCATCCAAGGCCCTAGGGTCATTGGCCAAAGGGGGAGGAAGGAAATCCCTCCTTTCCTTCCCCACCGATCGCTATCCCCCCTTTTTAGGGATCCTGATCTTATCCCTTTGGGATATGATACTATTCCTTTTAAGGGAGGATCTTGGTGCGCCTAGATGTTGATGCAATATCTGCCTACCTTGTGTTTTGGAGATTGTTGACAGAAACAGGTATGGACTGATTTGTTTGCTAGTGCATACAGAGAGAAATAGTCCATACACGACCGAAGAGAATGCTGTCTCCGGTGGAAAGTTCGTGTAACTTCACCGAAGTATATCTGCGTTGCAGAGAAGAACGAGCTTTATTTGTTAAAGTCATACAGACGAAAGATATGATGTGAAGGAATTAACCCCTCGAAGATTTATGCTGAAGCGAAGCATTTGTTTCGGGTCAGTCGTCCGAAGAAATTGACTGCAGCGAGTGGAAGTCGAAGACAAAGTGAAGACGTAGCATTCATTTCGTTGTTCTTCTTTCATTCCTTTTGAGTCATAGGACCTCCGTACTATTAAGAGGGGTATAGGTTCTCGAAGGTTAGATCCGCTGTGATGCTTAGCCAAAACCTATGAAAGTTGCGAGAGAAATCTCTTTGTGTTCCGAGCAAATACTTGCCAGCAAGAGACTGTGATCTTCTTCGCTGCTAGAGATTTTTCTCGGACCGAGGAGTTAGCATTACTTGTTCCTCAAGTAATGTTACCATTGCTCCCAAATCCAACCGTTATGAAACGTGTCGGTTGGCCATTGGCTGGATCGCGTGTCCAAAATGGTCATTTCCCATCCGGGAAGGCTGCGTCTATAAATAGCCACCCCGCTCCAACGTTGTCCGTTGGCTGCTCCGCTTAAGATTTCCGAGAAGATTGATTGAGCAACCCCTCTCCGAGTGATTTGAGTTTAAGATCCACCGAGAGAAAAATCAAGAGCCGAAACTTAGACAGTGGTTGAGCATCACAGTAGTTCTGAGTTAGGGTTCTTGTACCTATTACTCTTGAGAGCTGCCCACTCTCTAGACGAATAGGTGTCGGCTCGAGTGTCGGAGAGTATTGTCTTCACCGAGCGAGATCTTCAGCAACCAAGACTAATTGTGGTTCGCGAAGATAACTGGAGAGAGTTTATCTTCAGTGAAGGTGTGGAGATAGCCGACAATTATCTACCACGAGTGAAATCAACTGGAGTCTGATCAGCTCCGAAGTTGATGGAGAACAGGGCGAGGAGAGTTTATCCTCTGTGTTAAATCACAACCCCTCCAACCAGACGTAGTCCTTTGGCAGAAGGGCGAACTGGTCTACCAAATCCTTCTGTCGCCATCGAGCACCACTGGTTCGCTTTACATTACTGCATTTCCTTCAGCAGTTTGCATTCTTATTCGGTGTCGATAGTTGTACCTGATCAATCACAGTTATTCAATTGTCTGTCAGATCCTCATTTTCATATTGTATCATCTCTGACTGATTTACTTCGGAACATTGTTTGACTGTGATTTCATACTCGCTGTATTCATTCACCGTGTCACCCATTCTACGTGCATTTCATTCACAGTTCATACCTAGTTTTCAATCAGTATTCAGCATCTGTTGATACTTTGCAATACCATCGTCCATGCCAGACTTATGATATTCATCGCTTGATAGAATTGCTTCAGTTCATATCGATAGATTTGATCCTCAATAGTGAGATAAATCAAGAGTGCTACTACCGAACATTATTTCCGCTGCTGTGTTTGGGATCGGTTCATAACTTTTGAAAGAAAATTTGAATCTCCCATTCACCCCCCCTCTGGTCGATATACTCTCGGTCCTAACACTAGACCAGGGTTGTGGGGACTTTCCCCACTACCCACGTTCATGTGGGTCCCCCATGCAGGTGGGCCCCACTCCGGAACCTTCTAGAACCTTCCCGGTACAATACCGAAAAAACTCGAACTTTTTTCGGAACCCGATAACAACTTTCCATATATGAATCTTTACCTCCGGACTATTCCGGAGCTCCTCATGATGTCCCAGATCCCATCCAGGACTCCGAACAACCTTCGGACTTTCCACTATTAATATCTCAATATTACCCTAGCGCTACCGAACGTTAAGCGTGCGACCCTACGGGTTCGGGAATATGCAGACATGACCGAGACTCCTCTCCGGTCAATAACCAATAGCGGGACCTGGATGCCCATATTGGTTCCTACATATTCAACGAAGATCTTTATCGGTCGAACCTCGATGTCAAGGATTCAGTCAATCCCGTATGCAGTTCCCTTTGTCCATCGGTATGTTACTTGCTCGAGATTCGATCGTCGGTATCTCCATACCTAGTTCAATCTCATTATTGGGAAGTCTCTTTACTCGTTCCGTAATACAAGATCCCGTGGTTAACCCTTTAGTCACATTGCTTGCAAGCTTATTGTTATGCTGTATTACCGAGTGGGCCCTGAGATACCTTTCCGTCATACGGAGTGACAAATTCCCAGTCTTGATCAATGCCAACTCAACAGACACCCTCGGAGATACCTGTAGAGCATCTTTATAGTCACCCAGTTACGTTGCGACGTTTGATACACACAAGGTACTCATCCGGTGTTAGTGAGTTGCATGATCTCATGGTCATAGGAACAGATACTTGACATGCGGAAAACGATAGCAATAAACTTGACACGATCATATGCTACGTTCATAGTTTGGGTCTTGTCCATCACATCATTCTCCTAATGATGTGATCCCGTTATCAAATGACAACTCATGTCTATGACCAGGAAACCATGGCCATCTTTGATCAACGAGCTAGTCCGATAGAGGCTCACTAGGGACATGTTGTTGTCTATGTATCCACACATGTATTTGTGTTTCCAACCAATACAATTATAGCATGGATAATAAACGATTATCATGAACAAGGAAATATAATAAAAATCATTTTATTATTGCCTCTAGGGCATATTTCCAACACTGGCGTGGTCCTCACATCCCCCACTGGCGATAATATTCGGTACATACTCCAGATCATGTACACCGACTCCAACAACGCAGCCGAATATGAAGCTCTGTTGCATGGACTTCGGATTGCGGTGTCAATGGGCATACAGTGGCTCGAGGTACGAGGAGATTCTAATCTCGCCATCTCTCAAGTCAACGGTGAATTCGACGCAAAAGACCCAAAAATGACAGCATACCGCAACGCCGTCCTAAAAATCTCCGCCCGTTTTGAAGGACTGGAGTTTCACCATATACCTAGAGACAGCAATCAAGCTGCCGATACCCTTGCTCGATTGGGCGCCAAGCGCGACCGTGTCCCTGAGAACACCTTTTTAGAAGGACTCTTCAAGCCGTCCGTGGTGTGGCAGGAGGATGCCCAGGGCTCGGAAACCAATACCTCCGGAGAGCTCACCCCTCCGCCTATCGAACCAGACGAAGGAATTATCGGGGGCTCGGCCATCGAAATGACATCTTCGGCTCACGAAGTCACGGCGCTAATTACGCCATGGACCGAGCCCTTCCTCGCCTACCTCCTCCGCCAAGAACTACCGGCTGACCAGACTGAGGCATGGCGTATCATTCGACGATCTAAAGCCTATAAAGTCCACGAGGGAGAACTATATAAGAAAAGCACTACTGGCGTCCTCCAAAGATGTATATCCGAAGAGGAGGGAAGGCAGCTGCTGGCCGAGATTCACGCTAGCATGGGCGGTCATCACGCGGCAGCTCGGGCCCTGGTCAGCAAGGCTTTCCGAGTAGGGTTTTTCTGGCCCACTGCCCGAACAGACGCCCAAACATTGGTCCAACATTGTGTTGGATGCCGGCTCTTTGCAAATCAGAGCCATATGCCCCCCACGGCCCTTCGGACGATACCGATCACTTGGCCTTTCACGGTCTGGGGGCTGGACATGGTCGGACCACTTAAAGGGGGGACCAAGAAAAATAAATATCTACTCGTCATGGTAGACAAATTCACTAAATGGATTGAGGCAAAGCTGGTAACTTCAGCCAAGTCTAAGCCGGTCATCGACTTTATATCCGGCGTCGTACACCGTTACGGTGTCCCCGATAGCATAATAACGGATAATGGATCCAATTTTACCGCCCAGGAAGTCAAAGACTGGTGCGCTAATTTAGGCATTAAGCTCGACTATGCCTCGGTATATCACCCACAGTCTAATGGACAGGTCGAGAGAGCTAATGGACTGATCTTGAGCGGCATCAAGCCCCGTTTGGTCCGATCTTTAAAAGAATCTGACTCCCATTGGGTCGAGGAGCTTGACTCCGTATTGTGGGGCCTGCGCACCACTCCTAATCGATCCACGGGCTACACACCGTTCTTCAAGGTGTATGGGGCAGAAGCCGTCCTCCCCAGCGACCTTATTCACGACGCCCCTCGGGTCGTATGTATGAAGAGAAGGAGGCTGAGCTAGATCGGCAAGACGATCTGGACGCCTTGGAGGGCGAGCGCGACATAGCTCGGGCTCATTCTGCTTTTTATCAGCAGCAGGCCAGACGTTATCAGAGCAGGGAAGTACGGGCAAAGGCCTACAACGTCGGCGACCTCGTCCTGCGCCTCCCGAAGAAGCAGAAGCATAAGCTGTCGCCCAAATGGGAGGGGCCCTTCATAATCGATCAAGTACTTGCAGGCGGAGCATATCATCTCCGCGATCCATAGGACGACCGCCTCGAACCAAACCCATGGAACGCAGCTCGCCTACGACGCTTCTACGGCTAACTCTGCGACCTTACCTTGTTCGGTTTCTCCCTCTCGGGTTTATATTTTCTTTCCCGGGTTGTGTTCGGATATGCCGAACTATGTTAAATTTTTTTCGGCAAACATCTTTGAATGTACCACATGCTGTTACCTGGGGGCTTCTTTTACGGAGCCAATCATATTTTATTTATGCAACCATTCGTTTTTACGTGTTCGCAGCCTTCCTGTATCGTTCTAAAGCCACTATATGCATCAATTTGACTTAAGATTTGGCCAAGCTGGGTTGCCTCGCTCCTATGTTTACCCCCTACGTTCCTGATTGTTCGGCTAGGGAGTAAAGGGAGCCCCTCTGTGATTGTTACGCCCGGATTTCCCGGGTACGTACCTCAGACGGGTGAATCCAAAAGCTAGCATTCTTAAGAACATAATTGGTCGCCCACGAGGGAAGTGAAAATAATTGGCCGCACTAGCCAAGATTCCGGGGTTATTTTCCCGAAGAAACCATCCCCGTCTTCTCCGGGTAGCCGGTTATACGACCACGATTAACGTGGTAACCCGAAGAAAGGAGCCCATAGAGGAACTATTTTTGTCAAAAGATGTTTCTTACGTTAAACAATAATATAACATAACTCCCTTAGCGCGTTTTTGTCTGTTTGCACCAAGTGGCCGGATTGCCTGGTTCTCCGAAGTGTTTTCCGATATTTTTGGATCACATAGTAGTAAACACTCCTCGGCTCCTGGCCGAGGAGGCGGAAGCCGATGGCTGGTTAAGACAACGTTTTACGCACGGTTTGGAGACTATTTGATGTAAAGTACATAGATACATAGAATCAAACTGTTAATCTTGATCAAGACCATCTATCATGGTCTCCAGAGCACAATCTGCTTGGGACAACCGAGCTGCGGGCATAACCTGGTCATATACCAGATGCACGGGCACTTCCTGCCCATCTGGCCCTACCGGCCCAACCCTAGCTAAATGCTCCGGTTCCAGCTTGGTGAAACGGGTCTTGATCATCGCCCAAGCTTTCCGTGCTCCGTCACGACAAGATGACATCTTCCATAACTCAAAGCGGCGCCGAGCTCCTTTGAAACAATTCGTGAGTTCGGCCATCCCTTCCGGAGCCCCTTCGCCAGGCCACAATGCTTTGAACATTCTCTTCATGGCTTTCCGGGCCCGCTCATGTACGGCGGATAGCTCCTTCAGAAGGTCGCGCCCGAACAAGTCGGCCTCCTCTTCGGGACGCCCGGTCAGAAGAACTACAACGAGACGTGGCGTTGTTCATATTGCTGCCTAATATGTGCAGTTTATGAACTGACAAATTAGATTGCACTTACCGAACATGCCCGCTTTCAGTCTCTGGTTCTCCTCTGGGGATAGGGCCAGTTGAGCTTTCAAGCTTTTAATTTCTTGAACCTGTTGTTCGCCTTCTGCCTTCAGCTTATCCCTCTCCTCATGACTTCGGGAAAGCACCCGGTGGCCAGCCTCTTGTTGTGACTCCGCATACCTTTGAGCTTCCCTGGTAATATCCAGATCCTTCTGCAGCTGCTTTATTGACTCGGCTGCTATGGAATCATCTTTCATTAGCAGAAGTGTTCCATTAATTTTTTCTTAAAACAACTGTAAGTTCGGCACTTACCATGTGCCTCTCTGGTGAATTTCTTCACACCCTCTAGCTCGGCTTTCACAGACTCTAATTCTGTTCGCACCAGCTTGAGGTCCTTGGACAGCTGTTTGTTTTGCTCCCGAACAGTCTGCACAATCGCATGGTATCTCAAATATCAGACCCTTAACTCGGCCGTCCCGCCCAAATTAAGGCTCGGGGGCTACTGGGTTAGATACTAGTTGTCAAAACCAATACTATACCTGCACTTTTGTAGACATGAGCTTCACTGCCCCTTCAAGTCCCATTCGGGCAGCGCCGAGGTACGCGTCTACCGAACTAAGAGCATTAAACTCCTGATCGGAAAACGCGGAGTGCCGAAGTGACGCCTTACGCCGCCGATGATTCATCACACTTTCAACCTCGGAGTTAGTGACCGAGACGCCTCCTGAGTCCTCAGGATGTTGGTCCTCGGTAGGGACCCCCGGAGTAACTCCGGTTACAGCTGGCGACCTCGGGTTTGAGTCACCCCTCGGCACCTCTTCAACATCCTCAGCCGAGGGCGGTTCTACATATCGTCTACAGGACACCGTGGAAAGAATTATTGGCATACTCGGTGGACGACGAAGATAGAGGCTATGACGGTACGACGGCTGCGTTACCTCTTCGGGCGGGGCGCGGACGATGTAGCTCCCGTTGGGGCCGCGCGTCTGGTCGCCCCACGACCTCTCGTCGCTGGGGCCGCTGGTGCCGCTCTTGCGGCTGTCCGGCGCGTCGTACGGCAGCCCTTGGGAGTAGGTGTCAGTGTATTCGGAGCAGCTACGGCTGAGTGTTTCTTTCGAGCAGAAGCCCGTTGGCCACTTACAACGGAGGAGGGAAGCGCCCCGGGATGATCGGCCACGAGGGCCACCTTAGAACCATCAAGGCTCTCCTGGTAGAAGACCCCCTCCTCGAAATCAATTGATGTTTCAGGGTCATCATGGAACCCATGATCATCATCACGAGAGTGATCCTCCGGTTGAGGAGCAGGGCAGCTCACCGTCTCGATCCAGCGCCTCCAGTTCTGTTCGGACATGATTGAAATCTGGTTAAGAAAAATTTGGTGTGCTTTCCGAACTATAAAACGTGGTCGGACTCACCATCACTAGTAGAAAACAGGGCATCAGTCCCGGTTCTAGAGGGCCTTTAGTCCCGGTTCTGCAACCGGGACTAAACAATCGGGACTAAAGGCCCCCACTTTTAGTCCCGGTTGGGTTACGGACCGGGACTAAAGGAGCTCCACGTGGCCGCTGTGGGCGCCCAGGCAGGAGGACCTCTAGTCCCGGTTGGTAACACCAACCGGGACTAGAAGGCAGCCACGCGTCAGCACCTGCCAGGCGCTGGGGGTTTTTTTTTGAAAGGAGGGGTTTAGGGGTTTTGGAGGGTTTAGGGGTTTCATATTGTGTTTCCCCTTTTCTTTTTGTGTTTACCATTCAATTCCTTTACATTTAGGGTTTTCATTTTTATTTTATGTTTTTCATTCAACTCAACGCTAGCTACTACATATAGCAATGAAGGAACCATTACACAACAACGTCATGATCAATATACAGAGAGAAGTGACCTCTCTTTCTCGGTGCTTGGTCGAACAACAAGTTTTCGTATATCTATTCGACGCTACTACATATAGTACAAGTTCATGCATATATACAATATAACATCTCTTACGATCCCTAATATCTAATTACCAAAATCGCATTGCCAAACCCGATGGTATTCTTCGTCTGTAGGTATGACATAGTCAAGAAAGAATCCCACCAATTCCTCTTGAATTGCTCGTATGCGATCAGTTGGTAGGAGTTCGTCCCGCTTCCGCCAGATCTAATTTAAAGAAGGGGGCAATATATATATATATATATATATATGAATGAAACTCAACACAATTGATGGTAATAAAATAAAAATGTGAATATTGTTTACGTACTTCAAATTGTTCTTCAGATCTGCCCCGCTCAGAGGTCTTGTGGCGAATGAACTCGCAAACGTAGTATCCACATAAATTATTCCCGGGTGCCTGCCACAAGCATTTTATGAGAATAGAGTTCAATTAAAATGATAATCAAGCATGATAATGGTATTGAAACTAGAATCAATGAGAGATGCGCGGAACTAGCTAGTAGTGCTTACTTTGGGGTGTGAAAATTGCAGCTCCTTTTTCCATTCACCCCTAACCTGGTGGGTGAACTTTTTCCAAACCCTGCCCGGCAAAGAAAATGACTACTTGATATCAGGAAATGAACGAAAGTTGCCGATATGGTGCGATAATGATTGAACTTACTTCTGGAGCATTTGACTCATGTCCGCCCACTCCTTAGGCTCTTTACGTCTCGAGTCCAAGACAATTACTAGTCCCACGTCAAGCTGAATGGCTAGCAGAATATAGTGGAACCTGCGCCCGCATAACTCATCAATTACGCTTAACCTCGAGTAAGCGAAACAGAATGTGCACAAGACAGTAACACTCACTGGAAGTTGTAAGGAAATAGTATTTCCCTTTTGTTTTGTTGTCCAAGTAACGCCTTTACCAAGTTTTTCTCTGTATCATCGGGGTTTTTTTGTACCGTATATTCATTTACGGTATTTGGGTTAATGAACCCAATTTCATAGATTTTTCCTCTGCATTCGCGGATCTTCAATCTGCATAATATAGTGTGAGGATAATTATACATGCAATGAACGAGCTGAGCTAGAGACTTAATTACAGAAAAAATACTTACAGACAATAGCAACTGACAATAGTTTTGTCGAGGGCGTCTTGATTGTATAACTGAAATAATTCTTCAAATTCAATGTACAACGCCTCGACTCCATTGAAGTAGTGCTCATATTTAATTCCCACTAAGATACTGTCGGTCCCTTCCTTGCAGGCTTTCAAGTACCAGTCATGCAATGTTCGCATCATCGTTCATAGATGCGGGAGCTGCTGAAGTCTAACGAGAGGCTTCTCGTGCTCGTATCTAAAGGCTACCTCAGCCATTTTGAACTGTACCTCATCGCCTAAGTAATCACCAAGAGTGTAACCAGGATGAGCGGCCGCTACCCCCGGATCATTAGCGATATCGGGAAACACCTTGAGCGGGGGGCACGATTGTTTTTCCTGTTCGCCGAGCTAGGGAATTGTTTTCCCACTTCTTGCAGCACTGCTAGTACTTCCTGACCTTTTCGCTTCATTAAATGTCTTTACAATACAGCGGTCATAGTGTGAGAGCGGCGGAGGAGGTGGTGGTCGCTTAAGGGCATCCAGACAGCGCTTCGCTTTTACCGAATCAATTTTCTCCTTTGGATCTGGACGTTTCGGTGCAAGCTGGCGTTTCACATCGACAGCCACGATCTCGTTGTTTTCCTCCTCACTCATGTCGTATCGTAACTTGGCAGGAGCCTTCTTGACGCTTGGACCGGCTCTGGATTTCTTCGTTGTTGTACTGCTAGCCGCCGGAGCGGCGGCGGTTCTCTTCCGCCGTTGCTGAGGCGGCGGAGGAGGCAGAGTCAGCTGACACGGCGAAGGAGGCGGAGTCCGCTGATGCGGCGGAGACAGCTGAGGCGGCGGAGTGTGCTAACGCGGCGGAGACGACTAAGGCAGCGGAGATAGAGCAGGACTGTGAGGAGTCTGCAGAGGGGGCGTCCATTGTGGAAGCACGATGTTTTCCTTTCTCCATAGAATGGTAGTCCTTACGGCATCTACCAGATGAGTCTCCCCTTCACCTGTAGGGTACTCAAGGTCCAGCCCCTCGAATCCGTTGGTAACTTCATCCACCCCGACAATAGCATAGCCATTTGGAATCGGATTGCAATGGAAAGTTCCATCAGGTCGAGGAGGTAAGACATAGCCGACCGCCACCATCAAGGTTAGGTTGCTGCATTTCGCCATTAGCTCATAATATTCCCTCTCCGTGATATCATCCACGGGGTAGCGAGGAGCCGTGGTATCAGGCCGAAAGAGCTCCGTGGAAGCCACGCTGCTTTTCCGCTGAGATGGTGGGGTAGCTTCATGGGCAGTATCGGATGAAGGATCTTCGTGCTGCTGAGATGGTGGGCCGGTAGCTCGCTGACTAGTAAGTGTCTCTAGTTTCTTCTCCTGCAACGCTAATCTTTCTTTTACCTTCTGCATCTGGTCTGCATTCTCTTTCTTCTTTCTCCGTTGGCTTCTATAACCAGTCCTGTCGGGAAACCCATGCACCCACGAAACGGAGCCTGATGTGCCTCGTGTTCGTCCAGGGTGTTCAGGATTCCCGAGGGCGCGTGACAGCTCGTCCTTCTCTCTGTCGGGATGGAACCTCCCTTCCTGCATGTCCTTGATTGCTTCCTGAATCTTTATGACGGGTGTTTCAAGTTGTTCTTTCGTGTAAACACACTTCCCTGTTTCTGGGTCCAAAGTTCCCCCATGCCCGAAGAACTAAGTCCTTGCCCGTTCGGGCCAGTTCAATGTCGCTGGTTGGATCCCTTTAGCAAGCAGGTCGTTCTCAGCTTTGTCCCACGTAGCCCGGGCAACCTTGTAGCCACCTGACCCCGTAACATGGTGATATAGCTTCTTTGCAGCATTTAGCTTATTTGTCTGTGACCTGTTCTTAGCTTTCTCCGATTTCTTGTATGCCACAAATGCAGGCCAGTGATCTTTTATCTTCGCATATTGACCGGTGAATTATGGAGTCTCGTCTTTCTCGACAAACTGTTCGTTCAATCTTTTCTTCCAGTTCTTGAATTGTTCTGCCATCTTCTTAAGAGCCCATTTTTTTACTTTTCGTTGTATAACTAAGTTATTAGGATCCTCCTCTGGCGGTAGGCTGAAATTTATCATGAGCAAGTTCCAAAGCTCATCTTTGCATCTATCGTCGACATAAGAAACTCCATCGTCCTTCTTCTTATTCCATTCTTGGATGCTGATCGGGACGCTGTCCCTAACAACAAATCCGCACTGATGTATAAATCGGTCTTGGGTCTGCTTGGGAACAGTCGGTTTGCCATCTGGATCGACTTCTTCGATCATGAACCTTTCATTCTCGCCCAACCTTTTCTTCAGGCCTTGTCTCCTTATAGAAGTTTGGCTCGATCCGAAGGGCTAAAAGAAGAAAGAAGCGTTAATATATGTACATACAAAACAATTAATGCATCTAGTCAGCAGAGGCCTAATTAATATATATACCTCGCCGGACTTTGCAACAGTTAAGGCTCCAACACCGGCGGAGCCGTCATCTTCTCCCTCCTCCATTCGATCACCGGAGCCGTCATCTTCTCTTCCCTCACCATCGGAGTCGTTGAGAAACTGTGAGGTGATGATATCATCATCTCCGTCGCGGATTATTTCCTCCAACGCCTCTTCTTGTTCTAAGTCTCTGTCGTGTTCCATAGTTTCTACAAATATTACAACATGGCAATATACAACCATGAGAGATGGATTAGTGGCAAACATAGACCTAATCACAACAAGGAATCATATGCATATGAGCAATGGATTAGTGGATTATCGGGGTTATGTTTTAACGACCCCCTCCCCCCTCATGTCGAAGTTATACCGAAATTATCGGGGTTATGTTTTAACGACCCCCCCCCCCTCATGTCGAAGTCAATAAACAACATGAAAATTTGTAAGTGATTGCTAAACTTTGATGCTTCATTTATATGAAGATCAATTATCCAATATAACTATGTTCGCGATATGAGGCATTGGACATTATCTAGAATCATATCTGATGAGTCATCCTATCTTTCGGGAGAGGATACTTTGCGGACCGCCTCTCTCATGCCTGTCCGATCGACGTGCAAATCAGGTTTTCATATGCCTCAAAATCAAAGTTATCGGGGTTATTTTTTAACGACCCCCCCCCCTCATGTCGAAGTTACGACGATATTTGTACAAGATGAATACAAGATTTATACACAAGATGAATAAAAAATGAATACAAGATGAATACAAGATTTATGCACAAGATGAATACACAACTCAACAAATGAACCAACCATCATCCTATGAACAAAACTCAACATACAACAAATGGACACCTTTTGTCGAACAGCGGAGGGACGATCAGGGACCAACTCCACGGAGATACAACACCACAACCTGTAATTCCACGGAGATGTAACACATGGCAAAACATGCTTACTGAACTAATTCAAATGACCCCTAGATCAATGGCAATCATCATGATCAAGTTGACAAGTATTAACAGATTTTCAGACTTAGTGGCAGAAAACAGATTCATGATGCAACCTTTGAGGCAAGTAAAATATATGCTACAACAGTTTTTCATGGCAACAAAGAGCATGGCAAGCATGTACTAATTACCCTCAACAAAACACTCTTACTGATCATGATCCAAATATGCACAGATTTGTTGCAAACCTCAAGGCAAAATGCAAAGTATTAATACTGCCAGTTTCAGACTTAGAGAAAAATAGCATGGCATATATGGCAGAAATGAATAGATAGCAAGTTTACAAGCTTGTAGCACTCACTACAGGTCCTAACATGGCATGAACTAAAATCTACTAGCAAGATGACATCAAAATGCTCCTACTTCATGTTCAAAGATTGCCCAAAAGATGCTTGCATTAAAACATACAAAAAAGACAAAATGAACTCTAATGCAAAAATGTTGTTCTTCAATTTGGTTATATGCTCACTAATTGCAATCTATATATATCCATACACATTGCACACACATTGCAATCTATATATATGCATACATATGCATTCATCCACTAATTGCAATATGCATCTATCCATACACATTGAGAAAAAAACCAAGTCCAACATATCCATACAATTTATTCATCCATACAAATTAAAAAAATTAACTACAACATATCCATACAATCTATCCATACATTCATCAACACACCTCTATTACTACCTCATATCCATACTAAACAAATTTAACATCACAAAATTTCAAACAAAGTGATGAACTAGGGTTCACCTACTGCCAAATAATGCATCAAAACTAAAAGGATCTGACAAAAAATATTTGGAGGGATCGATCAATACATCCATCCATGAATCCATCCATCCATCCATTTGGGGAAGAGGGAGAGGAGGGGGAAAGGGTGCTCACCGTGGGGCGGTGACGATGAGGAGGGCTCGATCGGGGGCGGCGACGAGGAGCGGGCTCGGGGGTGGCGATGCTCGGGGAGGACGGCGAGGAGGTCCGGCGATGGTCAGCGGGCTCGGGGACGGCTCGGGGCAGGGCGTCACGACAGCCTGGCGGCGGCGTGTGGTGGTTCGGCGTCGGGGCAGAGGAGCGAGAGAGAAAGAAGATTGGGGAGGAAGAAGGCAACGCGCGGTTTATATAGCCCGAGCTTTAGTCCCGGTTGGTGGCTCCAACCGGGACTAAAGGCCTACCTTTAGTCCCGGTCCGAGCCACCAACCGGGACTAAAGGTGAATTTCACCTGCCCAAAGGGCGCGAAACCCAACCCTTTAGTCCCGGTTGGTGGCTCGGACCGGGACTAAAGGGGCCTTTAGTCCCGGTGGGAGCCACCAACCGGGACTAAAGGGTTAGTCCTGGCACAGCCGAGGGGCGGTGGGAGTTTAGTCCCACCTCACCAAGCGAGAGGCACTCACAGCGGTTTATAAGCCCGCCTGCGGCTACCGTTGCAACCTCCTCTCAAAGCACAGACAGCTCATCGTCTGACCTGGCCCCTCTCTGCCCTATGGGTCCTACTGATAGCAGAAATTCGTGCCCCGCGGGCCTGCATCCTAGCCCATATATTGTTGGGTTTCTAGTCGTATGCAGGCCGTGGTGTGTGAATTCTCCTGCTATTAGACAGGCATTTTTTTATTTTTTTTATTTTTTGCATATGTTATGTCAATTTTTTGACCTTCTTTAAATCACATCCTAATTTTTATACATACTCACTTATGTGTAATACACATGATTATCAAATAATTTCAACAAAATATATGAAATTCTAAAAAATGCAAAACTTTCATATTCTTTCTGTGTTAATGAAACAGATCATGCCTATTTTTGGTTTTAATTCTAAAGTTTTCTTTTAAACAGATGCATACATGCCTAGTTTTCATTTAATTCTTTTTGCTATTAAAGTTTTTAACAAAAAATACTTTATGAAAATTTTAGTTGCATAAATTTTATATAATTTTAAGTTAATATTATTTTGATCATAACTAGAGTTTTATAAAAGCTTTTTAGTTGATTCTTTTTGCTATTGAAGAATATTATAGTTTTGTTTTAGTTGATCGTAACTAGAATTTTATATATATGTCAATTTTTTGACCTTCTTCAAATCACATCCTAATTTTTATACATACTCACTTAAGTGTAATACACATGATTAACAAATAATTTCAACAAAATATATGAAATTCTAAAAAATGCAAAACTTTCATATTCTTTCTATGTTGATGAAAGAGATCATGCCTATTTTTGGTTTTAATTCTAAAGTTTTCTTTTAAACAGACGCATACATGCCTAGTTTTCATTTAATTCTTTTTGCTATTAAAGTTTTTAACAAAAAATACTTTATGAAAATTTTAGTTGCATAAATTTTATATAATTTTAAGTTAATATTATTTTGATCATAACTAGAGTTTTATAAAAGCTTTTTAGTTGATTCTTTTTGCTATTGAAGAATATTATAGTTTTGTTTTAGTTGATCATAACTAGAATTTTATTTAACTTTATTTCATGATATAGATTTTCATCAGATAGTGACAAAATAGCTAGTTCTATCAAGTTATTTTCATATGTACCATTGCGCAACATATTCACCTTAAATTCCGATACTTTTTGTTAACCTAATTTATTTTGATGCATAGACACATAGTGATTCAAAGAAAGCCGACACCAATGTTCCCTATGTGAAGGAGATAGACCCTTACTATAAATCTTCTAGAAGATTCATAGTATTTTCTGTTAACCTAATAATGTTATATTTTCTTTATGTCATACAACGTTTCTCTCTTATCATCTCCGATCAGAGAAACCACATAGTACCTCCAACTTTATGTCATACAACGTTTCTCTCTTATCATCTCTGATGCTTCTGCTATATTCATCTATGTCAAGATGTTTAAGCCATGTCTATATTAACCTTGTTATTATATATGGAGCCACCAACCAGGACTAACCGCGTATGATCAACCTTGCATAACATGTGACTGAAAGGATAGGAATAATTGAAATTTCATAACTTAATAAATAATTATTATAAAATCATGTTTCAAATGCCAAAATGACCTAGCTAGCTCTTACAAAGATTCCCTCCGGTTTGTTCGAAGTGGCACTTTCCAGCTGTAAGTCTGGAAACTCACACTAGAGAGAAAGTGATGGCGGTGAAGCCGGTCACATCCCAGAGTGGGATCTTGGGGTATAAAACTATTTCTTCGCGTGTGTCCCTTGCTTATTGCACCGTAACCATGGATAATCTTCAACATTTAACAGGATGCTTGGGTCAGTCTTCACTCTGAAGGGAGAAATTTCATGAAACTTTTCATAATCTTCTGACATGTCTGTCTTGTCCTCCACTCCCACGATGTTTCTTTTCCCTGAAAGAACTATGTGGCGCTTTGGCTCATCATATGACGTATTCACTTCCTTATCTTTTCTTTTTTCTCGGTTTGGTAGACATGTCCTTCACATAGAAAACCTGCGCCACATCATTGGCTAGAACGAATGGTTCGTCTGTGTACCCAAGATTGTTGAGATCCACTGTTGTCATTCCGTACTGTGGGTCTACCTGTACCCCGCCTCCTGACAGATTGACCCATTTGCACTGAAACAAAGGGACCTTAAAATCACGTCCATAGTCAAGTTCCCATATGCCCTCTATGTAACCATAATATGTGTCCTTTGCCCTATTGGTGTTTGCTGCATCAAAGCGGACACCACTGTTTTGGTTGGTGCTCTTTTTATCTTGGGCGATCGTGTAAAATGTATTCTCATTTATCTCGTACCCTTGGAAAGTCAATACAGTCAAAGATGGTCTCCTAGCCAACAAGTACAGCTCATCTCCAAGAGTGGTGTTACCCATGAGATGTGTTTGCAACCAACCGCCGAAAGTCCCCATGTGTTCACGTGTAATCCAGTCGTCAGACTGCTCCGGATGTTTGGAGCGTAGAATATTCTTGTGTTCATTGATATACGGGGCCACCAAGGTAGAATTCTATAGAACTGTGTAGTGTGCTTGCACCCAAGAATGCCCGTCCCTACATATTATTGAGTTCGGTCCTAGCGTGCCTTTTCCACCCAGTCTCCCCTCATGCCGCGATTCAGGAACACCAATCGGCTTAAGGTCAGGAATAAACTCAACACAAAACTCAATGACCTCCTCTGTTTGATGGCCCATGGAGATGCTTCCTTCTGGCCTAGCACGGTTACGAACATATTTCTTTAAGACTCCCATGAACCTCTCAAAGGGGAACATATTGTGTAGAAATACAGGACCCAGAATTGCAATCTCGTCGACTAGGTGAACTAGGACGTGCGTCATAATTTTGAAGAAGGATGGTGGGAACACCAACTCGAAACTGACAAGACATTGGACCAAATCATTATGTAACCTTGGTAGGATTTCTGGATCGATTACCTTCTGAGAAATTGCATTGAGGAATGCACATAGCTTCACAATGGCTAATCGAACATTTTTTGGTCAAAGCCCCCTCAATGCAACCGGAAGCAGTTGCGTCATAATCACGTGGCAGTCACGAGACTTTAGGTTCTGGAATTTTTTTCTCTGTCATATTTATTATTCCCTTTATATTCGACGAGAAGCTAGACGGGACCTTGATACTGAGCAGGCATTCAAAAAAGATTTTCTTCTCTGCTTTCGTAAGAGCGTTGCTGGCAGGACCTTGATACTGCTTTGGCTGCATGCCGTCTTTTTCGTTCATACGTTGTTGGTCCTCCCGTGCCTCCGGTGTATCTTTGGTCTTCCCATACACGCCCAAGAGGTCTAGCAGGTTCACGCAAAGATTCTTCGTCACCTGCATTACGTCGATTGCAGAGCGGACCTCTAGGGATTTCCAATAGGGTAGGTCCCAAAATATAGATTTCTTCTTCCACATGGGTGCGTGTCCGTCAGCGTCATTCGGAACATATTGTCCGCCAGGACCCTTTCCAAAGATTACTTGTAAATCCTTGACCATATCAAGTATATCATCACCAGTACGGAGGACAGGCTTCTTCCGGTGATCTGCCTCACCTTTGAAATGCTTGCCTTTCTTTCTCAAGGCATGCTTGGTCGGAAGAAATCGACGATGTCCCAGGTACACATTCTTCTTACATTTATCCAAATATATACTTTCGGTCTCATCTAAACAGTGCATGCATGCGTGGTATCCCTTGTTTGTCTGTCCTGAAAGGTTACTAAGAGCAGGCCAATCATTGATGGTTACAAACAGCAACGCTCGTAGATCAAATTCCTGCTGTTTGTGCTCATCCCACACACGTACATCTTTTATGTCCCACAGCTGTAAAAGTTCTTCAACTAATGGCCTTAGGTACACATCAATGTCGTTGCCGGGTTGCTTAGGGCCTTGGATGAGCACTGGCATCATAATGAACTTCCGCTTCATGCACAACCAAGGAGGAAGGTTATAGATACATAGAGTCACAGGCCAGGTGCTATGATTGCTGCTCTGCTCCCCAAAAGGATTAATGCCATCTGCACTTATACCAAACCATAAGTTCCTTGCGTCACCTGCAAAGTCCGGCCACTTTCTCTCGATTTTTCTACACTGCGACCCATCATCGGGTACTCTCAACTTCCCGTCTTTCTTACGGTCTTCTTTGTGCCATCGCAACAACTTGGCATGCTCTTTGTTTCTGAACAGACATTTCAACCGTGGTATTATAGGAGCATACCACAACACCTTGGCAGGAACCCTCTTCCTAGGGCGCTCGCCCTCAACATCACCAGGGTCATCTTGTCTGATCTTATACCGCAATGCACCGCATACCGGGCATGCATTCAAATTCTCGTACTCCTCACCACGGTAGAGGATGCAGTCATTAGGGCATGCATGTATCTTCTGCACCTCTAATCCTAGAGGGCAGAGAACCTTCTTTGCTTCGTATGTACTGTCAAGCAATTCGTTATCCTTTGGAAGCTTCTTCTTCATTATTTTCAGTAGCTTCCCAAATCCCTTGTCAGATAGACCATTCTCTGCCTTCCATTGCAGCAATTCCAGTGCGGTACCGAGCTTTGTGTTGCCATCTTCGCAATTTGGGTACAACCCTTTTTTGTGATCCTCTAACATGCGATCGAACTTCAACTTCTCCCTTTCACTTTCGCATCCTCTCTGTGCATCAACAATGACCCGACGAAGATCATCATCGGGCACATCTGGTGCCTCTTGATCTTCAGCTTCCCCCGTTGCAGTATCACCGTATTCAGGGAACATAGGATAGTTGTCATCATCCTCTTCTTCTTCGTTGTCTTCCATTATAACCCCTCTTTCTCCGTGCTTGGTCCAAACATTATAGTGTGGCATGAAACCCTTCTCAAGCAGGTGGAAGTGAAGGGTTTTCGAGGAAGAGTAAACCTTCGTATTCTCACAGACAGTACATGGACAATACATAAAACCATTCTGCTTGTTTGCCTCAGCCACATCGAGAAAATTATGCAGGCCCGTAATGTAGTCGGAGGTGCGTCGGTCACCGTACATCCATTGCCGGTTCATCTGCGTGCATTATATAATTAAGTATATCAAAAACCATTACAGAACATCATGAATAGAGAAATGACCAAATTAATACAAGTTCATCATCACATTAAAACCAAAGTACAGCAGTGATCAAATGTTATTACTGAAAAAACAAATACATAAAGTTCATACATAGTTCTCATAGAACAACATACAGCTCTCTAGAGCATCTAATTAAAACATACATTGAAACTTACATACAACTATGTATAACATTTAAATGCAACAACAAATGCGATCAAAATCGCAACTAAGGTAACAATTGATCCAACAGCATAATGATACCAAGCCTCATTATCAATGGCATATTTTCTAATCTTTCTAATCTTCAAGCGCATTAGATCCATCTGGATCTTGTGTAGATCGATGACATCGGCAACATGCAACTCCAATTTCATCTTCTCTTCTTCAACTCTTTTCAATTTTTCGTTCAAATAATTGTTTTCTTTTTCAACTAAATTTAACCTCTCGACAAGAGGGTCGGTTGGAATTTCCGGTTCACATACCTCCTAGATAAAGACATCTATGTCAAGTTGGTCGGCATAATTGTCATAAACACTAAATGAAACAAATAGTTATAAAAGATAATATACCACATCCGAATCATAGACCGGACGAGAGCCGACGGGGGTGGATACCAAAACCATGGCACTATATAATAACAAACAATAATACAAGTACGAAAATTATACAAGTAGCTATATAAATCATACAAGTAAGAATTTTTCTTTAAAAAAAAGATAAGAACAAGAGGCTCACCATGGTGGTGCCGGCGACGAGATCGGCGCGGGCGATCGACGGCGGTGAGGACGGGGACGGGGACGGTGTCGGTTCTAAATCCGGCATATCTCGTAGTAGGGGTCCTAAGCTAGGCGTCTTGGCACGATGGTAACAGGATGAACGAGGGACAAAAAGGTTTTACCCAGGTTCGGGCTCTCTCGAAGAGATAATACCCTACATCCTGCATTTGATTGTATTCATATGGGGTGTTGTACAGAGTACATGTATCTACCACGAGATTGTTCTAATGAATATCAGTCGATCTATTGACTAGCCTGGCCTCGGTTTATATATACACCGGAGGCCTAGGATTTAGGAGAGTCTTCGGCTTGTGCACCAAGTCTTGTAAAGTCTTCCTTGTATGCGTCATGGGCTGCCCGAAGTGGCCCATTAGTGAACCGCCATGGGGGTCCTCGGCTCAACCCACCTGGTCGGGAGACGATGTGGTGAGTACCCCCTAGTCCAGGACACCATCATACGGGACGGCACCCTACACATGTGCAAACTAAGAAGTTAATTTGAGCTCAAATTGTGCATCTAAATCAAATAAACTCACACATACACTCCCCCACTAAAACCCACAAACCACACTACTTCTAGAGCATTTGAAATGAGCTAAACTAGTAGTGAGAGATGAAAGGATGAAGTTGCTAACCTTTTTAGAACAGTTGGATAGTTGGTGCACCGCCAAACCTAGACAAATCTTGGGGAAAATGGAGCTTGGAGGTCGAGCTTGGAGGAAGAACAGAGGAGAAAGCTTAAGTGTGGCTCCGGCATTTCATCGAACACCTCATGTGCATATATAGGCAAAAAACAGAGTAGCCCATACCTCCACCCTTCCACGGCCAAAAAACAGAGGAGATGGGGGGGCGTGGATATATATAGGCAAAACTTCAGTCCCGGTTTGTGTCTAAAACCGGGACTAATGGCCTACCCTTTAGTCCCGGTTCCAGACACCAACCGGGACTAAAGGGTAGCAACCCCTTTAGTCCCAGTTGGTGGATGGAACCGGGACTAAAAGGTCCCAGCCGAACCGGGACTGATGCCTGCCGAGGCCCGGCCGGCGTCCTAGCCTCTCGAACCGGGACTGATGCTCCCATTAGTCCCGGTTCGTAACACGACCGGGACTAATGCTCTGATCTGGCCAAAACCAAAGCCCTGTTTTCTACTACTGCATTTCAATGGGTTTATAGCTCGCAAAGCCTTCCTTGGGCCTTAACCGAACAAATTCTTGCTCTTCTCCCTTGAATAGATCGGCCAGTATGGCTGCCGTCGCCGCCTGGACGGCAGGTCCCATCCGTGTGTACCGGGTTGCATCATCTTCCCTGTTGTAGCACCAAAGCGTCTGTATTCTCTGTTGAAGAGGCTGGACGCACCGAGCAATGGCTGCGGCCATCACGTCGATAACGGTTAGCCCGTTGTGGGCTAGCCACCTCACTTGAGCGGCCAGCCGAGTTACTTCGGCGCTTTCCTCTTGGGAAGAACTCTTCGGGCGCCAGTTGAACCGCTTCTTCAGAGAAACCGATGAGAATTCGGGCAGCCCCCTCCGAACTGGATCAAATAGGGGGACGTCTTCAATATAAAACCACTCCGAAGTGCACTCTCCGGCATCTTTCTTCGGAGTCCCTACAGGGTATCCGGTCCCGGCGATACGCCATACTTCGGCCCTGCCAACCTCGTAGATTGTCCCTCCTCGGGTACAGGGGACGAGGCAGAAGAACTTCCTCCACAACTCGAAGTGGGCCTCGCAGCCTAGGAACATCTCGCAAAGAGCGACGAAGCCCGATATATAAAAAATCGACCCTGGGTAAGGTGGTGGAGTTGGATCCCGTAAAACTCTAGTAGACCCCTCAAGAAAGGATGAATGGGGAAACCTAGGCCTCGCAAGAGGAAGGGCATGAAGCACACCCTTTCCTCCCCGTGAGGGGAAGGAAAGTTCTCTGCAAGGGCCTCCCCGTCTGCGGAGGTTAATCCGGGGCGGGTGGATGCGAGATCTGAAGCAGGGAGATATCCCTGCGTCTCGAGCCTACGTAAACGCATGAGGGATACGGAGCAGCTCGTCCAATCACCTTGGCGGGGGCTGTGAGGGCGTGAGGAAGAGCCTGGGACGCTCGCCATTGTTTGCTGGTCGCGACCTCGCAAGTACGTGAGGAAGAATGGCAGGGGGTGGGGTGCGTTAGCCTCCGCGCCCTTGGCCTATTAAAAGGGGCATTGACACCCCCCAAAAGAGGGGCATTTTTGTCCCATCGAGCCACTTGCATTCCGTGGATGCACGGAAATCGAGGGTCGTCATTTAATTCTAGTCGAAGAAAAGTGGTATGACGGCCCCACGGGGCCTCGCCAATCGGAGGATACTTCGGCAACCGAACTATTGGTGGCCGAACTAGTGCTGAATCAAACACAGGTGATGGAGGGAACTCACCACCCAAGCCGAAGACCCTTGGAGCATGGAGCTGCCGAAGACTTTCAACCTCGGCATTGGAGGCTAGTTCGGGGGCTACTGAGGGTGTCCCGGACTAGGGGGTACTCGGGCTGCCGGCCTATCTCTCGTAGGCCAGACTGGTGGGCCGCTCTCTACTCGTCGACGGAAGGCCAGATTATGGGTGACCCCGTGTATCAGAAGGAAACCTCCGAAGACTTGGCGTCTCCTCCACGGAATAATTGGCGTGACCGGCATGTTTATCCCCTGATGGTAACCGACCATATGTAACCCTAGGACCTTCTGGTGTCTATATAAACCAGAAGGCTTAGTCCGTAGAGGATGATTATATCCATTACCTAGGGTTTAGCCCATCCGATCTCGAGGTAGATCAACTCTGTAACCTTCATACAATCACATCAATACAATCTAGCAGGACGTAGGGTACTACCTCTTCGAGAGGGCCCGAACCTGGGTAAAACGCCATCTCTACGCTCTCTGTTACCCATTGATTCCTAGACCCATAGTTCGGATCCCCTACCCGAGATCTGCCGGTTTTGGTACCGACACCGGCCTTTTCTCCATTGAATTGTTCTAAAACAAAATTGCTCCTGTTACTTGCTTTCTCATTACTTTGCAACTTTCATCTATCACTATCAGTATTAATCTTGTAACTAGCAAGACAAGAGGATTGACAACCCTCTTGCCAAGTTGGGTGCAAGCAAGTTATTTGTTTGTGAGCAGGTGCTGCTAAAGTTGTTCGCTTGTTGCCTCCTATTAGTTTGATTAAACCTTGGTTCTTAACTAAGGGAAATACTTTGCTCCTGTGCTGCATCAGTCTTCCTCTTTAGGGAATCCCAACAACTCCTGTGGGAGTGGCACACGCCATGGGATTTGATAGGAGGTGGGTCAGCCAGATGATGCAACTAGTCAAAGGGGGCCAAACTGCTATCAATATCAATGGTGAGTAGGGTCTCTGTTTTAGGAACTCGAGGGGAGTTCGGCAAGGGGACCCTCTGTCCCCATTTCTCTTTAACTTAGTGGTGGATGCCTTATTGGCTATACTGGAGGAGGCCAAGGCTGCGGGGCACATTCATGGGGTGGCTCGACAGGTGGTCTAGGGAGGGCTTATCCACGTCCAATATGCCACGACGATACCCTGCTCTTGATTAGGAATGAACAGGACGACATCATTGCTTCCTCTCAACTAGGAAGGTGTTGGGCCCCCAAGTGCAAGGGTTTGTAGCAATCAGCAATTTCCATCAAGTGACCTCAAGGTTTATCGAACCAACAGGAGCTAAGCGGCATAACGAATGATCAGTACCTGCACACACAAATACAGAACTTCCTCGGCCCCGAACTTGACTAGTGAGGTTGTCAATCTCACTAGCTTACTAGTTACAAAGGATTAAACGCAACGGTGTATGGAAGATTTGATTGCAAAGAGAGAGTAAAAACAGGAAATTAAAGAGAGCGTTGATTGAAATTGAAAGTTTTATGGAAGAAGATGGACTGGGATCCATAGGTTCACTAGTGGTTTCTATCCAAAAGAAGCATGATGTGGTAAACAAATTACAGTTGGGCAGCGATTAAATTGCAATATTTATTAGTATGAATATCCATGGCATAATTAACATATGAACATCACGTCCGTAAATCTATAGACCGTTATCCAACTGCATCTATAGCTAATATTCCACCCAAGACCGCTATCCAGCATGCATCTTAAAGTATTAAGTAAAAACAGAGTATTGCAATGAATATGATGACATGAAATAGATGATATATTGTCTTCACCCAGTGTTCAAAGGACAACTATGCAACCATCTTTTTATCCCTAATGGCAACAATTCAAGACAAGCCTTTTCCACTTTCTGTCACTGCGGTAGCTTACTTGCAAGGTTGAACCCAACTATCATACACAACTCCCTCTGAAGATCAAACACCAAACTTGGCCAAAGAAAGAGAGAATAGATCAGAGAGCATATATGAATAAGAATTATGCAACAAAGAAACCAAATAGATCTCAAAAAGATTCATGGATAAATATGATCATAAAGTGACAATTCATCATATCCCAACAAACGCACCAACAGATTACATCAGATGGATCACAATCATGTAGGGCAGCTCATGTGATCTTTGTATTGAGAAGCAAGGGAGAGAAAACCATCTAGCTACTGCTATGGACTCATAGTCCGAAGGAAACTACTCACGGGCGATCATGATGGCCTTCAAGTTGATGAAGATGGCCACCAAGAAGAATTACCCCTCCGGCAGAGTACCGGAAAAGGCCTCCATATTGGATCGCGAAGAAACAGAGGTGTGCGGCGACGGAAAAATTAGGGCGATAAATTCCCGGAGGGTTTCAGAGGTATATAAAGGCACAAGGACCGAGAGGCGGTGGAAATGAGTGCCAAGGGGCCCACGCGGCCCCACCACGCACCCCCTGGCGCGAGGGAGGGGGGAGGCGTGGGGCCCCTTGGTGGCCCCCTGGCCTATGTCGGTGCTCCCTAGAACCTTCTAGATGTGAAACTTCCGCTGATTTTTTCTGGATTTTTTTGCACCCGACAAAATTGATTTTCCTAAAAAACCAAAAACATGCAAAAAAACAGCAACTGGCACTGGGTTAATAGGTTAGTCTAGAAAAATAAAAAAATGATATAAATTGACGCCAAAAGTATGCTAAATTAATATAAATTTGGCATGAAACAATCAAAAGTTATAGATACGTTTGAGACATATCAATCATCAACCTCAAATTCCTTCTGATGTGCTTTGACTCTATGTCTAGATTAAAGATCAACTTTGAGAAGAGTGAAGCTATCGTCACAGGGTGTGACTTAGAGGAGCAACTTCGTTCGGCCCACATGATGAATTGTCGCTTGGGCTCACTTCCGATGACCTGCCTAGGTCTCTCTATCGTGGCACGTGGGCTCCACATAGAGGACTAACTAGGCATCCTGGACAAGGTTGCCACTAGAGTGGAACCTTGGCAGGGCAAATTCCTCTCATCGGAAGCAAAAATAGTGATGATTAATGCTTGCCTGTCCAATGCACCGATGTACGCGATGGGTTTTTACCTTCTCCAGCAAGGAGTTCATGCAAAGTTTGACAAGGTTTCCATATTCTTCAGGCAGAAAAAGCAAGGCAAACAGAAGTACCACATGGTGCGTCGGAGCACCATTTGCTCCCCCAAAGTGGTTGGGGGTTTAGGGATTATCAACACTAAGATTCTGAATTGGTGCCTTTTGACCAAATGGGTATGGATGATTTTGACAGGCCAGGGAGGCATGTGGCTTGAGATTTTCATAAATAAGTATCTGAGACAAGGCCCGTTGGCTTCTGCTAGGATATCATGTGGATCTCAATTTGCTAGAGAGATTTTAAAGGTGCGCCACCTCATCGATTTAGGTGCCAAGCATGTCGTGGGTGATGGCCACGCCACATGTTTGTAGCTTAACCACTGGATTGGGGAGGTGTAAGGATCGAGGTATATGGTCGGGGGGGGGGGGGGTGGATAGACCTATCGCAATCTTGTGGAATAGACCACCTTGTGGACTACACCATCCACCTCTAGCGTACTACATGCCAGCTACCTTGTGGACTACACTATCCACTCCTAGCCTCATGTAGGGACATGACCTCATTGATGAGACTCACCTTCATAGGTTTGTCACCCCACTACACACTTGGACTTGGTATATTCTTATCGAGGCTTGTAGATGACCTAGTCATGCTTCAACTTTTCAACAGAGCCTCACATGGACTAACACTTGGACACAACCATGACTCACAGACACGAGGCCAACTGAACATGATAATGTGCATGCACTTGACTCCTTTATTCATCTAACTCCACACAAAGATGATCTTGATGAGATTTTCCAATCGACACCACTTCTTCCACCAACGATCATCCACCGTCTTGCCGACGACATCCTATCCATTGTCGTCACCTTGTCTCTACACCGAACGACGATCACGTGCCCTGAGGCACTAGTAGGGGTCGCCTCCCCGGGGCAAGCATAGCTTCAAATGTTGGACCTCTCTTTGGTACCAATTGTTAGATTTTGCCCTCAAGATTGATCACATGAACTAGATCACGGACACACAATCAAAAATCTTCAAATCTTTGGACCTTGCTCTGATATCAATTGTTGGATTTTCCCTCAGGATCGATCACATGAACTAGATAACAAACACACAATGGAAAATCTTATCGCCAAAGGCACGTCTCGTGCCTCTCTTCTTTTTCTTTAGTTCTCCTCTCTCAATTGTCACGGTACAAACTCATACCATAATGCATGTATACACGGATAACTCTTTTTTTAAAATTTAAACCATTTATTGAAGTCATAAATAGTAACATACATCAATGTGCAATCAAGCACAATTTGAAGATTTGCTGGAACAAAGCAGTTATTTCTGCAATGACTAGCTCCTGCAGAAGTGAAAAGACAAGTTCCTACATCATGAAGTTTGTAGGCCTATTAAGCTTGTCTATGCGCTCCATCATTACAGGTTCTACAGATCTTGAACACCTTTGAATGCTAGTTCTTTGTATTCTGCTGGAATTTATTCAAAGATGTCTGGATGCTCTAATGACACGGATTGTTATTTGGATCTCTTCACGCTGCTACTTCTGCAAGTCTAAGGTTGTCCATCAGGTAGTTGGTTCTTGTAAGGCAAAGTGCCTCCACAATTGAAGATCCCAGCTCCATGGCCTTCGCTTCTGCCTGCAGAAAAGAGCTTCCTGTAGTCATTGCAACAATGAAGACTGCATGGTTCATGCCTCCTTCTTTGGAGTAGACGAGGGCTCCTAATCCAGCATGATGAGGCATACCTGCAAAATTAGACATAGTAGAAGTGTTGTTCTTCTAGACAACATCTATGTTGAGGTTCGATCCAGCTTGTACTTTCTCTTTGTCAAACTTCATGGAAATGAAATCCTTTTCAATTATTTGCTCTGTGGTAATTCCACCTTGCATCTTGATCTCCTATGCTCCTTCACTTAGCAGCGCCTTCGCCGCATGAATGACATGTAGTACTTTCCATTCCTTGGCATTGAAATGGTGATTTCATCTAGCTTTCCAAATAAACCAAAGGATTAGAAAGATTATAGCAAAAGATTTCTGATCCCTGTAATTATCCAAGAGAAATTGGATTAACTTCAAAACTTTTGTTGCTCCTTGCTGCAGTATGCCATCCACTTTTAAACCTAAAGGAGATATGAACCAAACAGCCATGGCATAATCACAAGTGAAAAATAGGTGAATATCATCTTCCAGTGAAACACATCTCCTGTGGTAAGGAAGCACATGAGTTGATCTTGCAGCTACTCTTGTTGCTATTGGAATAGCCTGTCGGAGGAGGCGCTAAGGAAAGGCTTGCACCTTGGAATCAAAGTCTTATCACTCCAAACCTGCTTAAGACTATCTATAGTTTGAGCAGTAAGATATGTGTTCTGGACATTAGTATTCACAGGGTGGGTCAGTTTAAAATTTTGGTAAGCACTCTTAGTAGAACATATTCCAGAAGAAGTGTGCTTCCAAACAAAAGTATCATTATCATCATTAGGATCAACCAGAATCTATGTTATTATTTCAGCATTATAACAACCAAATAATTGAGCAATCAAACATATGATCCAAGTTTGTGTATTTTGCAACAAAAGATCTGAATTAGCAGAGGGACAAACAAATCCTTTATTTTGAATAATAAGATGACCATGGATATTCATCCAGAAAGGACACCAAGGAAAATTCCAAATATTCGAGATTCCTTGGAAAACTGCAAAGTACAAGAGTTCAGAAGGCTATCTTTCGCCTTGAGAATTGAACTCTAGAATGCTAATTTTGGCACTGTGATAGGAGCCTTCGAAAAGGAAGTATTTGGAAAGTATTTAGCTTTCAACACTTTTGAAGTTGTATCTTCATTATTTACTACAATCCTCCACGCTGCATTGACGAGTAAAACCTTGTTAACTGCCTCTAAATCTCTAATTCCTAGCCCCCTTATTTATGTCTACATACTTTTTATCCAAGCTTTCAAATACAAAGTTGTAGTGGCATTTTTGTCTTGAACTCTAGTCCACCAAAAATCTCTGGTTACTGCATTCATCCATGAGAGTATTTTTTGGAGAACATAATATTTGCCATGTAATAGACTAGAATTGAAGAAAAAACAAATTTTATAAGAACCAACCTACTAGCATCAGAATGCTTATTCGCCTTGTAAGTACACAGTCTAGCTTTAAATTTATCAAGAACAAAGGAATAATCTACACTTCGAATCTTTGCAGGCATGATTATAGGGTGTCCTAAGTGAATAGAAGTATTATACATATTTTGAATAGGAAAAAGAGATTTAATGAAAACCTCTTGTTGATGAGTAACATATTTACTAAAAGGACAAAAGATTTCCCCAGTTAGTAGTATGTCCTCCGGCCCTGCAAAAATGATTGATAGTATCTCTGATGACCAAAGCATGTGCCTGAGCACGGACAATAATGTCACCTGCAAACATGAGAGAATGGATGTAAGGGAAACTAGGACTGAGAGTAATCCCTTGCTTTTGACTATCAAGATGATCTTGGAGGGAAGCATCCAATTCATTAATTGCAATGACAAAGAGATAAGGGGAAAGAGGACAACCTTGACGAATTCCTCTTTGACTTTTGAATTTACCATGAACCAACCCATTTATGATAATGGAAAAAAAGTTGTAGAGATGCATGTCCTAATTAAATTAATAATTTGCTCATTGAAACCCTGCTTCAAAAGAGTAGCAACAACAAAGTCCCACTCAAGCCTATCAAGAGCTTTAGCTACGTCTATTTTAAGAACGGAAGCTTTTTGACTCCAGGATGAAAGAGAGAAAGAGCGAGTAATGTCCTAGCCTAAAATAACATTGTTGGTTATTCTTTTACCCTTAATAAAAGCTTGTTGAGTGTCAACAAATTTATTGGGGAGATGATATTTTAGTCTATTAGCCAAAGACTTGGTAATAATGATGTAAACGACATTACACATACTTATTGGACAAAAATCCTGCAAATTAATAGCATTGATCTTTTTCAGAACAAGGATAATGGAAGTTTCATTGAGAGTAGTAGATAAATTACCACTCAAGTAAAAATCACTAGCCAACACAGTGATATAATCACCAATCCAATTCCATGCAGCCTTAAAAAAAGCTATGTTTTGTCCATTAGGGCCTGGCGATGCATCACACTTCATGTCCATTAAAATAATCTAGGTTTTACCTTTAGTAGGTACAAAATTGATGAATTCATCCTCAATTCGATCTACAACAATATCATGCATATTTCTAGAAATAGGAGCATTAGCATAAGTAAATAGATTTTCATAATAGGATATGAAGGTTGAAGCAATCTGCTCAGGATCGAGCATAATTTGGCCATCCTTTTTTTGATAGAAGCAATCATGTTCCTCCTTCTCCTTTTAAGCGTGGCTACATGGTAAAATGTGGTATTTCTATCTCCAAACGCAGCCTAGTGTTTTTTTGGTTCTTTGTTTATAATATTGGGTGAGCTTGGCCATTGTTTTCTTCATACTCTTTGATAAGCTGACCTTCATTGGTGTGGTCTTGCTCTTCAGGTGGACAATTGGTTGTTGGCATGAAATTAATATGTTGGTACTAAAATAAGTATGGATTGGTGGTATAAATAAAAACTTGCATGAACAATCTCTAAGAGTTATAAACTAGAGAAGTGGATTCTTTGCAATTGTTTTGAGATGATGTGGAAGTAATTGATGAACATGTCGGTAAATCGCCGGCGTTTATTAGTGGAAAGGTGTTATTAAAGTTGGTGGTACCATGCCATTTCTTTCATTAATAAACCTAAGTTGGGAACTAAAAATAGTTACTCAAGTCAATCCACATCGAAATAGTAGTTGTAAGTAAATCGGCGACGTTGGTTTAGGCCGGGATGCGCAACGGACTTCGGTCCGCCAAATTATCCCCTCGGAGTACATGATTGCATAGTTCTATGTTAATGCCACAAGACACTTGTAATAAGTATTTGAGTTCTTCATGACTAATGTGAGTTTGAAAACTTTTATGCACTTCCACTTCATCCACATCGCTAGCCTCTTCGGTATCGAGTATTGCCCACTCTCACCTTGAGACATGGTGCATACTTCTCTGATACATCCAAATCCTGTGGGAGGACTTCCTCTTGTTCTCCCACACATAAGCCATATATCTTCCTCAAAACAACCACCATACCCACCTATCATGGCATTTCCATAGTCATTCCGAGATACATTACCAGGCAACATCCATCATTACATTACATTACATTACAGTACATGACTAGATGTGATCCTTCACTGTCATTTGCTTTGCATGATTATATAGAGCTGGCTCATGGCACAACCACCGTTATTCATTTTCATACATGCTACGGTATATCATTGCACATCCCGGTACACTACCAGAGGCATTCATTAGAGTTCTACATCATGTTTATTATCATTGAGTTGAGTTATGAGTAAATTCAAAAGTGTATTGTTCATCATTATAGAGTGTTGCTCCTACCTTGAGAGATCAAATAAATGATGCACCACGGAGGTGCCAAAAAAAAGAGGATGAGAGAAGAAGCAACACCACTATTCCTTTTTAGTATACACTTGTGCTTCAAAGTAACACCTGGTTTTAGCAGATATCTTAAAGTGCTTCAAAGTAGCACTACTACAGTCATATAGAGAGTTTTCATGTGTTTCATGTTATACACTATTTGGGGATTTTTACATTATAGAACTTGGTTTGTATATTCCAATGATGAGCTTCCTCAAATGCTCTAGGTCTTCATGAGCAAGCAAGTTGGATGCACACCCCACTAGTCCATAGGAGAGCTTTCATACATTCATAGCTCTAGTGCATCCATTGCATGGTAATCCCTACTCCTTGCATTAACACCGATTATAAGGCCTCTCCATTGCCTAATGATCAGCTATGTCGATGCAAGACTTTCTTCCTTTTTGACTTCTCATAAACCCCCATCATTATTCTCTTTTTCCATTAAGTGTTAAGTTCTAGACTCACGCTCAAGTATTGCATGGGTGTTGAGTGGATAATGGAGAAAGACTGCGTAGTTATTGTACTTGGTTGGCCTTGGATTGGTTTCTGATAAGATTGTCATTAGATTATGAGAAAGACGGAAGTAATGCTGAGTTTCCAACATAATATTGACCTTCTTTCTAAAGCTTGGTACGAAAACGCTGAGTTCACGCATTGATTCATGAAAAGCAAGAGCTTGTTTACTTGTATATGTTTTAATGTTACCTGCTTCTTATCAAGTATAGACAATTGCTTTGCATCGCTATTCTTTTGAGTTAAACTTCTATGAGACTGCATCAGATAATCATGTTCATATTAAGTTAGCATTCACAATAAAAAATTATGTGTTTATTATCTACCTATTCGAGGACGAGTAGGGATTAAGCTTGTGGATGCTGATATGTCTCAAACGTTTCTATAATTTTTGCTATGTTCATGCTACTTTTATATCATTATTACATCACTTTGGCACCAATTTTTATCGATTTATTGGACTAACCCATTAATCTAGTGCCCAATGCCAGTTGTTGTTTTCTGCATGTTTTTGGACTTTTCAAAAAACACCATTTCGGGGACCAAAAAAAATCAAAGAAACATATTTCGTGAAGTTTCTCGTCAGGACGGAGCCAGGGGGGACATGAGCTAGCAGAGGGAGGCCCTGGCTCGCTGTCTAGGGTTGGGACGCGAGGTGGGGGCGTGTGGGCCCCATAGAGGTCGCCTCCACCGCCTCTTTCTTCTGCCGCCTTTATATTCTCCCAAAACCACTAGATTTATCGAAGATTTTTTCCGCCACAGCCACCACACGTTCCACGACGATCCAATCTAGAGGCCTTTTCCGGTACTCTGCCGGAGGGGAAATCATCATCGGAGCTATCTTCATCAACCTCGCTGCCACCATGTCCATGTGTGAGTAGTCCTCCTTGGGCTATGGGTCCATCACAGTAGCTAGATGACATCTTCTCTTCCTTGTTCTTCAATACAAAGATCGCATGAGCTGCCCTACATGACTGTGATCCATCTGATGTAATTCTCTGTGTGTTTGTTGTGGTGTGATGAATTGTCACTTTATGATCAGATCTATACCTGGATTTATTTTGGATTCCTTTGGTTTCTTTGCTGCATGATTTACAGACATATATGCTCTCTGATCAATTAGTCATAAACTGACCATGTTTAGCTGAACGATCTCCAAGAGGGAGTTGTGTATATTAGTTTGGTTTAACCTTGCAAGTAATTTATCTCAGTGACAGAAAGATAAAAAGGCGTGTACTGTGTTATTGCCACTAAGGATGAAAAGATAGTTGTGTAGTTGTCTCGGTGATGAGGTGCAGGTAAAGACAATATACTGTCTACATTATTTCACTGATGGCTCTATAATTTGACACTTTCAAATGGGTATTTTGATCTTTTTTTGAAGGATTTTTGCCAGTTCTCATCTTTTTACTAACGATAACACTTTGAGAATGAAAAAACTTTGTTTCCTTACTTGTTGTGCCGGTCTAAACACTTTTGGAAGGAAATAGATCAATATCCGAGTAAATGGGACAGCGGAGAACATTTTCCCTTTTGAGTGAAACTTAACCAGCCGCAACAGGAGAAAAGGCGGTGCCTGGTAAGAGTGCAAGCGCTCATACTAGTGCTCATACCAGCTGCCACCGCCTCCCTCTCATCTATACAAACAACTTTCATAAAGGGAGGCAGAGAGAGAGAGAGAGAAGAGAGGAAGAGGCCGCAATTGCCATCAGAACACTAGAGAAGAGAACTTCATTTAGATCTATTCCGGCATTCTCCACATCACACCCCTTCATTCATCTACATCATCACCATAGAGAGAGCAGTTCCAACTTGTAAGGCTAGGGTTCGTAACTCTATTCATACTATATCAGAGATTGAGATCGGATCAATCATTCATCTTATTGTGGTAATTTGCAATATCATCGATATGGTTTTCCCCTGGTCTCTGTGTCTGTTGGCTATTCTTATCTCATGCTTGAGTAAACCCCCATAGGTGTGGGAGATGCAGGGGATTGGTGAGATTCATTTGTGCCTATTCTTTATGTCATTATTTGTGAAACTAGTTCTATGATTGACTATTAAGTTGATTAACTATGGTATGCGTAATGCGTGTTGTCCAATAAAAGGGCCCAAGCAACATGATCCGAAGACCTACATAGGCAACACATATTGTTCAGCGAATCCATGACCTCTAGGTGATAGGTGTTAGTATCTATGAGGAGCAATGACAATATGAGGATAACGGGAATACATGACACTTAAAGCGTTGGTCCGGTCTTACGACCTTAATTGCTGAAACGACCATGCATATGGCAACGTTGATACAAGATAATAGAGGAGAACAATCCCTGCAGGGAGGAGTTCTACTACTCAAGGGTGAACCGCCTACTAAACGTATAATCAACGAAGTAGAAACACATGAAAAGGTAACTGGCATTACCGTTGCACTGGCACACTTGATGTACACCATGATTCGAGTTTCCCCGCGCCTAACCTCTCTAGTGCAGACAAACCAACAGTTTCTTTTCAGGCTTTCACTTTTTTATGTTATTTACTTTGCGCGCTTGTTACTCTGCTTCAACCTCAGTTTATTTGTTTTCCTGGTCAATGCTAATCCTTGCAGATATTCAAACAGTTAATTCACACAAGACTGGTGACAACTTGTGTGCGACCGAAATGTCAAACATTAACACTCTCCTCCATTCCTCGTTGGGAACGATAACTAATTGGGATACTTAAACAAAAGTACTACATAGCCCTGTGTGTCTTGCAGGCCATCAAGCAATTTTCTAGCACCGTTGTCGGGGAGCTAAGCGCAGAGTGTTAGTTTCTTAACTGATTTGCAGGTATTATCGTTGTAGATGCTCGTTGTCACAGACAGAGTCTCTACTCACTTGGGAAAAACGTATCTACCTGAATATATTGATAGATCCCCATTGGAGCAGCAAGCTGAAATTATAGAAAAAATTCAATGATCTCAAACAACCGAGATCTCCTCTTTATTTGCAAAGATGACTGTAACTCCAAACAAGGAAAAGATACTGAAGGAGTATGGTGCACCATCTGGCATGGTCGCTAGATCTCCTATTCTTTATCCTACCAATTATGTTGTAGAATTTTCAATAGATACTGAACTTCTATGCGAAGTCTAGAATCATGCTTTTTCAGGAAAAGAAGATGAGGACCCTCAAGCACATGTCATGATCTTTGATGCTGTATGTGGTACATTTAAATTAAAAGATGTGTGTAGAGAATTTGTTTTACTCAAACTTTTCAGATGGTCTTTAAAGGACAAAGTTGAGGAATGGTTCAAGAGGTTTCCACATAATAGCATAACCAGTTGGAAGACCTGTGCAGAGAAATTTATGCAACAAAAATTCCCTCTCACCAAGATAGCCAGACTCTGAGAGGAATTATCCACTTTTACACAAAAGCTTGGAGAAAGCTTATCTGAAGCTTGGGAAGATTTTCTAAACTCTGATATCTCTGTCCGAACTACGGCTTTGCCGAATATGTAATACTCCACATATTTTATAATGGGATAAACAATGAAGCTAAATCTATCCTTGATACTAGTGCAGGTGGAGTATTTATGTCTCTAACACTGAAAGCTAGAGAAGAACTGATACGAAGAATTATGACAACCAGGTAGCAGTGGTACACTGCAGAACCTACTGAATTCACACGAAGAAAAAAAATCTATCATATGGAAAACATGGATGAATTCAGAGAGGTAATAAAAGAGAAAGCTAAGCCTATTGAACAAGTTAAAAATGAGACAGTAGACCTTTTTAGTATTTACCAACAGGAAGATGAACTTTATGAGGCGTTGAAGAAATTAAAGCACTATGAAGAAGGCTTCAATACAGACTTCGAAAGATGTCTTTACCAGAATGAAAAGGTAATATCTCACCTCTCTGAAAGAATAGATGGGCTAGGTCATGTTGTGAAAAACCTTGATAAACATTCCCACATGATTGAAACCCAGTGTGCACAAACTGCAGAAACTCAATCCCTGATTCTTGCTCAACTTGATAAAGATAACCTTGTCACTTCTAACACAATCACTACTAGAAGTGGTAAAAGTGCACAGGACCCAAAGGGACCGGAATGGTATAGGTGATATCGATATACACAATGCACTATGTGATATCGAAGCAGGGTAAGTGTTATGCCCTTTCGCTTTACAAGAAATTGGATTTATGGACATGTGTTCCTACGACAATAACTATGCAGAAGGCAGACAAGTCTCCTAAGCAGCCAATAGGTATGGCTGAAGACATCCTTTTGAGATTAGATGAACATGTCATTCCTACTGATTTTATTATACTTGATATGCCCGAAGATGAAAAATTGTCCATTATACTTGGAAGACCATTTCTGAATACGCAAGTGCATCATTGGATTGTGCCAAAGGGAAAGTTACCTTCCGAATATATGACAAAGAAATTATAGGGTACTTCCCGAGTAGAGAGGAGGAGAAGTATATTCCCCCTCCGAGGAGAGTAAATGCGGTAAGTGTCAAGGAAAGCGGACCACTTGAGGTCCGTGTGTAAATCAAAGGTATGAGGTTGAGCTTAGCAACCTAAAAACCAGCGCTTAATGGGAGGCAACCCATCATAAATGAAAAGCAGCAAAAATATTAGAAAGCAAAAAAAATTGTTACCGATCATTCATCTTCGTGATTTAACAAAAGAGGATCCAAGAGATCATGTTTTGCAGGAGAAAAGTACCTGAAAAGAGAAAAAGAAGTCATTTGGAGGCTTTAGAAGCAAAGACAGTGACTGGTACGAGTAGCCAGCTCGTACCAGGGGTTGTACCAAAGCACCACAGGAAGTGTTTGGGAAATAGAAGAGAAAACGGAGTGCGGTATGAGCGGCCCGTGCTCGTACGAAACTCTCCTCCGAGAAGCAGAAACACTCCAGAAGAGAAGACGGTGGTGGGTACAACCGCTACCACTCGTATCCCAGGGATACCAGCCAGCACCAGCAGATCAGAACCTATCCAGGACAGAAGACAAAGGGTGGTACGAGCGTGAGCGCTCGTACTCGCACTCGTACCAGTGAAGTCCCTTAGCCTCCATCGACTCCAGGAGAGAAGATGGGGTGCGATATGAGCGCGTGCACTCGTACCAGCCCTCGTACCAGTTACCCTGAAAACCCTAGTTTTCAAAATACATGCAAGACATCATGCGGTACGAGCGCGAGCACTCGTACCCGCGCTCGTACTGTGTTAAATCTGGCTCATAAGAGGCCATCGGCCGAGGAAAGGGCTAACTCATCCCTAACCTCACTCCCCTCTCTCTCTTTCTCTCCCAAACCGCCACTCCAAATCTTCCCAAACTCCGATTTCTTCGCCGTTTTCATTCGTTTGATTTGGGAAAGATTCTCTCTGGTAAGTTTCTCTCCCGATCCATGGTCTACTTTCTCCGATCTGTGGTTATTTACCTCTCATTTTTAATTTAGATGGGGTCGCTAATATTTAGATTTTCCGTTCGATTTGAATGTTTGCGTTCGGTACGCTGCATACCCCGGCGTACAAGGAGAACAACGTGGAGATACGTTCCTTACTCAATAGGGACTCATCGCCGACTTCGACTGGATGGCGAACAACGCGGGCATGGTTGTGTTCGGTCCGCTGCATACCCCGACGTACAAGGAGATCACCCATGAGTTCCTCACCACCTTCGAGGATACCCTCGATTTTGAGGAGGTGCAGCCCGAGTGCCACTTCACCATCAACAGCACTCCCTACACGTTCACTCTGCAGCGCCTCTGTGACATGTTCGGATTCTCCAACATAGGATACACCAAGGCCGATGGGGAGCCGGTCGCCACTACGTGCGTGACATGGCAAATCATCTCCTGCAACCAGGACCTCAACTTCAGCAAAGCAAAGGTATCGACAATCCAAAATCCTACCATTCGCTACTTTATGATCTTTCTCGCCAACATTAATTTTGGGCGAATGAACTTAGGGGGCATGGCTACCCCAGAGATGTGTGTGCTTCATGCCGCACTTAACCCCCATCTGGTTGAAAAGCCAAACGTGGGGGCACTTATGTGACGCCCCCGACTCGATCGTGCACTAATCATACACGCAAACGTGCACGATCAAGATCAGAGACTCACGGGAAGATATCACAACACAACTTTAGACACAAATTTAAACATAAAACTTCATATTACAATCCAGGGGTCACGAGAACCCGAATACACAAGTCATCACATAAATAATATCTGGGTACAGACATAGTTAGTCAAGTTTGCCTTAAGAAGGCTAGCAAAACAGCGACACTAGATCGAAAAGGCAAGGCCTCCTGCCTAGGGCCTCCGAACTACTCCTGGTCGTCTGGCTCCACGTAGTAGTAGGCTCCTCCGGGGATCTCCGGCTCCTGGTAGTAGTCTCCTACGGCGTACTCTGGCTCCTGGGCTCCGTCATCTGATCGCAGCAACCGAGTAGGGGAAAAAGGTAGCAAAGCAACTGTGAGTACTCATCCAAAGTACTCGCAAGACTTACATCAGATATATTCTAAATATGCATTGGTATCAAAGGAATGGTATGTCGGTGGACTAGACTGCAGAATGCCAGAGGAGAGGGGGAAAACCTAGCCTATCGAAGACTAGCATCTTGCAACAATCTTGCAGCATCAGAAGAGAGTAGAACATAGTAGGATATAGTAGCAGTTATATATTAGCAATGCCCAGAGATCCTTCCTCGACTACCATGTGAGAAAGCGACCTCGGAGCATTATAACAGTTTAGTAACATCCAAGTATCCAGTTCTAGTTGTAGTGGATCAGGATACAACTCCGAGCATCCTGTTACCGTGGACACGGCTATTTGAATAGATTAACTTCCCTGCAGGGGTGCACAACTGTACCCATCACGCTCCATTTTCTTTGGCCGGACACACTTGCTGGGTAATGCCCGGCCTCGGATGATCGACACGACGTAGTCCTAACTAGGCTCTCCAGAGAGGTCAGCACGCCAGCCTAAATCCTAAGTGCGAAGGGGTCATGGACCTATCACCCTAAGCACTCCTGCGCGTTGTGTGGGCGGCCGGGACCAAGCCAACCTCTGTATACATAGCAGGCGTAAGCGACTCACCCGGGCGTGCGCCGCTCAATTGTGACGTCTGACAGAGCTTTCAGTAGGAACGTACGGCGCTGAGGGCCCATACCTTATTCCCGCGTGGTGGTTAGCGTGTAAAGGCCAGAGGCCTACTCAGATCAAACATCAAATCCGTTATCGTATTTAGTATCTCGCGGAGATGAACAGGGTTCCTGTCGCTCCGCTAGCAGTGTAAGTCTCGTGTCGGCTCTCGGGACAAGTCCGGAGCTACCATCCCATCCTCGGTGGTACCGCTAACAGCCAGCCGACTCCATATCTCTCGCGGGCGCTCTCCGGGCCCTTCCTGAGTTTGTATGAATCACTCGCGGGTACCCTTGGGGCCGACCCGACTTTAATAAGGGGGAATGTCAAATCTCAGGTCCATACCGTCAAGGTGAGATCCGAGGAATCACCCTCGGTGGATCCTCACTTGATACACTGCACGACAGAGACATCATCGAGAATGAACTATAAGGCTTCACCCTCGAAAAGGCCACCCTTGAGGTGCTTCGCTACAGAGTCGTCATCGAGAGTGATATCGGAGGAATCACCCTCGGTAGTATCACGCTAGGGTGGCTCTGCAGAGTCGTACAGTTGCATGGGCCTAAGGGGGGGTCTCAGGTCTCGGTACACCAATCAGCTGTATCAGTTAACCCTGTTAATGGAGCATGGCACTCGGACAAAGGTGTAGGGCCACTGATGGAACTAGCAGTTCTATACTAAGCATTTAGGATACAGGTAAAGTAACAACAGCAGGTTATAAGGACAGGCTATGCATCAGAATAGGAGCTATCGGAACATCAACAGTAGCAATTCTAATGCAAGCATAAGAGAGAAAGAATGGGCGATATAGGCATGATCAAGGGGGTTTGCTTGCCTGGAAGCTCTGCTGAAAGGGGCTGGTCATCGGGAAGCTGGTTGTCTGGGGCGTAGTCGTACTCAGCGGCGTCGTCGGCAGTCTAGGGGTCTATCGGGAGAGAAGGAGGGGGAAGAAACAATAAATATAAAACAAACATATGCAACACAGATCCATGGGATGGCAGTATGCTATGCTAGTGGTGTCCTAATGCAGTACTAAGTGTTTTAGACGGAGCGGGAAAATACCCAGGAATATTTTCCCAGCTCCGGACAGTTATCGGTATATGGATCCGGAGGGGACGGTTCCATGTTCATCATGTTAGAGGGGTGTGGCAGGTATGCGGGTGGCATAAAAAGATTCGTTATATTTTTCTGATCGTTTTTCATATATAATTTTTTTTCATCCGACTTATGGTTTAATTTCTATGATTTTTCAAAGTTTTAGGGATTTTCTGAAATTTCTGGAATTGTTTAATTCGAAAATGATTTAATCCGAAATTGCTACGGGTACCCAGATTTGTACCCAGATGTTCAGCACAGAGGCTGACCACTGGGCCTGTTGACTGGGTCAAGGGTCCAGTCTGCAGAGGCTGACTGGTGGGCCCTCTGCTGAGTCAGCGTGCTGACTGTGTAAGTCTTATCCAAAAGAATAGTGGGCCAGGCCCACTTGTCATACACAGTAGTCTAACCAGTATTTGTTTTAATTAATCTGCGTTTGGTTAGGGGTGGGGCCTACTGTCAGTGGGTTAGTGGGTAATTAAATTAGTTTAACATTTTCATTAGCAGTTAAATAAACAGGCGGGGCCCATATGTCATAGGCCGAGAGGCCGTTCGAACCGCCGGCGCGTGTCGGAGGCCACAGAGGACAGCGGCGACGGACGGGAGCTCGCTTGGGGCGGTGGCTGGTCGAGCTGAGCTCGGCCCCCAGCAGCTGGGGCTCGGCCACGTCGGCTGGGAGCGGCGGCTTCGCCGGAGGTGGCTAGAGCCATCGACAGTAGCGAGCGGGGCGGCGGCGCAGCCACGGGCTTGACGGGCGCGGCGCCGCAGCTAGCTATCGAGTGAGGCGAGCGGCGGGATGGCAGCCACGGAGCGCTAGGAACATGTTTGACAAACGGGGCCGAGCAAATGGGCTCTACCCCGAGGTCCAAGACGGCAATGGCGGACGGCGGCTCAGCCAAGGTGGAAGTGATGGCTAGGAGACGCAGGGAAAGGGGAAAAGAGGTCGTGGAGGAGCGTGTGCTCACAGCGAGTCTGTAGGGAAGGGCAGCGGGCTCGGGGAGGCTCTGGTCGCAGCAAATCGGCGACGAGAGGTTCCGGTGATCAGCGGCCTAGGAGGGATCGATCCCGAGGCTGTGGTGCTTCTCAGCTCGATCCGGTCCCCTGAGTCGATGAAGACGACGGCAACGAACGTCCTGGACAGCTCGGTGAGGCAAGAGGTGCTCGGTGGCCGCGTGAGCTACGGTGGCGAGGCCATGGAGGCGTTCGGATGAGGCAGGAGAGCGAGGGACAGAGGGGGGAAAAGGGTAGGGTTCCGTCTAGGGTTGCCGCGCGGGGTTGTTTTATCCGACCCGAGGCACTGTAGAGGCTCGCTGTCGAGCAGGCGAGAGGGGGGCCAGGCACGGCGTGCGCGCGCGCTCTGCCACGCACAGGAGAGAGGGGGCAGGAGGTTAGGGATAGTGGGAGGTGGGCTGGGCCTTCCTGTGATGACTCAAAGCCCAAAGGCACAATGTCCTCTCCCTTTTTCATTCTATCTTTTCTGCTTTATTCTTTCCCCTCTGCTTTGCAAAATGTTTGGCCCCAAAATGACTTTTGTAAAATGTGCAACCTTGACAAATAATTACTCTGCATTATTAAGCACTGCCATAAAAAGGTTTGGGAGCAAGATGATTTCATTTGAATTTTATTTAGGTGAAATTGGATTAAATGGGCTGTTTTAATCACTGTTTTGGATGCTAACTTTTAATTAAGCAAGCAAGTGATGTTATTTTTCTTAACAACAAATACCTATGGATTATTTGCAACAACATGAACTATTTTTCATGAGAGTTTGTGAATTTTCAAATTTCACTTGCAATTGGAATTTTGAATTGAGGTGGAATTTCAAATGAGATAGGAAAGTAGAGATGATCATGCACTGTTAATCATGATGACTTGGCACTATCAAAAGGTGATCACTGTGCTTAATTACAGGGGGTGTTACAATTCTCCTCCTCTAAAAGAAATTCTCGTCCCGAGAATTAAGAGGTAGAAGGGAAGAGATCGGGGTATTCTTCGCGAAGACGATCCTCGCATTCCCAAGTGGCTTCATCTTCAGAATGATTCGACAACTGAACTTTAAGGAACTTGATTGCCTTCCGACGGGTCTGACGTTCAGCTTGATCAAGAATGCGGATCGGACGCTCTGGATAAGAAAGATCATCTTCCAATTCAAGCTCTTCATGATCCACTACTCGAATAGGATCCTTGAAGCAGCAACGGAGTTGTGACACATGGAAGAGATCGTGAACTCGAGAAAGCTTCGGCGGCAATTCCAATTTATACGCCACATATCCGCGTCTGGCGAGGATACGGAACGGACCGATGTAGCGGGAAGCTAACTTGCCCTTGATCCCAAAATGATGAGTGCCCTTCATCGGGGTGACACGAAGGTAAACTTCTTCGCCAGGTTTATAGAGCACTTCCTTGTGTTTACGGTCATAGTTGCTCTTCTGACAAGATTGAGCCATCTTAAGATGTTCACGAACAATTTTGGCTTGCTCTTCAGCTTGTTGGATAATATCCGGACCAAAGAGTGAACGTTCCCCAGTTTCTGACCAACTCAGAGGGGTTCGGCACTTACGTCCATAAAGAACTTCAAATGGTGCCATCTTCAAGCTAGCTTGATAGTTGTTGTTGTAGGAGAATTCAGCAAACGAAAGAAAATCTTCCCATTTCTTGCCGAATGAGATGACATAGGCACGAAGCATATCTTCTAACACTTGGTTAACCCGTTCAACTTGTCCCTGGGACTGGGGGTGATAACATGTGCTAAAATGCAGATGAGTTCCCATAGCTTCTTGGAAACTTTCCCAGAATCTTGAGGTAAAGAGGCTGCCATGATCTGAACTGATCTCCATCGGAACTCCGTGGAGTGACACAATTCTGGAGATGTATAAGTCGTCTAGTTGTCTAGCAGTGATCGTCTCCTTGACTGGCAGAAAGTGAGTGACCTTGGAGAATTGGTCGATGATGACAAGAATAGCATCATGACCCTTTTGTGATCTGGGAAGACCTGTGATGAGATCCATTTCAACCTTGTCCCATTTCCATTCAGGAATAGAGAGTGGTTGCAGAAGTCTAGCAGGTTTTTGGTGTTCTGCTTTGATGCGATGACAAACGTCACATTCAGTAACATAACGAGCAATATCTCGCTTCATGTTAGGCCAGCAGAATCTCTGACGGACGTCTTGGTACATTTTAGTACTACCCGGATGAATAGACAAAGGTGTGTCATGAGCTTCCTTCATAATATCCGGGGTCAAGTCCAGGCTGCCATTCGAAGGGACAACAAGTCGACCCTTGAAGAACAAGGTACCATCATTATCAAGAGATAAATCTCGGGCCTTTCCGGTTGAGAGGTCGAGCTTAATCTTGTCGACATCAGGGTCAAGCTTCTGATTAGCCTTGACGCGGTGCTCGAGGTCTGGTTCAACAACTATGGTATTGAGATAACCCTGTGGAACAATGTGAAGGTTCAACTTGCGGAGTTCTTCATAAAGAAGAGGTTGTGCTTGCTGAACCATAAGGTTATTGCAATAAGACTTGCGACTCAAGGCATCGGCCATTACATTAGCCTTGCGAGGGGTATATGAAATATCCATGTCGTAGTCGGCTATTGTCTCGATACATCTTTGTTGACGGAGGTTCAAGTCTGGTTGAGTATACAGATACTTCAGACTTTGATGATCCATGTATATCTCGCATCAATTACCGAGAAGGTAATGTCGCCACAACTTGAGCGCATAGATAACGGCAGCTAGCTCGAGATCATGTGTTGGATACTTATCTTCATGAGGACGCAACTGATGAGAGCCATTGGCAATCACCTTACGCTCTTGCATTAGGACACAACCTAATCCTTGACGAGATGCGTCGCAATAAATCATGAAGTCCTTGCGAGTATCCGGGGGAGCAAGCACTGGGGCAGAGGTAAGCTTGTCCTTGAGTGTTTGGAAGCTTTCCTGGCATTTATCTGTGCAGTCAAACTTCTAGCCCTTCTGAAGCAAATCAGTTAGCGGCTTCGCAATCTTGGAGAATTTCTCGACGAACCGATGACAATAACTGGCGAGACCGAGAAAACTTCTGACTTGCTTGACATTCTTCGGAGGAGTCCAGTCAAGAATAGCCTGCACTCGTTCTGGGTTAACAGCAATTCCATCCTTGGAAATCACATGACCAAGATAGGTCACCTCAGATAACCAGAATTCACACTTGGAATACTTGGCATATAGCTCTCGAAGTTTCTCCAATACGAGCCGAAGATGTTCGGCGTGTTCTTCTTCATTCTTGGAATATACAAGGATATCGCCCAGATAAACCACGACAAACTTGTCGAGGTAGTCCATGAAGATATAGTTCATCAAGCGAGAGAAGGTTGCTGGAGCATTGGTTAGGCCGAAAGACATGACGGTGTACTCGTATGAGCCATAACGAGTAACAAAGGCTGTCTTCGGAATATCCTCTTTGCGAACTCAAATCTGGTGGTAACCCAACCTCAAATCGAGTTTAGAGAATACTGAAGAACCAGCAAGTTGATCATAAAGATCGTTGATCCAGGGACGTGGATATTTGTTCTGAATGGTTGCTTGGTTAATATGACGATAGTCCTGCACCAATCGGTTAGTTCCATCCTTCTTCTTAACAAAGAGAGAAGGGGCTCCCCAAGTGGAAGAACTTGGGCGAATGAAACCCTTGCGAAGTGATTTGTCGATTTCCTCCTTAAGCTCAAGGAGTTCTTGCGGTGGCATCTTGTAGGGACGCTTCGCAATAGGAGTGGTGCCCGGTTCCAAGTCGATGACGAATTTGACAGCTCTAACAGGGGGTACTCCTGGAAGTTCTTCTGGAAAGACATCTTGGAATTCTCGAATGACTGGAACGTTCTTGATTCCTTCAAGAGGTGAAGCATTCAATGCATTCAGAGCATAAATTTGAGCTTCGGCATTTTGAACGATTCGGGCGGTGTAGTTCACTATCACATCGGAAGGATGTAGAAGTTGGACTGTTTTCGTGGCACAGTCGATTGAGGCAACATGGGCTTTCAACCAATCCATTCCGAGTATGACATCAATGGTGGAAGTGTTAAGGACGATGAGGTTAGCAAGGAACTCTAGACCGTCGATAACAATGGGAACATTATATGCCACCAAATTGGTGCGACACTGAGCTCCTGGGGTGCTTACGACTAGTGGGTGGTTCATCTTTTCAAAAGCGATGTCATGCGTTAATGCAAATAATTCTGATATGAATGAATGAGATGCTCCTGAATCAAATAAAACAGAAGCAGGTACTGAGTTAACAGGAAGAGTACCCATCACAGTAGCTGGCTGATCCTGAACTTCTTCAATATCGACATGATTTGCCTGGCCACGACCATGAGCAGAGGCCCCAGTATTATAGTTGCGGGGCTGGTTGTAACCGAGGCCATTGCCACGGCCAGTTGAAGGAAGTGCCAGCTGATTCCGATTCTGATAGCAGTCTCTGGCACGGTGACCTGGGCGGCCACACTTGAAGCATCCGTCAGCAGGACGGGGAGCAGCAGTATTGAGCGGTGGAGCTTGAACTCTGGGCTGCCTCGATGGTGGCGGAGGCAGACGAGATGCAGCATATGACGGTCTTGGTGCGGGGGCAGTTGGATGGTACATGCTGTGGGGAATCCATATGCGACGCTTCTGTGCAGACGAGCCCGATGATGAGCCAACGTCGCGGTTGCGCTTCTGTGACTCTTTGTACTCCATCTGACCAGTCTCAACCTGGATAGCTTTATTTACCAGAGTGGCAAAGTCGATGAAGTCTTGAACAAGGAGTGCCAGTTTGATATCCTGGTGTAGTCCTTCACGGAACTTCTCCTGTCTACGGGCATCAGTGGCAATGTCCTCTTCAGCATAGCGGGACAGGTCAATGAACTCCCGCTGGTAAGCATCTACGGTCTTGTTGCCCTGGGTAAGGTTGCGGAATTCCCTCTTCTTCCTGTCCATTATCCCCTGAGGAATGTAACTGGCACGGAAAGCAGTCTGGAACTCTAGCCAGGTAATGACTATTCCAACAGGTAGCGAATGCATGTGGGTGTCCCACCATTGAGCAGCGGGACCCTTGAGGAAGTATGACGCGAATGTAACATAGCTGGCAGGGGGCACATTCGCAGACTCCATTTCATAAGTAATGTCACGGAGCCAATCATCAGCATCTAGAGGCTGAGCTGAGTTGCAAAAAGTGACAGGATTGGGGCGCACAAAGTCCTGCAGAGTTATTGGGGCTGGCTGATTCTGTTGAACATTCTGGTTAGGCTATGGGAACTGAGCCATAATTGCTGTCATGAACTGACGATTCAGCTCGAACTGTTGCATCATGCCAGCCATGTAATTTGGCGGTGGTGGATTCTCGGCAGGACGGCCACGACCACGACCATGACCACCTGGTCTAACCATCCTGCTAAAATTCGACAGGGGGTAGTTTAGTAAAAGCAATTGCAAGCGTTTAGAGACAATCACGATGTAACACGAAAATAAACAAGAGTGCAATAGATACATAACAGTAGTCACTTAAGACATACAGATCCATACACAGATTCGGTTACAATCGGATAGTACGAGTTCGGAAAAGAAAATAACCTAGACATACTAGGCGGCACGCAGGCACGCGGTAGAGGGATACAACAACGGGACATAGCAAAGGCTACATCAACGTCGGGGAAAACCTGTGTAACCAGGCAGCTTCAAGTGACGACGCTGGGTGTTCCCTACAGAGGGATCCTGCGCTCCGTAAACACTCTTGTGCAGAACCCGGTCCCGAACTAGAAGAAGTGGTCCACGTGCTGGAGTGTGACCTCCAACAGCAGGCCAAGCGATGCCTGGGGGCATCTCTGTCCGGCGCGGGTAAAGAATGTACTCTGGATGCATCCCTGCAGGGACAGCTGGTAGCAACTGTGTCAGAGCGTCGTAGAATCATGCTTGAGTGGCGTACAGCTCGACGGCAAGACCCCAGGCAGTGTGATCCAAAGCCTCAGTGCACTAGATCAAGACCTGCGGATCATACCGACGTCGTGAGTAAGGAGTACAAACAGTAGTGTAGAATCCACTCTCCTCTCCCGTAGGGACATATGGGATGTATCGGAACTCAGAGTCCTCCAAGTGGCTATGCTCGCCACGAAGACGTGTGACAGTAGTATAGGCAGCATCATGGACTACAATGTCAACAGTCACTACAACACCATGAAAGGTGTGCAACTCAGTGATGGAGTTGTCCCGCTGATCGAAGATACGAACAGCAGCATGGTACTGCTCCTGGTTGAACTCGCCAAACTCCTCGTAAACCATGTACTCGGGGTACCAGCGGTATCCCAGTCTGGTCAGGAGGTGAATCACGATAGCACGAAAACCGGTCGTATCACGAGCCGAAGTCCGGCGTACGAGCTACGTCGCGGGATGCGACGTAAACAGACGAAGCATCTGTAACACAGGCAAATTTCACAAGTGTCAAATGACAGTGAGTGAATGTTGCATTATGCATTCAAAGAAGTAATTGCAGACAATGAAAGCTCTGGGTGGATGTGATCACGAGAACCTAGAGTCAGAGTTAGTAAAATTTTAACCCGAATAGAAGAGAGATCAGAATCCCAGAGTAAAGGTGCGGAATAAAAGATCCTAATCCCATCCATTGCGATGTGGGCCCGTAAGCCACACAACACTGTTAGTAAAATAGTTTTTCAAAGACTAGACTCAACTGTGACCAAGGAATTGGAAGGCGGCTTCCTATTGGCAGTCGGCTCTAATACCAGCTTGTGATGCCACCGACTCGACCGTGCACTAATCATACACGCAAACGTGCACGATCAAGATCAGAGACTCATGGGAAGATATCACAACACAACTTTAGACACAAATTTAAACATAAAACTTCATATTACAATCTAGGGGTCACGAGGACCCGAATACACAAGTCATCACATAAATAATATCTGGGTACAGACATAGTTAGTCAAGTTTGGCTTAAGAAGGCTAGCATAACAGCGACACTAGATTGAAAAGGCAAGGCCTCCTGCCTGGGGCCTCCGTACTACTCCTGGTCGTCTGGCTGCACGTAGTAGTAGGCTCCTCCGGGGATCTCCGGCTCCTGGTAGTAGTCTCCTGCGGGGTACTCTGGCTCCTGGGCTCCATCATCTGATTGCAGCAACCGGGTAGGGGACAAAGGTAGCAAAGCAACTGTGAGTACTCATCCAAAGTACTCGCAAGACTTACATCAGATATATTCTAAATATGCATTGGTATCAAAGGAATGGTATGTCGGTGGACTAGACTGCAGAATGCCAGAGGAGAGGGGAAAAACCTAGCCTATCGAAGACTACCATCTTGCAACAATCTTGCAGCATCAGAAGAGAGTAGAACATAGTAGCATAAAGTAACAGTTATATATTAGCAATGCCCAGAGATCCTTCCTCGACTACCCTGCGAGAAAGCGACCTCGGAGCATTATAACAGTTTATTAACATCCAAGTATCCAGTTCTACTTGTAGTGGACCAGGATACAACTCCGAGCGTCCTGTTACCGTGGACACGGCTATTCGAATAGATTAACTTCCTGCAGGGGTGCACAACTGTACCCATCACGCTCCATTACCTTTGGCCGGACACACTTGCTGGGTAATGCCTGGCCTCAGATGATCGACACGACGTAGTCCTAACTAGGCTCTCCAGAGAGGTCAGCACGCCGGTCTAAATCCTAAGTGCGAAGGGGTCATGGACCTATCACCCTAAGCACTCCTGCGCGTTGCGTGGGCGGCCGAGACCAAGCCAACCTCTGTATACACAGCAGGCGTAAGCGACTCACCCGAGCGCGCGCCGCTCAATTGTGACGTCTGACAGAGCTTTCGGTAGGAACGTACGGCACTGAGGGCCCATACCTTATTCCCGCGTGGTGGTTAGCGCATAAAGGCCAGAGACCTACTCAGATCAAACATCCAAATCCGTTATCGTACTTAGTTCTCGCGGAGACGAACAGGGTTCCTGTCGCTCCGCTAACAGTGTTAGTCTTGTGTCGGCTGTCGGGACAAGTCCGGAGCTACCATCCCATCCTGGGTGGTACCGCTAACAGCCAGCCGACACCATATCTCTCGCGGGCGCTCTCTGGGCCCTTCCCGACTTTGTATGAATCACTCACAGGTACCCTTGGGGCCAACCGGACTTTAATAAGGGGGAATGTCATATCTCAGGTCCATACCATCAAGGTGAGATCCGAGGAATCACCCTCGGTGGATCCTCACTTGATACACTGCACGACAGAGACATCATCGAGAATGAACTATAAGGCTTGACCCTCGGAAAGGTCACCCTTAAGGTGCTTCGCTATAGAGTCGTCATCGAGAGTGATATCGGAGGAATCACCCTCGGTAGTATCACGCTAGGGTGGCTCTGCAGAGTCATACAATTGCATGGGCCTAAGGGAGGTCTCAGGTCTCGGTACACCAATCAGCTGTTTCAGTTAACCCTGTTAATGGAGCATGGCACTCGGACAAAGGTGTAGGGCCACTGAAGGAACTAGCAGTTCTATACTAAGCATTTAGGATACAGGTAAAGTAATAACAGCAGGTTACAAGGATAGGCTATGCATCAGAATAGGAGCTATCGGAACATCAATAGTAGCAATTCTAATGCAAGCATAAGAGAGAAAGAATGGGCGATATAGGCATGATCAAGGGGGTTTGCTTGCTTGGAAGATCTGCTGAAAGGGGCTGGTCGGGAAGCTGGTCGTCTTGGGCATAGTCGTACTCAGCGGCGTCGTCGGCAGTCTGGGGGTCTATCGGGAGAGAAGGAGGGGGAAGAAACAATAAATATAAAGCAAACATATGCAACACAGATGCATGGGATGGCAGTCTGCTATGCTAGTGGTGCCCTAATGCAGTACTAAGTGTTTTAGACGGAGCGGGAAAATATCCGGGAATATTTTCCCAGCTACGGACAGTTATCGGTATATGGATCCGGAGGGGACGGTTCCATGTTCATCATGTTAGAGGGGTGTGGCAGTGTCTGTGTAAAAACCGGCAGACCTCGGGGTAGGGGGTCCCGAGCTACGGATCTCGGATCGATGGTAACAAAGACAAAGGGAGACGATGCTTTACCCAGGTTCGGGCCCTCTTGATGGAGGTAAAACCCTACGTCCTGCTTCTGTTTATATTAATGGAGGTGTATCGAGTACAGAGTTGATCTACCTCAAGATCGTAATATGTGTCTAACTACTATAGCTAGGTGTTCGATGTTGCCCTAATGTCCCCTACGGGCTAAACCCTATGGCTTATATACACGCCAGGGAGGGTATCTAGGGTTACAAGGTCGGTATCTTGGAGTAAGGCGGCTAGAACAATCTTGAAGTGTACTGCAAGTCTTCGGTAGAGGTAGTCTTGATCACGTCTCCCATGTGCGACTTCCGGAGCCCATCTTGATTACGTACGAGGGCACATCGGCCCATCCGAGGAGACTGGCCGGCTAGGTTGGCACCCCCTAATCCAGGACACCGTCAGTAGCCCCCGAACTGGTCTTCTACGCCGAGGACGACTTTGAACCATCACTTCGGATCCGGAGTCTCCGGCTTGACAGACGAGTTCCGCCTTATATTTTGAATTCTATTAATAGAGCATCGACATCCGTGGTCCAACCGAGCTTGTACCCTATCCGAGGTGAGCAAGTATCTTAGCCTCGAAGGCTTGCTGTGCTAGTATGAACAATCCAATCCAGCCTGACAGCTTTATCGGAGAGGCCCGCCTCATGACAGGTTGAGCAGTTACTGCCTCCCCTCAAATCGTGTTTCGAGGCGGCTCCTTTACTGGCACGTCTCGTCGAGGCAGATATCGTGCCCGCTTTCTTAGGGATATCATCAAAATTTCGTTTCCCCCCACATGTTTCAACGGCATCTTTGATAGTAATCACGAATTTATCGGCGCAGCAAAGGGGGCTCTTGGCCTTTCATAGGCCTAAAAAAGCAATGGGGAGAACGGCGCGATAGCCTACGCTCCCATTCCTCTCTTGCTGCCGCTTCGTCTAGCTCCAACGCCCAGATCCAGCCCTTACGCCTTTCTCGTACGCAAGCTCGACTCCCCCATCAGCCATGGCCGATACCCTTAAGCGGTATTGGGGCGGCTCCACCGTGACGGCGGTGACCATCGCCGAGCTGCGTGACGCGGGGTACCTAGGCCGTACCATCGCCGCCCATGCTCCAAAGGCCGACGAGCTGGTACCCGCTCCCAACGCCGGGGAGCGGGTGGTCTTTGTCCCCCACCTCATCCGAGGCTTGGGGTTCCCGCTGCACTCTTTCTTGCGCGGGATCATGTTTTACTACGGGTTAGATTTCCATCACCTAGCCCCCAACTCCATTCTCCACCTCGCCGCTTTCATAACAGTCTGTGAGGCCTTCCTCCGCTATGAGCCACACTTCGGCCTATGGCTGAAGCTCTTCGGGATTAAACCGAAGTCGAGCGGCTCTGAACTTGCGGAGTGCGGAGGGGCAATGATCAGCAAGAACCAGGGGGCCACCTGGTTCAAGGGCACCTTCATCGAAATTGTGAAGGAGTGGCAAAAGGAATGGTTCTATATCACCGAACTCCTTGCCGATGGTCAAACCGAGGTCCCGGCCTTCTCGGCCGGGCCTCCCAAGAAACTCAAGTCTTGGAAGCAAAAGGGCGTCGCCTGGGGGAAGCACGAAGAGGTAGAGACCCTAGTCGAGAGGATCGTGTGGTGGACCACCACGGGGAAGGCTGAGCTGGCCGATGTCATCAACGTCATGCTCAACCGCCGCATCCTTCCTCTCCAACTTCGGGCCACCCCGATGTGGGCGCAGAAGCCCGAGGACATGGACACCATCAACACCTTCTTCCGCTCCACCTTGGCCACTATGTGGACAAAGCTCATGAAGCTGGCCAAGGACAAGATTCCCGTGGAGGGAGAGGACCGCGGCCTCGAACACGGCTACGAGGCCCCCCCGGTGAGTGGTTCCGTCCTTCAATCTTCATTCTTTGCTCACTGCTCCGAGGAGTAAAATTTCTATCTCAGCCGTCGTGTTTTGATATTTTGCAGAAGTGGTCGGCATGGGTAAAGGGGATACGATGCCCAGCCCCATTGTCGGAACAACCCCAAACTCCCCTGCTCTCGGCGCTTCTGACCGAGGAGCCACATGTGGTGGCTTCCAAAGGGACGAAGACCCAAACGGGGAGGTCTAGAGCTCGGACCCGGGGGACTTCGGTCACCCGATCAGAGGAGACCCATACCTCCGCCGCTCAAGACGGCGGCGCCGTGGAGGCCGAGGAGGAGATTCCCCCCCCCCCCGAAGGGGAAGAGGACGGTGCCAGAAGACGCCGACGTGGGCATGCCGCCCAAGGGCCAAAAGAGGCTGAGGCGAGCCTCATCCGAGGCCGCCAACAAGTCGTCGGAGAGAGCCGAGCTCTCCGGTGACTCAGAGGAAGACCCCCTCATAACGGGTAGGAAGAAGCCGGTGCCTTGAGGGTAAGCCTTTATCCTTGTCTTCCTTGCTTGAGTCATTGTTTCATCAAAGGAAGTTTTCACAAAAGCAATTTTTCATACACAGTCCACCGAAGGTGATCCCCAGTGGCTCCTCGAACGGGTTGCCGTCCGCCAGCGGGACTCCAGAGCCTGCTGCTTCTCCCCCGATGCAAGTCGGCCTGGGGGAGGCAACATCCACCCTGGCCCCCGAGGTCAACACGGCAGGGGCCGATGATGCGGCGGTCATGGCCGAGGTTGAAACCTCGGCCCAGCAAGACCAGGGGAAGAAGTGCCCCGAGGTCAACGAAGAAGGGTTGGGCCAGAAATCGGCCCAGCAGGAGTCTACCTCGGCACCGCCTTCACAGACGGAGGCTCCTCAGGTGGATCCATCTGAGGTCACCCCTCCACCCCAGCCTGCTGCCCGAGGACGGACCGGCGCGGGGTGGGCCGAGGAGGTAGAGGAGGCCCTAAAGGGCTGCTCCCTCAAGGGGGAGCACCGTGCCTTGATAGGCACGGCGCTAGAAGGCTACCGGTCCGCAGAGGCCGGCCTGCACGAGGTCTTCAAGAACCTCGTGGCAGGTTTCGAGGTACATCTTCTGCGCATTCGGTTTGCTTTGTTTTTATATATTTTGTCCAAGGACATAAAAGTGTAGCCTGCTAAATGGCGTAATGAGTGAGTAGCCCCCGAGCCCGAAGTCGGTTGCAAGAAACCGTCATCGGGGTCGCTTGAGTAAGTAGGAGCCTATTGAGTAGCCCCCAGGACGCTACCCAAAGTGGCTGTCCTGGAGCATGTTGATGGTCTAGGCCATTTTCCAGCTAACAAGGATTTTGTTATATTACAGGTTTCGACCTTGGATCCGGACTCCGGCTCCGAAGAGATGGCGGAGATGAAACGGAGACTTGAGCGATTTCAAGGTAAGCAAGGTTAAACTTGCATTGTATGTTTATGTTGAAAGGAAACAACTAAGACTTAAATATGTTGACAGCAGAGTTTGAGACGCTCAAGGCCGAGCTTGAAAGGGCTCGGAAGGAAGGGCGGTAGCAGAAGGCTGTTGTCGCCACAGCTGAAAAGGCGCGGGCCGCCGAGAAGGCGGCCAGAGAGAAGCACCAGGCATGGGTGCTAGAGGTAGAGGAGACCCTGAAGGGCGTGTTCGAAACATGCGACAAACTTCAGGAGGAGGGGCAGCGGACGAAGGAGGAGCTCGAGAAGCTGCAGCATGCCCACTCCGAGCTCAAGACCTCAGCCCGAGCGGATCGCGAGGTGCTCCAGCAAGTGGAGCAAATCGCCGCGGGTAAGAAATTTTTGCTGCAGTGTACGTTTGGCAGCAAAGGGTGTGTCGAGCTCACCCAATTATGGCATTCCGTAGAGGTCTTCGAGGATCTCCCGCAGAGCGCGGAGGATGCGGTGGCCTACTTCGGCCAACTGGCGGGCCATGAGGCGGAGAAATCCTTCTGGGGTCAATTCCCGGGGTCGCCGTCTGCGCAGCTGCTAAATCATCGAGTGAAGGAGCTGGTCGAGCTATTCCGTATGACAAGGCCAGCGCTCCAGGACCTCGGCGTCGCTCTGTGGCCGGCCGAAGCCATGCCGAGGAGCCTCTTTGGCCTGACGGCTCGTCTCCGAGATGCTGTACCCTGCGTTGACCGCTGGAAGAGGTCCGCATGCTTCGAAGGGGCTCGGAGGGCATACGCTTGCGTGAAGACGCACTTCCGCAAAGTTGATGCGGAGACGTGTGCTGCTGGCCCGCCTGCCGACAAGCCGCGGACCGCCGAACAGTTCTTCACCGAGGTGGAGGCAGGAGCTCGGACCACCGAGGCGATGTGCCCTAAGGACACCTTGTTGTTTTAGGTACTCCGGAATGTCGGAGCGTATGATGTAAAAACTATATCGTTTTGTTAAATGAAAACGGCTTGAAATTCCATATGTGTTTATTTAGTAATTCGATTATTCCTCCGATATGACTTTTTAAAATGAGAGTGGCCAGTCGTCGACTTCAGCCCCAGTGTAGGTCATACAAAGGGTGTTCCCTAAGCCATACTTGACCCTTAGCCGACGTCTCGGTACCCATGGGCGGTCGATGACTTAGAGGAATGAGGTAATCGGACTATAGTGGCTTGATGTCTGTCACTTAGTCATAGGAGTTTGACTGTGGGGGTGATGACCAGCCCCCAGTGTGGGAAGTGTGCGGCCTAATTGGCCGAGGTCTAGGCCATAGCACACTTCGGCTAAAAGATAAAAGCCCTTCATTTAACACGGGTGATCTCTAAGATCACATCGCTTGACGCGGTCTCCGGATGGCAGACCAGTTTACGCTTACCTAGATAGTCAGTTTTCGGCTTTCTCCACTGAGGCGCCACGCCAATTGACCTGACAGCGCAATCGCAGTGGTTCTCCCGTTACGCCCTTAGCTGAATTCATCGGAAACGTAAGGGGTACACATAGGAGCCGGGCAACCCAACTATTGACCGAAATCTAGGTTCGAAACTGATGCATATAAGGCCAAAATCCGAGACGCCGAACACATCGGACTTTTGTGATACAATTGCATCTTGTTTAGAGAACTTCATCGTTCCAGAGCTATGCTGATAAAGAAATACAATAGGGACCTTGAAAGGGCATGGTTTCTTTATTGCATAAGATCAATCATGTACATGCCCTGTGGACGAGAGTAATAGAAAGAATATAATGTAGACGGTAAAGAAGGAGGAAAAAACAGGTCGGATAATTACTAACGGATTTTAAAGGATCCGGACCGAAGCCTGCCGCACGTCTGCGTTCCCGAACTGTTGACCAGATCATCCTAATCGAAGACGAAGAATTTGCGAAGGTCGATGACCTTCTGGCCCTTTATACACGCTAAGTGTTTGATGGACCGAGCTCCTTGAGTGGAGGTGTGGCCGAAGTCACTCTGTGGCTAAGGCCATCTAGACGTATACATATCTTGGCTGCTTCTTTTACAGATGCCTGCCTGCGCTGGGGCTCTAAGCCTCGCCATTGCGTGGTTAACCCGCGCATGACGCTTCAGAATTGTTTTGGCTCCTCGGCGTCCCAGGGGATCTTGGGTGCGAAATTATGCACTCTAGGGACGTAGTGCCCATAGAGAGGGCACTCGAGGAGCCCGCACCCCTATTTCGGGTGCGGGGGTAACTGGCCAAGGTTGATTTGTGCAGCCTTGACACGCTTCAAAGAGCGGGCAGCGCGTGTACTGCTGCGGGTTGCCTCCTCGGCCGCTTGAACCTCGGCGGCGAAAGCCGCGGTCTGTTCCTCTGTCCGGAGTGAGCGTTCTGTGTTACCATTGATAGTGATAACGCCCTTGGGTCCCGGCATTTTGAGCTTGAGATAGGCATAATGCGGAACTGCGTTATGCGCCCTAGGAGCACGTGGTACCCACTCCGGAAGGGTACGATGTCGAAGATTAATTCCTTGCTTCTGAAGTTCTCGGGCGAACCGAAGACTACCTCTAGGGTTATTGTTCCCATACAACGGGCTTCGACGCCCGGGATGACACCTTTAAAGGTGGTAGAGCTCGGCTTGATCCGAGATGAGTCGATGCCCATCTTCCGAACTGTATCCTCGTAAATGAGGTTAAGGCTGCTTCCCCCATCCATTAGGACGCGTGTGGGATGATAACCATCAACAATGGGGTCCAGGACGAGCGCCGCCGATCCGCCATGCCTGATGCTGGTCGGATGGTCATGCTTATCGAAAGTGAACGGGTAAGCCGACCACGGGTTATACTTCGGGGCGACTGGCTCCAGCACGTATACGTCCCGAAGTGCACGTTTCCGCTCCCTCTTGGGGATGTGGGTGACGTAGATCATATTGACCTCTGTTACCTCGTTTGGAAACTTCTTCTGCCCTCCAATAGTGGGCTGCCGAGGTCCATCCTCGTCGTCGCTGCGGTGTTGGGTTTTATTTTGCCCCTCTACCGCTATCTTCCCGGCTTGCTTAAACACCCAGCAATTCCTGTTAGTGTGGGTTGCTGGTTTTTCTTGGGTACCGTGAATCCCACATGGGCGGTCCAGGAGTCTGTCAAGCTGGCTAGGTCCATCTTTGTTCCCTTTATAGGGTTTTCTTTTCTGCCCGGATTTAGGTCCGGTGAATCCTGCGTTGACCGCGGCGTCTTCAGTATCGCTTTCGCCATTTTTATACCTGCGCTTATTTTTATTGCGCTTTGGTTTTCCATTGGCGTCGCAAATTTCCGAGGTGCCTGCCTCGCCATTGTGGGTACTTTGGGCAAGCCAGCTATCTTCTCCCGCGCAAAAGCGAGTCATTAGTGAAGTCAGGGCTGCCATAGTTCTTGGTTTATCCTGTCCGAGCTGTCGAGCCAACCATTCATGTCGGATATTGTTTTTGAAAGCGGCAATGGCTTCGGCTTCGGAGCAGTTTATAATCTGGTTCTTCTTAGTGAGGAACCTGTTCCAGAACTTGCGGGCTGATTCGCCTGGCTGCTGGGTGACACGGCTGAGGTCATCAGCGTCCGGAGGACGGACATATGTGCCCTGGAAGTTTGCTCGAAAGGCATCTTCTAGGGCCTCCCAGCTGCCGATAGAATGAGGATGTAGGCTGTTAAGCCAGTGTCTTGCCGGCCCCTTTAGTTTGAGCAGCAGATATTTAATGGCATGGATATCATCTCCATTGGCCATGTGTATATCCTCGATCCAAACTGCTGGGTCCGTAGTACCATCATATGACTCTATATTGATGGGTTTAAACCCTTCCGGGAACTGATGTTCCATTACCCTGTCGGTAAAGCAGATCGGGTGAGCCGGACCTCGGGACCGAGGAGGGTCTCGAGAGATAGCCGCGAGTAAGCTTGATCTCGGGCGCGGCCGTTCCTGTCCATCCAGGCATCGTAGCCGTTGGGCCCCGCGGGCACACGTCCCCTTGATCCATAGATGTACCGAGGAGGAGCCCTATTTTCTTCAATGCGACGTCTAGCGTCGCGAGGATCCAAGTTGTCCACGGGGTCTTTACCATGACAGCGTGGAGGTGGCCTATCATCATGGTCTTCTCGTCTTGGCCTGTCCTGGCCTCTAGGGGGCCGATCGAGGTCATCAGCGAGCTCTTCGTCCAATTCTAGTAGTAGGCACCTGCGTGGGTAGGACTTCGGCGCGCTATGGCGTCGGTTTTCCATATCTTGCTCGGCAAAGAGCACTTCAACTCACTTATCATTTAGAGCGTCGGTATTTTCCTACAGCTGCTGCTGCTTGCGCTTTAAGCTCCAGGCCGTCACAACAAGGCGTCGCCGGAAGCGTTCTTGTTCGAAGGGGTCCTCGGGGATGATGAAGTCCTCGGTACCGAGGCTGTCATCCTCCTCGAACTCCGGCATGTAATTGTCGTCGGCCCCTTCAAAGAGGTCGTCGGGATCAGAGTCCACAAGAGGTCGGTCTGGTGTGTCATGCCTTATTAGGGAGGCTTGAATGTCCTCCTCGGGGTTATCGGCGTCGCCGTCCTCCTCGTTGCTGTTATTGACTGTTGCGTCATTGCCACTGGGTTCCCCATTATTGCCCCTTCGGCGCCGTCACCGGCGTCTTGGAGGGGATTTGGGGGTGTCCACCATATAGACGTCGTAAGTGGATGTGGCGGTCCACCTGCCCATGTTGACAGAGGGCAGGGTGTTCTCGATGGGGTCGTCGGCGTCCTCATCCATATCTGAGGGTTCGCCATAGTCCAACACGTCGGTTAAATCATCGATCGTGGTGACTAGGTGGGTGGTGGGTGGGATGTAAATTTCCCTATCGTCGGCTTTAAGTTCGATCTGATCATAAACCGAAGTCTTGTCGTCCGAGATGGACATGCTCCGAATACGGTCGAGCATCTCATCGAGCTGAGATAGCCCTTCGGGATCCATGGATGCGCCGTAGGCAGGCTGATTTGAAGCAGCCCCGGTGTGTAACCGGTCGTATTTCCGGTTCGAGGGGAATCCGAGCATGGATCCAATTTCTGCGCCGGGATCGATTCTGGCGCTGGCGTAATTTCAGGAGTGGGCGCCGGATCTATCTCCGGGCCGATAATCGGGGAGAGACTGGCCGGAGTGGCGGCGTCCGGTGTCTCAAGGGGCACCGTGACGGAGTTCGGTTCCGGAGTCGAGCCTCTAGAACCGGCCAAGCTTTTGATCCGGCCGGGAGTCCATCCCGATAAGACGAGCTCGCCGCGGGAGTCCATAGTGTACTCAAGGCCGCCAAAGGTCACAATCGGACCAGGGGCGTAGTTCTCGATAGAGGTCAGATGACCCGTCGAGTCGGCGCAAAATACCATGCTGCCAAAGATGAAAAGTTGTCCTGGGGCGTAGACGTCCCCACAGCCATTGATGCAGTTGATCTGCAGATGAGCCATCAATCCTTCTGGTGATCACGCAACGGAACTCTCAATGAAAGCACCAGTGTCGGTGTAAAAACCGGCAGACCTCGGGGTAAGGGGTCCCGATCTGCGGATCTCGAATCGATGGTAACATAGACAAAGGGAGACGATGCTTTACCCAGGTTCGGGCCCTCTTAATGGAGGTAAAACCCTACGTCCTGCTTCTGTTTATATTAATCGAGGTGTATCGAGTACAGAGTTTATCTACCTCGAGATCGTAATATGTGTCTAACTACTATAGCTAGGTGTTCGATGTTGCCCTAATGTCTCCTATGGGCTAAACCCTATGGCTTATATACACGCCAGGGAGGGTATCTAGGGTTACAAGGTCGGTATCTTGGAGTAAGGCGGCTGGAACAATCTTGAAGTGTACTGCAAGTCTTCGGTAGAGGTAGTCTTGATCACGTCTCCCATGTGCGACTTCCGGAGCCCATCTTGATTACGTACGAGGGCATATCGGCCCATCCGAGGAGACGGGCAGGCTAGGTTGGCACCCCCTAATCCATGACACCGTCAGGCAGGTATGCGGATGGCATAAACAGATTCATTATATTTTTCTGATCGTTTTTCATATATAAATTATTTTCATCTGACTTATGGTTTAATTTCTATGATTTTTTAAAGTTTTAGGGATTTTCTGAAATTTTTGGAATTATTTAATTTGAAAATGATTTAATCCGAAATTGCTACGGGTACCCAGATTTGTACCTAGTTGTTCAGCACAGAGGCTGGCCAGTGGTCCCGTTGACTAGGTCAAGGGTCCAGTCAGCCTCTGCCGAGTCAGCGTGCTGACTGTGTAAGTCTTATCCAAAAGAATAGTGGGCCGGGCCCACTTGTCATACACAGTAGTCTAACCAGTATTTGTTTTAATTAATCTGGGTTTGGTTAGGGGTGGGGCCTACTGTCAGTGGGTTAGTGGGTAATTAAATTAGTTTAACATTTTCATTAGCAGTTAAATAAACAGGCGGGGCCCATATGTCATAGGCCCAGAGGCCGTTCGAACCGCCGACGCGCGCCGGAGGCCACAGAGGATGGCGGCGACGGACGGGAGCTCGCTAGGGGCGGCGGCTGGTCGAGCTGAGCTCAGCCCCGAGCAGCTGGGGCTCGGCCGTGTCGGCTGGGAGCGGCGGCTTCGCCGGAGGTGGCCGGAGCCGTCGGCAGTAGTGAGCAGGGCGGCGGCGCAGCCACGGGCTGGACGGGCGCGGCGCCGCAGCTAGCTATCGAGCAAGGCGAGTGGCGGGATGGCATCCACGGAGCACTAGGAACACGTTTGACACACGGGGCCGAGCAAATGAGCTCTGCCCCGAGGTCCAAGACGGCAATGGCGGACGGCGGCTCGGCCAAGGCGGAAGTGACGGCTAGGAGACGTGGGGAAAGGGGAAAAGAGGTCGAGGAGGAGGGTGTGCTCACAGCGACTCTGTAGGGAAGGGCAGCGGCCTCGGGGAGGCTCCGGTCGCAGCAAACCGGCGATGAGAGGCTCCGGTGATCGGCGGCGTTGGAGGGATCGATCCCAAGGCTGTGGTGCTTCTCAGCTCGATCGACGAATGTCCTGGATAGCTCGGTGAGGCAAGAGGGGCTCGGTGGCCGCGTGAGCTACGGTGGTGAGGCCATGGCGGCGTTCGGATGAGGCGGGAGAGCGAGGGAGAGATGGGGGAAAAGGGTAGGGTTCCGTCTAGGGTTGCCGCGCGGGGTTGTTTTATTCGACCCGAGGCACTGTAGAGGCTCGCTGTCGAGCAGGCGAGAGGGGGCCAGGCGCGGCATGCGCGCGCGCTCTGCCACGCACAGGAGAGAGGGGGCAGGAGGTTAGGGATAGTGGGAGGTGGGCTGGGCCTTCCTGTGCTGACTCAAAGCCCAAAGGCACAGTGTCCTCTCCCTTTTTCCTTTTATCTTTTCTACTTTATTCTTTCCCCACTGCTTTGCAAAATGTTTGGCCCCAAAATGACTTTTGTAAAATGTGCAACCTTGACAAATAATTACTCTGCATTACTAAGCACTGCCATAAAAAGGTTTCGGAGCAAGATGATTTCATTTGAATTTTATTTAGGTGAAATTGGATTAAATGGGCTGTTTTAATCACTGTTTTGGATGCTAACTTTTAATTAAGCAAGCAAGTGATGTTGTTTTTCTTAGCAACAAATACCTATGGATTATTTGCAACAACATGAACTATTTTTCATGAGAGTTTGTGAATTTTCAAATTTCACTTGCAATTGGAATTTTGAATTGAGGTGGAATTTCAAATGAGATAGGAAAGTAGAGATGATCAAGCACTGTTAATCATGATGACTTGGCATTATCAAAAGGTGATCACTGTGCTTAATTACAGTGGGTGTTACAACTTATGATAGCACACTTCCATAAGCAGAAGGTGCAAGATTCTGGCAGTATCCGTTGTGGTGTTTTCATCACCCACATCGCTCATCATTGGGCATTGTTTTATCTAGGCTTAGGACCGTAGGTGATGGTCCTGCCAAACTTAATAAGACTGTCATGATTGACTCTGCTTTTTGTAAGGCCCGATGCTCATTATCCTAAGGATCATTCTTATGTTTGCCCTCTAGTCACGGGGAGGACAGAATTTTTTTTGAAGGATTGGGAAGGACAGAATTGGTAGACCTTCTTCTCCATTTAGTTTTTTCTGTGCAGATCCACAATGAGTGGGTCCTCACACTCGATCAGATTAACAAGGCGAGGACCTTAGCAGGGCATGGGGACTTCATGGAGGAGGAGGTCCCAAGGTCCCCAGTTTGGGATGCCGTCGCCGCCTGCTATGGAGGAGGAGAGCAGCAGCAACATATACCATAGTAGCCTTTTGGCGGCTATGGCAATTTCATCCCTCGATCGGAGTTTGAGCAGCTGGTGAAGCATGTTGGTGGTGTTGAGCAGACACTCCAACACGTCAACACCAACATCAACATGCTCTCCCAAAACCTCCAGCGGTTCACAACTTCTTGTTCTCCTAGTGGCCACAACACCAAGCTACCGTACGGGCCCTTCTATCAGCCACCTTATGGGCATTCCCAGCAGCCATCACTCGCACCAGGATCATCATCGGGCACACCTCCTATGTACCATTGGCCTCACGAGCAGCAGCCATACGATGGTAGCAATGACGAGGAGTAGACCCAGCTAGGCCAAAAGCCTAAGCCTGGATGAAGTCGATTTGCCCCTTTATCCATGCATTCATATTTTGTTTTCTTCTTTTGATTTGTTTTCTTTTTGTTTGCATGTTTACTTTCAGTTTTTGCATAATAAAAGTAAGAGTAGCCTTGAGTTTTATGTGGTTGGAACTCTTTTTGTGGTGTTGTCTTTTGTGAGCTTTCAGGGTTACTTGTCGCTAGCGATTTGAAAATGGGAAGAACGGATGGAAACGTGACTTGAATGAACAGCCAAGCCAGTGCAAGAAGGTATAGCATATGCATTTTGAAACGTCTACAACGTATCTACTTTTCCAAACACTTTTGCTCTTGTTTTGGCCTCTAATTTGCATGATTTGAATGAAACTAACCCGGACTGACGCTATTTTCAGCACAACTGCCATGGTGTTGTTTTGTGCAGAAATAAAAGTTCTCGGAATTGCATGAAACTTTTTCCAGATTTATTTTGGAATAAATAAAAAATACTGGAATGAAGAAGTACCGGAGAGGAGCATCAGGGGGCCCACAAGGGCAGGGGGCGCGGCCACCCCCCAGGCCGCGCCACCCAGGCTTCAGGGGCCCATGGACATCGTTTTGTCATAATTCCAGCACTATAAATTCACATCCTCCGAGAAAAAAATCAAGAAGCAATTTCTTCGCGTTTTATGATACGGAGCCACCGCCACCTCCTGTTCTTCGTCGGGAGCCAGATTTGGAGCCCGTTTCTGGCTCCGGAGAGAGGGATTCATCGCCGTCGTCATCACCAACCCTTCTCCATTAACAATTTCATGATGCTCACCTCCTTGTGTGAGTAATTCCCTTGTAGGCATACTGGAGATGATGGGATTTGGATGAGATTTCATATGTAATCATTGTCAATTTGTTAGGGCTTGATCCCTAGTATCCATTATGTTCTGAGATTGATGTTGCTATGACTTTGCCATGCTTAATGCTTGTCACTAGGGCCCGAGTGCCATGATTTCAGATCTAAACCTATTATGTTTTCATGAATATATTTGAGTTCTTGATCCTATCTGCAAGTTATATGCACCTGTTATTGTTCTGAACCCTAGACCCCACAGTGACAATAATTGGGATACTCTACGGGGATGACCGTAATTTGAGGACTTCATGTATTCACTATGTGTTAATGCTTTGTTCTGGTTCTCTATTAAAAGGAGCGCCTTAATTACCCTTACTTTTCATTAGGACTCTGCTGCCACGGGAAGGTAGGACAAAAGATGTTATGCAAGTTCTTATCGGAAGCACGTATGACTATATATGGAATACATGCCTACATATGATTGATGAATTGGAGCTAGTTTTGTGTCGCTCTAGGTTGTGACCGTTGCATATTGAGTCTCATCTAAAATACTTCATCGTTACTCCATGCGTACACTTTGCTGCTATTGTTACTACTCAAGCTACTACTATTCTGCTTTACTGCAAACTGGTTACTGCTACTGCTGCTGTTACTTTTACTCAATCGCCATCACTACTATATTACTATGCTACTAATAAATTGCTGCAAGAAAGTTGATTCTCAGGTGTGGTTGAATTGACAATTCAACTGCTAAGGCTTTTAAATATTCTTTGGCTCCCCTTGTGTCGAATCAATAAATTTGGGTGAAATACTACCCTCGAAGACTGTTGCGATCCCCTATACTTGTGAGTCATCAAGACTATTTTCTGGCGCCGTTCCCGGGGAGCATAGCTCTATTTATTAAGTTCACTTGGGAGTTAATTATTCGCTGCGATTTATCTTTACTATGAAGAACCTCAAAGATTCCAGAACTAAGATTATGCCCTCTAAGACTAGAGGAGGAAAGGAACTGCCAACTAGCTCTACTCTTGATTCGCCTTCTGTTTTAAGCCAACTTGTGACACCTCCACCACATGCTTTACATGATAATATGTCACACACAGTAGGCACTGCTTCTGCTATTGATGATACTTGTGATGATGCTTCTACTCTGCTTGATAATACTGTTCCACTTGGTGAATTTTTGGATGCTCAAATTGCTAAAGCTAAAGAACTTGAAACTTCTGAAATTCATGAATCACCTGTTACACCTAGTACTCCTATTATATATAAAATACCTGATGTTCCTGAACTTGATGAGGAGTTTCTAGAGAGTTCATGGCTTATGATACTGATAATGGTATAGAAGGTCCGATTGCTATACTTAAAGAAAAGGCCATGAATCAAATGATTAGACATGATCCTAAATTTGCTACTTCTCCTATATTTGTTACTGATAAGGATTATGAATTCTCTGTTGATCCTGGACTTATTACTCTAGTAGAATCAGATCCTTTTCATGGCTACGAATCTGAAACAGTTGTTGCACACTTAACTAAATTGAATGATATTGCAACTCTGTTTACTCAAGATGAAAAGATGCATTGCTATTACATACTTAAGTTGTTTCCTTTCTCTCTAAAGGGTGATGTTAAAGTCTGGTTTAATAATTTTTCTCCTGCTTGTGTGCGCAGTCCACAAGATATGATCTATTACTTCATTGAAAATATTTTCCTGTCCATATGAAACAAGCTGCCTTTCAGGAAATATATAATTTTAAACAACTTGAGGAAGAATGTCTCCCTCAAGCTTGGGGGAGTCTTTGCAAGCTACTTAGGGCTTTGCCAGATCATCCTGTTAAGAAGCATAAAATTCTTGATATCTTTTATAATGGACTAACCACTGAATCTAGGGACTACCTAGATATATAGTTGTGCTGGTTGTGTTTCCAGGGAAGGAACAATTGAACAGGCTCAGGACTTATTAAATAATTTATTGAAAAATGCGATAATGGACACTTCCCGCACCACCACCTAAGCCAACTCCAAAGAAGAGAGGTATTCTATTCCTCACTCCTGAAGAGGTGAAAGAAGCTAAGAAATCTATGAGAGAAAAGGGTATTAAAGCTGAAGATGTAAAGAACCTGCCTCCTATCGAAGAATTATGTGAACTTCCTAATCAAAATCAGGTAGTATAGGTAAATTCTCTCCATAAATTTGATGAAGGTGATATCCCTAACAATAAATCTCCTGCTCAGTGCCTAGATGAATTTGATAACTTTGTTGTTAAGCAGCACCATTTCAATATGCAAATAAGTGATCATCCAAAACACAATTCTACTGCTATTGCCCGTATGAGTAACTTGATGTTTAGAAATTATAATGATGTTAAGGGTTTAATTAAGCACTTTTCTATGGTTAAGACCCAACTTGAGCAAGTTTCTAGATCACAACATGATTTGCTTAAACAACAACATGAACATGCTTATGGAGTAGATACTAGAGGAGGCAAATTTACTCAGGATCCTTTGTATCCTGAAGGTCATCCTAAAAGAATAGAACAAGATTCTCAGAGAGTTAATGATAGTGCACCTAGTTCACCTAAGAAGAATAAAAAGAAAAAGAGAAATAAAGCTGCTTCTAGTGAACCTGTTATAGAAAAACCTGTTGAGAATCCTAATGATGTTTCTCTTTCTGATACTGAAACCCAAGATGGTGAATAGCATGAATCTATTCATAATGATGCTACTAATAATTAGAATGATGTTAATAATGATGCTCAACCTGATAATGATAATGAACCTGATAAGGAGGTTGAGGTAGAACCTGAAGTTACTCTTGATGACCCACCTCCTAAAAATAAAAGATATGATAAAAAGATTTTGTTGCTAGGAAGCATGGTAGAGAAAGAGAACCATGGGTGCCAAAACCCATGCCTTTTCCTAGTAAAGCCTTGAAAGCTAAAGATGAAGAGGCATTTAATCACTTTGTTGAATTGCTTAGACCTCTATTCTTGCAAGTTCCTTTGACTGATGCTATTAAAATGCCTCCATATGCTAAGTATATGAAAGATATTGTTACTAATAAAAGAAAAATACCTGAAACTGGGATATCTACTATGCTTACTAATTACTCCTTCAAGGGAAAAATCCCTGAAAAGTTAGGAGATCCAGGGATACCTACCATACCTTGCTCTATCAAAAATAACTATGTTAAAACTGCTTTATGTGATTTAGGAGCAGGTGTGAGTGTTATGCCCTTGTCTCTATATAAAAGGCTTGATTTGAATAAATTGATACCTACTGAGATTTCTTTGCAAATGGCTGATAAATCCACGGCCATACCTGTCGGTATTTGCGAGGATGTTCCTGTAGTGGTTGTTAATGTTATGATCTTAACGGATTTTGTTATACTTGATTTGCCTGAGGATGACAATATGTCTGTCTTTCTCGGAAGACCTTTTCTTAACACTACAGGGGCTATTATTGATTGTAATAAAAGCAAGGTTACTTTTCATGTTAATGGCAATGATCATACGGTTTATTTCCCGAGAAAGCCAAGTAAAGGACAAAGTCTCAATTCTATCGAAACAATTATGACTATTACTATTGGGGACTTTGAATTTCCTATTCCGGTTCCAGAAAAGAAATATCAAACTCTCATGATTGGAACCATGCCTCTCCAAGTTGAGGTAACATAGTGTTTTACAAAAGTTCTTTGGTTTTATGTCATTCGTAAATAGTTCGTTAATAAGACTTGATCAACCTTATTACTTGATTCTTTTTGAAGGACATATGATCGATGAATTCCGTAAACACCACTCTCTATAAATTTATTATATCTTCTGTTTGAATTAGTTTTAATAAAGTTTAAATGTTTTAGAATATCATGTTTTGCCTGTTTTCTGAGTTTTCCACACAATAAAAAAGTGCAAAAATAAAGTTTCTTCGAATGCCTTGAAAATTTTACACATTTTTTTCAGAATATTTAAGAATTTTTGGCACTGAATACACATCAGAGTGATGTACCAGCCCTCCACAAGAGCAGGGGGCGCGGCTACCCCCCTAGGCCGCACCACCCAGGCTTGTGGGGCCCATAGGCACCCATTCAGTTGGTGCCTGTGGCCCCTGCCTTCTTCCTCCTCCAGAAAAATTCTTTCTTGCTCCCAAACCCGTGTTCTTGCCGTTCTTGGGTTGATTTTTTGATCTCTTTGCTCGGAGCTCCATTTCCGATAATTTTTGGAGGGATTACTCCTTGGTATGTGACTCCTCCATTGGTCCAATTAGTTTTTCCTCTAGTGGTCTATGCTTTGCTTATTTTGCTACTGTTGGTGACCTTGTATATGAGCTTGCATGTCAAATTTGTGTGGTTCCAAGTAGTTTTGATGCATGGTTTAGGCACTAGAAGCTTATGGGAGTAGTTGCTATCAATTTTATTAAGTTTAGTTCACTTTTTGTGAGTTGCTAAAAAATTCAGAATATGGAGAGGCTAAGGAGAAGCTTCTCAAGGAACTCCGGAGGATCTTCTAGCCGGGGTTTTGGAGGAGCATCTCGATATAATCTTCCCCATTCTGCCAAAGTGCAACCACGTGAGTGGCCTTGCGAGACGTTCATGAACGGTGACGGCATTAGGCAGGAGTTTGAACAATTTGTTGAGAGAGCCGGCTTGACTGCCTTACTCGCAGATAAGTGTCCACGGTATCATCTCCTCACTAACACCTTCGTGCAAAATTTTAGATTCACGTCTGGAATGCATGCACCCAGAGTCTCATTTCATCTTTATGATCAAGTCTTTGATATCACCTTGGTAGAATTCTGTAATATGTGCATGATTCCTCTAGATGGTAATATGGCTGAGCCTCGACCTAAAGAGTTCGAGGAATTTCTAAAAAAGTTATGTGTAGGAGAATTTAGAGGAGTTGCTAAGGCAGGAGCCACTAGCTTGCATTTCCCTTCTGTGCATTACTTTGCTTTATTCATAGGGAGATGCTTGACTGCTAGACAAGAAAGTGGTACACTAAGCACCCCGGATCTTGCTATTTTGCGTAGTGCACTTTTTGGAGACAGAACTTACAATATCGGAGGGATTATTGCACGTTGTTTGCATAGGAATAGAACTAAGGGCATTATTTACGGTGGTGTTTATGCTACTCGTCTTGCTGCGCAACTTAATGTACCTGTTAGACACGATGAGGATTATGAACTGCCTGAATGTTACTTAGATTTTGCTTCCATGGTAAAACATGAATTTATTAAAGAACGCTCTGCACCAAATGATTATCAGTATAACCTAGTGTTCAGCCAGAGAACCCGTGATATTATTACTTTGCCTGCTCCTGCATTGGTTGACATACAGGACAGAGGGAGATATTTCATTATGCCAGATGACATCACCAACTACAATAACATGCTGGTCGCTGCATAGGATGAGGAGGTCCACCCCTGGGAAGTGCAGGTACCACAGCCAGGACCGCATAATCAATATATTCCTGGACCGATTGGATTTTCTCACTAGCTGTGAGCCAAGCTAGGCCAAAATCCTAAGCTTGGGGGAGTACGTATTCTTACTGACATTTCATTCATGTTATCATATACATTGACTACACTTGTCGGTATACATCTCCATCTTTGTATATCCATGATTCGCTTTTGTGCGTTCTTTTTCTTCGCGTGTTTGTTTAAACTGAAAGACCCAAAAATATTTCTTGTTTCTCTCGTTGTTTCTTTTTGGTCTTTGTTTGCTTCTTTTTGGTTTTCTTTCTTTTATTTGTTGGTTTGTTTTATAAAAAGAAAATCCAAAAAGATTTCTCGTTTCTTCTTTTGTCGTTTGTTCGAAGTTCTTTGGTGTAAATAATTTTCTCTCTTTTCGCTTTTTCTTCGAACCTTCATTTATTTGCTTTCTTCAAAAAAAATCAAAAACTTCAAAAATATTTCAGTGTGTTTCTCTGAACTTCTTTTGTTTTATAAAAAAATTATTTAGAAAAGAAGAAAAAGATTTTTCTAGTATCGCTTTCGTTCTTCTTTTTCGCTCCTTTTTGTTCTTTATCTTCGTCATTTCTTTTTCTTTGTGTCTTATCGAGTCTTGTTTCAAAAGGAGTTGACAATAAAAAGAATTTCCTAATTGGCTTTTATGTGCTTTATCTTTGAACTACTAAAAATATAAAAAAATTCCATGTCTTCTCCTTTGTATTTAGTGTTTGCAGATTTCAGCCTAGTCCATGGCAACACTAGCACTATATTATATATTCCACATCGTTCGGTCGTGCAAGTGAAAGACAATAATGACGATTATTTGATGAAGTGACTGTGGTGAGGAAAAGCTGGTATGAACTCTACTTGTTTTTGTTTTTGTACATATGTTTATCTCAGTGATCCTGTCTCAGCATATTATGGATAAACATGTGTATGATGGTGATTGGAGTTCATATTTTCTTATGCCATGCTTAATTATCTAGGAGTTGATAATAGGTTATCTTGAGTGTCAACATGCATTAAATTGATTATGATGTAGTATGTTAGGATGGTATCCTCCTCTGAAGAATTTAAGTGGCTTGACTTGGCACATGTTCACACATGTAATTGATTCAAAGCCAATCCTACCTCTATGATATTTATGTTCAACATGTTTACATCCTCACCATGCTAGCGTTCAATGTTGGTTATTCAAAATGCATGATTATGACCGTTGTCGCTCTCTAGTTGGTCACTTCCCAGTCTATTGCTAGCCTTCGCCTGTACTAAGCGGAAATACTGCTTGTGCATCCAAATCCTTTAAACCAAAGTTATGCCATAAAGTGTCCACTATATCTTCCTATATACAGTATTACCCTGCTGTTCCAAGTAAATTTGCATGTGCCGTCTCTAAATTCTCAAATGAATATCTATTTTGTGTATCCTAAAGCTCATGGAGCTATAGCGAAGAGCATCATCTTGCATAATAAACGTTGTGTTCCTCTCGATGACATCTACTTGTCCAAAAAATTACAAAAAGAGCTGGTAAATGGGATGCCCAGTCCCGAATTAATTAAACAAACAAAAGACACTCCTTCCCAGGGTATGATTGGCAGGCACCCGTGGATTCGGCTAGCCATGGTTTGTGGAAAGACGAAGGTGGAGGGGGAGTGTTAAGCATGGGAACCGCTCTAACACATGTTTATCATATAAAATGATGAGATTCTCTGTCGTTAAACCGTTAACTGAAAAATATACCACTCAAATGAACCTTTCTCTATTTTAAACAATGAGCTCTGGCACACAAGCGAATCCCTGCTTCCCTCTACGAAGGGCCTATCTTTTAATTTATTGCTGAGTCATCACCTTCTCATTTAAGCACCAACATAGAGAGCATTATTGTCATTCTTAGTTTAACATGCATTTGGTCTAATTGATGTTTGATGTGAGCATGACTGGATGTTTTCTTTACTGAATTACAATGTTTAGTTGCTGCTTGAACTTCAGAGGTGCTCTGCATTTATGTTTTGCGGTCTCAGAAAGGGCTAGCGAGATACCATTCTATCATATTGTATCATGGTTATTTTGATAAAGTGTTGTCATTGGAGATATATTATTATTGCTCGCTAGTTGTTTAAGTTATTTGATATGAGTTAATGTGGCTGGTAGTTGTTATCATATATGTGATTATTTTGTGATCTTTGTTGAAACCTGATTACTAGCTAAATTTATGTTCATCCACAAAAGCCAATGAGTTTGTAAAAGTTTTTCATTATCACTTTCGGTTTGTCAACTGAATTGCTTGAGGACAAGCAATGAGTTAAGCTTGGGGAAGCTGATACGTCTCCAACGTATCTACTTTTCCAAACACTTTTGCTCTTCTTTTGGCCTCTAATTTGCATGATTTGAATGAAACTAACCCGGACTAACGTTGTTTTCAGCAGAACTACCATGGTGTTGTTTTTGTGGAGAAAAAAAGTTCTCAGAATTGGACGAAACTTTTTGGAGATTTATTTTGGAATAAATAAAAAATACTGGAAAGAAGAAGTACCGGAGAGGAGCCTCAGGGGACCCACAAAGGGAGGGGGTGCGGCCACCCCCCAAGCTACGCCACCCAGGCTTGTGGAGCCCCTGGACATCATTTCGACCTAATTCCAGCGCTATAAATTCACATCCTCCGAGAAAAAAATCAAGAAGAAGTTTTACGATACAGAGCCGCCGCCACCTCCTGTTCTTTGTCGGGAGCCCTGATATGGAGCCCGTTTCTGGCTCCGGAGAGAGGGATTCGTCGCCGTCGTCATCACCAACCCTTCTCCATCAACAATTTCATAATGCTCACCTCCTTGTGTGAGTAATCCCCTTGTAGGGACACTGGAGATGATGAGATTTGGATGAGATTTCATATGTAATCGTTGTCAATTTGTTAGGGCTTGATCCCTAGTATCCATTATGTTCTGAGATTGATGTTGCTATGACTTTGCCATGCTTAATGCTTGTCACTAGGGCCCGAGTGCCATGATTTCAGATCTAAACCTATTATGTTTTCATGAATATATTTGAGTTCTTGATCCTATCTGCAAGTTATATGCACCTGTTATTGTTCTGAACCCTAGACCCCAAAGTGCCAATAATTGGGATACTCAATGGGGATGACTGTAATTTGAGGAGTTCATGTATTCACTATGTGTTAATGCTTTGTTCTGGTTCTCTATTAAAAGGAGCGCCATAATTACCCTTAGTTTTCATTAGGACCCCGCTGCCACGGGAAGGTAGGACAAAAGATGTTATGCAAGTTCTTGTCGCAAGCACGTATGAGTATATACGGAATACATATATACCTACATATGATTGATGAATTAGAGCTAGTTCTGTGTTACTCTAGGTTGTGACCGTTGCATATTGAGTCTCATTTGAAATACTTAAGTGTTACTCCATGCCTACACTTTGCAGCTATTGTTACTACTCAAGCTACTACTACTCTGCTTTACTGCAAACTGGTTACTGCTGCTGCTGCTATTACTATTACTCAATTGCCATCACTACTATATTACTGTGCTACTAATAAATTGCTGCAAGAAAGTTAATTCTCAGGTGTGGTTGAATTGACAACTCAACTACTAAGGCTTATAAATATTCTTTGGCTCCCCTTGTGTCGAATTAATAAATTTGGGTGAAATACTACCCTCGAAGACTGTTGCGATCCCCTATACTTGTGGATCATCACATTTTCACTTCTCTCACAAGTTCAATCAAGATAATACTTTTATTTGGCTGGTCGCACTTAAGTTTCACTCCCCACACTAGTCGAGTAACATTTAGTTCTATTTCCCTTCACAAGTCTTGCTAGTGTAGCTTCGATGTTGAACTCCATTTTGAATTTGATCCTAAAAGAAAAATAAAGCTTTAAAAGAACTTGGGTGCCGAGAAAATTTCTAAAGAAACTAGTATTTGAGACACTCGACCCCATAGCACTTAATTTGATTGACTCAATAGCGCTTACAGATGGAATTGTCCAGAGGAACAGAAGTTAGAGGTGATAGAGATTGCTAAATTCCAAGAGTTTGTCGCAACTATGTAAGATATTTCTTTATGCATGTCTTGCACGGGTACATAAGATATTGCTTTACGCGTGTCTTACGTCACCCTACCACGCCTCTCGAGAAATGCTAACAACTCCTCTGCCCTATGAACGATCTACCTGAGTTTCGGCTCGGATTTCGGCTATTGAGTTGATTAACTTCTGTAATAGCAATGTTATATTTGTTAAACTTGGCTTTCTCAAGAGGAATGCATTGATCTAAAAAACACTCTAGGATAAAACCCCATTTTTAGATTGCTCGCGCGGCTTTTGGCATGATCTCGTCACTAAAGATAGAAGTTCGAGCAAACAATGAAAGAAAGGGCACTTGCGGGCCGTGATTAGGCGGTACTCGTGGGTGTTAATGACAAAATCAAGTACTACGATTTCTTTAAAATAACCCGTTGTTTATGTTTTTGAAAAAGAGCTAAGAACAAAAATTCATTGTCGAAAGAGAAATGCTTTAGCTTGATTCGCGCCTAGTTACCAATTATGGCCTGCATTGTGAACTAGAACTAGTGTTATGAAAAATCTTCGTGGGTAGGTAGCGAGCTTTTGTGCAACCATTCAAATGCAAGTATTTTCATAATTAAGATTGTAGGATTTGTGCGAATGGACATATTATATCTTTGTGAGCTGGTAAGCCCTTTTCACCCAATTGTCAAATTCCCATTCGTTCTTTTTATTTCTTGATTGCTCGAGGACGAGCAATACTTTAAGCTTGGGTGAGGTGATGACTCTGTAATTTGACACTTTCAAATGGGAATTTTGATCGGTTTTTCAAAGGGTTTTTGCCGGTTCTCGCCTTTTTACTAATGATAACACTTTGAGAACAAAGAAACTTTGTTTCCTTACTTGTTGTGCAGGTCTAAACACTTTTGGAAGGAAATAGATCAATATCCGAGTAAATGGGACAGTGGGGGACATTTTCCCTTTTGAGCGAAACTTCACCTGGTGCAACAGGAGAGAAGACAATGCCTGGTATGAGAGCAAGCGCTCGTACCAGCTGCCGCCACCTCCCTCTCATCTATACAAACAACTTTCGTAAACGGAGGCAGAGAGAGAAGAGAGGAAGGGGCTGCAATTTCCATCAAAACACTGGAGAAGAGATCCGGGAGAAGAGAACTTCACTTAGATTTATTCCGGCGTTCTCCACATCACACCCCCCCTTCATTCATCTACATCATCACCATAGAGAGAGTAGTTCCAACTTGTAAGGCTAGGGTTTGTAACTCTATTCATACATTATCGGAGATTGAGATCAGACCAATCATTCATCTTATTGTGGTAATTTGCAATATCATTGATATGGTTTTACCCTATTTGATCTCTGTTAATGTTGGCTATTCCTCTGTCATGCGTGAGTAATCCCCCATAGGCATGGGAGATGTATGGGATTGGTGAGATTCATTTGTGCCTATTCTATATGTTATTATTTGTGAAACTAGTTCTATGATTGATTATTAAGTTGATTATCTGTGGTATGCGTAATGCGTGATGTCCAATTTAAGGGCCCAGGCAACATGATCCGAAGACCTACATAGCTAACACATATTGTTCAGCGAATCCATGAGCTCCAGGTGACAGGTGTTGGTATCTACGAGGAGCGAAGACAATATGAGGATAACGGGAATCCATGACACTTAAAGCGTTGGTCTTGTCTTATGACCTTAATTGCTGAAAGGACCATGCATATGGCAACGTTGATGCAGGACAATAGAGGAGAACAATCCCTGCATGGAGGAGTTCGACCACTCAAGGGTGAACCACCTACTGAACGTATAATCGACGAAGTAGAATCACATGAAAAGGTAACTGGTATTATTGCTGCACTGGCACACTTGTTGTACACCATGATCCGAGTTTCCCCGCGCCTAACCTCTCTACTGCAGACAAACTGACAGTTTATGTCCAGCCTTTTTCGTTTTTATGTTATTTACTTTCCGCGCTTGCTAATCTACTTCAACCTCAGTTTATTTGTTTTCCTGGTCAACGCTAATCCTTGCAGATATTCAATCAGTTAATTCACACAAGACCAGTGACAACTTATGTGAGACCAAAACACCAAACATTAACACTCTCCTCCGCTCCTCGTTGAAAAGGACAACTAATTGAGATACTTACACGAAAGTGCTACATAGCCATGTGTGTCTTGCATGCCATCAGTCACCTTACTCAATGCAATACTCGGTTTTACTTAATACTTTGAGATGCATGCTGGATAGCGGTATTGGGGTGGAGTATTATCTATAGATGCATGCTGGATAGTGGTCTATAGATACACGGACGTAATGCCTATATGCAATCATGACATGTATAATCACAATCATAAAAACTGCATTTTAATCGATACACTACTATAATTTGTTCAGCACACCTATGCTATGTTTTCTGGAGAGATACTGATACATCCTAAACGTATCTATATTTTTTCCTTGTTTCATGCTTCAATTATATTACATTTGCATAGATTTGGCACCAATTTTTATTATTTTTCTGGACTAACCTATTAATTCAGTTCCCAGTGCTAGTTGTTGTATGTGGACTTTTCAGAAAAAACAATTTTACGGAGCCCAAAAAATTCCAGAAAAATACGGAAAAAAGTTTTGAGTCGGGAAGCTTCCAGAGCCACCTGACCCCGCCTGGTGGAAGCCCCGTGGGCCAAACACGGCCACGCGGCACGACCATGGGGGTGGCCATGTGGGGTGGCCGTGTGGGCCCCACAGGAGGCTTCTCCGCCATCTCTTTCTTCCGCTGCATTTATAATGCTCCAAAAACCCTAAAAATAATTATCAAGTATTTTTTTCCACTGCCGCACCTCTCAGTTCCACTACGATCCAATCGGGAGGCCTTTTCCGGAACTCTGCCAGAGGGGGAAATCATCACGGTGGCCATCTACATCAACCTTGCTGCCACCATGATCGCTCGTGTGTAGTTTCCTTTGGACAATGGATCTATAGTAGTAGTTAGATGGAAATCTCTCCCTTGTTCTTCAATACAATGATCACATGAGCTGCCCTACATGATTGTGATCCATCTGATGTAATCTTTATTGGCGTGTTTATTGTGGTGTGATGAATTGTCACTTTATGATCAGATCTATGTATGATTTTTTCTTGGATTCTAATGAGTTCTTTGTTGCATAATTTATAGACATATATGCTCTCTGATCTATTAGTCTTGCACTGGCCATGTTTAGATGAATGATCTCCAAGAGGGAGTTGTATATGTTAGTTGGGTTCAATCTTGCAAGTAATCTACCGCAGTGATAGAAAGTGGAAAAGGCTTGTATTGTGTTGTTGGCACTAAGGATAAAGATGGTTGAGTAGTTGTCCTTTAAAAGCAAGGTGAAGACAATACACTATCTACATCATGTCATCATACTTAATGCAATACTCTGTTTTACTTAATACTTTGAGATGCATGTTGGATAGCGGCCTTGGGGTGGAGTATTAGTTATAGATGCTATTGGATTAACGGTCTGTGGATATCCAGACGTGATCCCTTGGTGCAATTATGCCATATATAATCATACTCATAAAAACTGCAATTTAATCAATATGCAACTGTAATTTGTTCACCATGCCATGTTATCAATTATTGGAGAGATGCCACCAATGAAACTATGGATCCCAATCCATTCATCCCTATTGCTTTTGACCTCGATAAACGGACTTTCAATTCTGTTTTTACTTTTTTATCTTTCATTACAATCAATACTTCCAAACACAAGTTGGATTAATTCTCGTAACTAACAAGGCTAGTAAGACTGTCAATCTTACTAGTTTCATTGGGGGACGAGGCAAGTTATATATTTGTGTGTGCAGGTACTGATCATGGGTTGTAATTAAAAGCTCCTACGGGTTCGTTAAACCTTAAGGTCATCCACTTGAGGAAAATTGTTGCTTGCTACCAACCTCTGCACTTGGGGGCCCAACACCTTCCTCGATTAGAGCAAGCAAGCCTTTTTCTGGCTTCGCTGCCGAGGAGACTTTGATTACCACCATAGGTCCTACACTCCTTTACTTTACTTCCTTGTTATCTATCTTGCTTAGTTTCTTTTTATTAGTTGTTATCTTGCTTTTCTGCTTTTTGAAAAACTCAAAAATACCAAAAATATTGAAAGTTCGGCATGCTAGTTTTCTTTTACCTTGTCATAGCATCAACCTTATTGACACACAAAGGCAAGTAAAGATAAAATGATAGCTTCAGATCTTCTCAAAGGTATTTCATACTTTGGACCAGTAGCTAAAGAAGAGGCTATTGGGCTATGCTCATCAAATGATAAGTTTGATTTGAATAGACATGATAGACTTTATGATTCAAGTGATGAAGATGATGAATATATTGATGAAGAAAAAGATGTTGCTACTCCAAATAATGACACACTTGATGAAAGTATTGCTTTTTTATGGTGACACTATGTCCGTAGGCACTATTGAGGATGATTTTGTTATGCCTACCACTTATTATGATGATCATGATTGGGGAGACAATTATGATATTTCTTGTGACCTTGAAAATTTATTTGGGACATATGATGAATCTATTATTGATAATAATGTGTGCAATATTATTGAAAGTGGGTTTGGAGAGGTCATGACTTTGGGTAGTAATGATCCCACTATTTTGGAGTGTGATAAAATCTATGTGCATGTGGATCATGATGAGAATATCTTAGGGGATAGCTATATTATGGAGTTTAATTACGATCCTACATGTAATTATTATGAGAGAGGGAAATATGGTTATAGAAATTTCCATGCTACTAAATTACCTCTCCTCATGATTAAAGTTTTAAAGTTACATTCTTCTCTCTTGCCTATGCTAGGGATTGCTTGTCCTAATAATTTGTTTACTTATAAGATGCCTATGCATAAAAGTGGGTTAGACTTAAATGAGTTTGATATATACTTTTTGATGCTCTCTTTTCTACTTCAATTCCTATTTTCATGTGAGCATCATTAAAATTGCAAGCCTATCTTAATGGCTATAAAGAAAGAGCTTGTAGGAGACAACCCATATTCATCTTCAATAAGGTTGATGCTTCTGTAAAAACCTTGTTTTGTATCTTTACTTTAAATTAAGTGCCAAGTATAACCTTTTCCATGTTAAGATTGCAAGTCTGTGAGTTGTTGTACTGAAACAGAAAGTTTTCTGTTATGTTCTAATTTTTTGTGGTTAGACAGAACGTGATAAAATCTTGAAATTTTCACACAGTAAGCATAGTTAAGTTCTCCGCACATGGTAAATTGTCAGAATTTTTGGAATTGCAGAAGTATAGATGAAAATTACGTCTTTACAGTCTGTTCTATTTTGATAGATTGCTGTTATAGTTTCATTGCTTGCCTATGTTTGCCCTTTTAATGTTCCTATTGGGGGGTAGGAATTTTAAAAATGTGTTAGCATATAGTAGCTAATGTTGGATTATATTTTTTTTTTATTTGTTACAGCAAGGCATGTTAACATTTGAGTTTTGTTTATACTAACCCATCTCATCAAGTTTTGCGAAGTTTTGTGTGGATGAAGTTTTTAAGACCCAGGTGAGACAGTAATATGAGGAGAACAACGGACATGCAAACGCTCAAGCTTGGGGATGCCCAAGGCACCCCAAGAAAATATTTCAAGAAGTCGGAAGCGTCTATGCATGGGGATGCCCAAGGCATTCCCCTTTCTTCAACAACAATTATCGGTTTGTCTCGGTTGGACTTATGTTTTTATTTGTTCACATGATATGTGTTATTCTTGGAGCATCTTTTTCTTTTGTTTGCTGATCTTTGCAATCGTTACACCTAAATAAATATGCTTAGGGAGTTACCCATAGCCATGCATTTATAGAATTGCTCTTTTGCTTCACTTATAGTTTTTAGAGCATGGCGGTAGTCCTTTTAGAAAAGATTAGAACTCTCTTACTTTACTTATATTTTTTTGGAGAGTTGAATACTAATTGGTTGTTGGGATGGATTAATATGATTGGTACTAAAAGTAATAGGTATGCATGGGTGGTGTAATTAAACTTTGCATGGTGTTATAAACTTCAGATTTGGATTCTTTGCAATTGTTTTGAGATATTGAGGGTGTAATGAATGAACATGTTGGTAAAAAGTTGGTGTTATGTAATGATGAAGTGTTGAAGGGTTTGACAAACATGCTTTTGGTTCATGAATCAACCTAAGTTGGGAAATTTTAAGCATTTCTTGATTAACTAGTGCGTCGAAGGGTACATCGTAATTAACAAGTGACTAGATTTAGGCCGGGATGCGCAACAGAGCTTCGCACCGCCAAACTACCCCCTCAGAGTATTTGATTGCATGGTTCTATGTTAATGCTATGAAAACTTGTAATAAGTATTTGAGTTCTTATGACTAATATTGAGTTGAAGCTTTACCTGCACTTCCACTTTACCTTCATATTGCTAGCCTCTTCGGTATCGAGCATTGCCCACTCTCACATTCAGACATGGTGCATACTTCGCTGATACATCCAAACCCCATGGGAGGACTTCCTCTTGTTCTCCTAGACATAAAACACCCATCTTCCTCAAAACAGCCACCATACCTACCTATTATGGCATTTTCATAGCCTTTCCGAGATATATTGCCATGCAACATCCATCATCATTTACATTACATGACTACAGATGTTATTTGTCAATGCCATATTGCTTTGGATGATCATATAGAGCTGGCATGATATTATTGTGGCAAGGCCACTGTTCATCATTGTTTTATATATGTTACGCTAGATCATTGCACATCCTGGTGCACGAGAGGCATTCATTAGAGTTTCTACATCATGTTTATTACTTAGTTGTAATGAGTTATAAGTAAATTCAAAGTGTATTGATCATCATTATAGAGTGTTGCTCCTAGCTGTGAGGTTATAAAAAAAGAAAAAAAAGAAAGCACAAAAGTGCTAAAGAGAGAAAAAGAGAGAGGGAGTGACACTACAATTCCTTTTTAGTATACACTTGTGCTTCAAAGTAGCACCTGGTTTTAGCAGATATCATAAAGTTCTTCAAAGTAGCACTATTGCATTTCATATAGATAGTTTTCATATGCTTCATGTTCATATACTAGTTGGGGACTTTTACATTATAGAACTTGCTTGTATATTCCAATGATGAGCTTCCTCAAACACTCTAGGTCTTCATGAGCAAGCAATTTGAATGCACACCCCACTACTCCATTAGGAGAGCTTTCATACACTTATAACTCTAGTGCATCCGTTGCATGACAATCCCTACTCCTTGCATTAGCATCGATTATAAGGCTTCTCCATTGCCTAATGATCGGCTGCGTTGATGTAAGACTTTCTTCATTTTTGACTTCTTCTAAACCTCCATCATTATTATTTTTTCCCATTAAGTGCTAAAGTCTAGACTCGCGCTCAAGTATTGCATGAGTGTGTAATGGAGGAAACAAAAATACCATGTAGTTGAGTACTTGGTCGGCCTAGGGTATGGTTATGATAAGATTACCCATAGTAAGCATACGAGGACAAAAGTGATGCTGAGTTCCCAACATAATATTGACATTCTTTCTAAACCTTGCATAAGAACTCCAATTTGATGCATTGATTCATGAAAGACAATAATTGTTTATCATTATGTCCTGACATTACTTGTTTAATATCAATTATAGATAATTGCATTGCATCGCTCTCATTTTGAGTTAAATACCTAGAGATTATGTCATTTGATCACGTTCATGTTAAGGTAGCATTCACAATCAAAAATTATTTTTTTATCATCTACCAACTCGAGGACGAGCAGGGATTAAGCTTGGGGATCCTGATACGTCCTAAACGTATCTATAATTTTTTTCTTGTTTCGTGTACAATTATATTACTTTATCATAGTTTTGGCATCAATTTTTATTATTTTTCTCGACTAACCTATTAATTCAGTGCCCAGTGCCAGTTGCTATTTTCTGCTGTTTTTTGACTTTTCAGGAAAATCAATTTTACAAAGCCCAAAAAATTCTAGAAAAAAATACGAAAAAAGGTTTTGAGTCGGGAAGCTTCCAGAGCCACCTGGCCCCGCGTGGGGGAGTCATGTGGGCCCCACGCGGCCAGGCAGCGTGGCCAAGGGGTGGTCGCGTGGCCCCACAGGAGGCATCTCCACCGCATCTTTCTTTCGCTGCCTTTATAATTCTCTAAAAACCCTGAAAATAATTATCGAGGATTTTTTCTGCCGCCGCACCTATCTGTTCCGTCGCGATCCAATCTGGAGGCCTTTTCCGGTACTCTGCCGGAGGGGAAATCATCACGGTGGCCATCTACATCAACCATGCTGCTACCATGATCGCTCGTAAGTAGTTTCCTTTGAACTATGGGTCCATAGTAGTAGCTAGATGGCAATCTCTCCCTTGTTCTTCAATAGAATGATCACATGAGCTGCCCTTCATGATTGTGATCCATCTGATGTAATCTTTATTGGTGTGTTTGTTGCGGTGTGATGAATTGTCACTTTATGATCAGATCTATATATGATATTTTTCTTGGATTCTTATGAGTTCTTTCCTGGATAATTTATAGACATATATGCTCTCTGATCTATTAGTCTTGCACTGGCCATGTTTAGATGAATGATCTCCAAGAGGGAGTTGTGTATGTTAGTTGAGTTCAATCTTGCAAGTAATCTACCGTAGTGACAGAAAGTGGAAAAGGCTTGTATTGTGTTATTGCCACTGAGGATAAAAAGATAGTTGAGTAGTTGTCCTTCAAAAGCACTATGAAGACAATATACGATCTACATCATGTCATCATACTTAATGCAATACTCTGTTTTACTTAATACTTTGAGATGCATGCTGGATAGCGGTCTTGGGGTGGAGTATTGGCTATAGATACTGTTGGATTAACGGTCTATCGATACCCGAATGTGATGCATATTTGCAATTATGCCATGTATAATCATACTCATAAAAACTGCAATCTAATCGATATGCAACTGTAATTTGTTCACCATGCCATGTTATCTTTTATTGAAGAGATGCCACTAGTGAAACTATGGATCCCGGTCCATTCATCCCTATTGCTTTCAACCTCGATCAACCCACTTTCAATTCTGTTTACTTTTGTTTCTTTCATTACAATCAATACTTCCAAACAGAAGTTGCATTATTTCTCATAACTAGCAAGGTTAGTAAGACTGACAATCTTACTAGTTTTGTTGGGGGCCGAGGCAAGTTCTCTATTTGTGTGTGCAGGTACTGATCATTGATTGCAATTCAAACCTCCGACGGGTTCGATAAACCTTAAGGTCATACACTTTAGGGAAATTGCTGCTTGCTACAAACCTCTGCACTTGGGCGCCCAACACCTTCCTAGATTAGAGGAAGCAGATACCACTAGTGAAGTTATGGATCCCCTTCCACGTATTCCTCATAATCACAACCTCGATCAAAATTTCTTTCTGTTATTTACAATCTGAACTGTTTCCTTTACTTGTTTACAATCATCAATTCCTACCACACTACTTATTAATCCTTGTAACTAGCAAGGGTAGTGAGACTGACAATCTCACTAGTTTGGTTGGGGACAAGAAGAAGTTTTGTAATTGTGTGCAGGTATTGATCATTGGCTGTAATTCAAGTGCTCCTACTGGTTCGATAAACCTTGGTTCTCAACTGAGGGAAATACTTGTTACTTGCTACAAACCCTTCCTCTTGGGGGCCCAACAATTCCTGTAGCATGAAGCAATCAATCAATAGGACAGGTAAGTTATAAACATTTGCATTAGGAAATAATGCACACCATTCAACATTAGCAAAATAATGACCAGTTCTTTCATGAATAGGCTTGGAAGAGAATCTACTGTTTGTCCAGGTGTAAGCATGACCATTGTAGCCTAAATCTATTAAACCACAGTTGTTAACAAGAGAGCAGAAAGATTAGGTATGATTATAATGAACATTATGGGCACTTTTTCCATGAATGTACATCAAGTCAGGTAATGCACCCATTCAAAATAAAGGCCTACCATGCTTATCATTAGCAAAGCCAACTACTTCCTGCCACAAGCTACTACTATTACAGTGATTTGAGTCTCCATACATATAGTCTAGAGCAAAAGCTTCACCATTGCAAGTATTTACAATGTAACCTAATATCTTACTAGGAGTTGATCTAACTAACGTAAAGTCGTTGTCGTCATCGCATAAGAACCAAAGACCTCCCGATCTCCCATTAGCTGGCGCCACAATACTATGAACAACTGGAAATCTATTAATAAGATCTGAGATTTAAATTTAGAAGACTTAGCTCTAGAAATGAAAGATACCTTGACCGGAGTAGAGGACATCAACTTGGCAAGCTAGTTCATTTTGTTACTGTCGAGTCCCTTGCCCAATCCTCGACAGTTCCAAGCTAGAAGAATCATTGTGACTGTGGCACCTTCAAGGTTGACACCGTTGCCTGAAGAGAAGCTTGCTGCATATTGTGTTCCACACCTTCCATATCCCTTGCTGAGGTAGCATCATTCGTCCCAACGTTGCCAAACTGAAGGCCCAAAGAAAACGCCATGGCATGTTGTGTAGGAAATATGCCCTAGAGGCAATAATAAATGTTATTATTTATTTCCATGTTTGTAATTATGTTTATATTCCATGCTAAAATTGCAATGGTCCTTGAGTCCGTATATCCATAAAGTCTCGGAGGAAAACCCATATGCACGTGTGGAATAATAAACGGTAAAATGTATTCCTAGTCATGCCTCTAAGACTAGCTCAAGAGTTGCATGATGATTACGTTTTCCTGATCATGGGCACGTCTATGCCGGCAACTTTGAGGACACAATGTTAGAAGAACACTTGTGTTGAATCGACTCAATTGATGTTATGCTATGAGATACATTCGTCACAAGTTTATGGATTATAACACAAAGGAAGTTAAACGTTTGCATAATTCCTTAGACCATGAGAGTATCAAGTTCCTTCGTACATGCTTCATGAACTTTGGGGTTTGTTAAACGTCATCTGTAACAGGGTGGCTATTACGGCGGGTTACGGGTTCACGGAAAAATATGACAAGGAACTAGGTAGCTCAAGATTGGGATTTGCTCCTCCGATGATGGAGAGATATTCTTGGGGCCCTCTCGGTGTTATGGTATCCATCATCGTCTGGCCAGACACAATGTCATTTGATCACAGGGATGCCAGAACGCGGGAACGAGAAAAGAGAACAAAATCGGTAACGAGGTAACTGGCATAGTAAACAAGTTGTTGATTCACGGGGATGCCGATAAATCTCACCTCAGGTTTTGTAACATATCGTGAAGCAACAGGAACAGCATACGGTAACTACAGGTTCACTCGAATATTCATTCATGTGGGTATAGGGATCAATATGGATGTCCACGGTTCCGCTATTGATCATTGATCGAAAAGAGTTCCGGTCATGTCTATACTTCACCAAACCTACAGGGTCAGACACTTAAGGATCATCTATCTGTTGAATACTAGGTTAGGAGTCAGAGAGAAAGTTACCAAAAAAGTTTTGGAGACACTGGAATAGTTCCAAAGAGAAAGTCACCGGAAAAGTTTCGGAGACACTAGAATAGTTCCAGAGAGAAAGTTGACGAAAAAGTTTCGGAGACGACGAAAAAGTTTCAGAGAGAAAACCGAAGTGATTCAGAGTTACCGGAAATGTTTCGGAGATAAATATCATCCTACCGGAAATGTTTCGGAACGCGTCCAAAATTATTTTAGGGGGTGCCGGAAATGTTCTGGACCTTCGGGAATTTTTTCGGATAAAACGGTCGCGGAAAAATATTTCATGCAAAGATCTCATGAATAGTGGGATTAAAATATGTCATGAATAGTGGGATGAAAATATCTCATGAATAGTGGGATGAAAATATCTGAGGGCATTTTGGTATTTTCCTCATTGCCTCTCACCCTATAAATAGATGTGGAGAGGGCTCTTCATTTTCATCCCAAGTTCTCTCTTGAGCTCTCATACACCGGCATGCAATGATCTGCCCTTCTCTCTCTCCCTCCACGAAATAGTTTCGTAGTGCCGAAAGGCTGCCTGGTTTCCGGCAGCGCCTAGTCCTGGACAGTGAAGCCCTGTCGGATAGCTGACACTGTATGTGTGCAACATGGTAGAGAGGTCGTAGTTTCGATCTTAGTTCGAGAGTGCCTCCCAAAGGGCTGTCCGAGTGACCGTTCGAGTTTTTGTCCGAGAGCCTCACGGAGGGCTGTCCGAGTGACCTCCTGAGTTTCTGTCCGAGTGCCTCCCGGAGGGCTGTTCGAGTGACCGCCCGAGTTTCTTTCCAAGAGCCTCCTGGAGGGCTGTCCAAGTTTCTGTCCGAGAGCCTCCCGGAGGGCTGTCCGAGTGACCGTCCGAGGACCTGTCCGAGGGAGATAATCCTCGTGGATGGGAGGTTGTAAATTCCTAGGTGCGGGGATCTGCACCGCCGATCTTCACCGACTCTACTTCCGCTGCGCTACGAGTTGGTAATGATGAGATCAAACCTTGTATGCATCTTCATAGTGATCCTGGCCATGCTCGTAGTTCGGAATTTTTTTGTTTTTTGCTACGGTCCCCAACAGTAGCATCATGAGCCGTGCTATGCGTAGATGCAGGTTACGATCTAGAATACATGAGATGTATGGGTATTGCACAATATAATTTTGTAACAGATGAGATCTATTGTTGAAAATTATTTGTGCAGGTAGCAGATGAAATCTATTACCCGATGTTCTTGTTACTTCCCCTGAATATGCGTAGTTCTGATCTTAATGGCATGGTGGAATTTTGGTACAAAGGTCTGGCTATCTGCGATCCTTATGCTGCTCCTGAGTATGCTGGTTGATAGATCAACGATGTGCTTCAGTTCTTTGGGTTCCGCCATAGTTAAGAAAGATGAATGTTTCGCAGACTAAAGGGCAATGCAAATATGATCTGCACGGGGTTCTTGCGTATGATGAAGTTCAGTATGGGGCTCGAGATTTTTTATCTTGTGTTTCATATGCCCCACAAAGTTAATCTACCGACTTGAATAATCATACTTAATGATGAACGTTGGTAGCTATGGTTTGGATTGAAACCTTAGAAGCCACGAAAAATAAAATCTTGTATAAACCGATTAGAGGCGTCTGATTTGGTTTTGCGGGATGCATGTGCATGAGATGTGGTATAGTCTTCGTCATATTTAATTTGATTATGTATGAGATGACCATATGATGTAAATTAATTAACATGACCTACGTGTCATGATTCGGCATGATGGTTGGAGCCATATGATTGTCACTGTAAATGACCTGCGTGTCAACCTTGATGTAATGCATTTGTTTTATTAGCTATAGAGATATCAATATTATTTGATGCATCCACAAGGCGGTGACAAGTTTGCGAAGGTGAACACCGACGCACAAGCCGAAGACGAAGAAATTAAAGACTTCTCCGTCAGAAAGGGCTATACCATATCATGCTTTTATGAATTGCCTGAGATGTTTTCCCTTCTGATGCACCCTTTTGATTGCGTGGTAGTCGCTTTTATTAGGGTGATCTCTCACTTAAAATATCAAGTAGTTAGTGTTCTCCCAAGTGTAGCCCCGTCTAAAATATGTATCTTTTCGGGGTACCACACGGATACATGAGTACGAACGAATTGAGTATGAGGCGGGTGACGGTGAGACCTCACAGTGAGATCACTTGGTTGTCTTGACGTTCAGGCAGGAAAGTCCTGAGCTCGGAACACACCCATCGAAAGATGAACAAGAGTCACATAGAGATGTGATTGGCAAGTTGGCCTACCAATTGAAATTCTCGTCACTTGAGATGGATACATCCATGGCGTTGAATTGAAATATGGGTCTTGAATCACTCACAATCAATTATGAGAGATATTGATTTGAGTGGGAGCGCACTTTAGAATTAAATTTTTTAATTCTCAGTGCAATTAATTATGAACATTGTCTAAGTGAAATCTGCAAAATAGTTGTAGAATATTGGCTCGCGTTTCCACCTTCCCTATTAAAATTGAATAGCTGTTATTTATCTGGTTAAAACTTTACGATTGGTTACGTAATGTGAGGATTGTCCTCAAGAGTGCCGAGAAGGACTTTGTCCAATTGCAAGCTTTTAGTATTCTCCCGCTGATGCTATGGATGATGTGACTCGCGTCGTTCGATCCAAAAGCTAGAATTCCGTCAGGGTCAAGTGCAATATGCTTGCTTCCATGAGACCCGAACTTCAAATGTTTGGGATAGTTATGAGATATTCATGGAACTGAAAATTAGTTTCAGATACAAACAAAGGCTAGCAGATATGAGATGTCCAAAGCAATGTTTGTTTGCAAATATTAGTAAAGTGGTTACTATGCATTAGACTGAAGTAATGATGGGATCCAGAAGAACGCCAGTCATGTGATGATGGTGAATAAAACAACAACTTAAAGATAAAGGACAAGTCTGAAGTGTGTTAGTGAGACTTACACGCCTAGGAAGTTCGGGGCTAACGCCACTCTTAAAGTTGGGTGCTTCCTCTGAGAGTAGGAGAAATATTCGAAGTAAAACTGTTAAAAGTATAAAGGCAAAAAGAAAGAAGACTGGAATGTCCAGCTCATGTATGAATGTCATACGAGTTATAGATGTATAGAAAGCTGGTGAAAAATATAATTCTTGGGAATTGTGATTAAAACTGTTAGTCACTGATTCTTGGGTATTGTGATTACAAGTGGATCACAGGGATACTTGTTTGATTTCATTATGTTGCAACTCGATGCAAGAACTACTATGGCCTAAAGGACTAGCTGGAAATGAGGTTGAGATACGCGCTGGGAACATAGTAAAAGTTACTACACCTTCCATCAGCGTATTACCTCTGCATTTATTTTCATTTATTCATTTTAGAGTTTTATACACTCTAGCCCATTGCATGATAGTTGTTGCAAGAAGGTTGTTCATAAGAGAACAATTGTTGTTCGGTGTTATGAATAACATAAGGGCCATGCTTTCATAATGATGGGATGCATGTTATGAATATTGATGATAATATAATACATCCATAACACTGACGCTAAATGTCGCGAGACTAAAAGAATACCACATATATGTGGCACTACATTTAGTCACATTGGAGAAACCCGCATGGAGAAATTCCATACATGATGGATTTTGAAGTCATTTGATTATGAATCATTTGACACTTGCGATTTTCGTCCAGAAGTAGACTGACTAAAATACCGTTCACAGGCCATAAGGAACGAGCAACAAGCTTATTGGTAATCATGCATGTTGATGTGTGTTGTCCAATAAATATTGTTGCTAGCAGTGGATTTGTCTATCTTCAGTAATGACTCAAGTAGATATGTGAATATTTGCTTAATGAGACATAAGTCTAGATCCTTTGAAATAGTTCAAAAGGTTTTTAGAATGAAGTAGAAATTATTGTGACAAGAAAATTATGTTTCTGCAATTAGATTGCGGAAAGGAATATTTGAGTTACAAGTTTAGCGAATGTCTGATGAGTTGTGAAAATAGTTTCATAACTTGCACCTCCTGGAACGCCACTGAGAGTGGAAAGTCCGAGAAGATGTAATCAAACCATATATGACATGGTAAGATCAAAGATGACATAAAACAATTTGCCATTATCCCTTTTAAAGTAATGCTTTAGAGACTGTGGCTTTTACACTGAAAAGAGCACCATCAGATCTGTTGAAATGACGCCATGGCATGGTACGCCCAACTATGTTATGTCTTTTCCTAACATTTGGAATATGGGGCTTGTGTAAAGTGTTTTACAAACATATTTCAAATCAGACAATTGCTACTTTGTAGGTTATCCCAAATTATTGGGTATTCCTCCATCACTATACTGAGGCAAAAAGGTTTGCCACAAAGAGCGGTATGATTTTGAAGAAAATGGTTCTTGCAAAAGAGTGAGTGGGAGGGCAGTACAACTCGACGAGATAACATTATCTTCGTCATCAGGTCAACGGAAAGAAACCTTTGAAGTAATTCCAGAGTTTCCTACTGTGACTGATACGGAAGCCTCTACATGAGATGTATGGACTTCGGTCGAACTTGCAGCTGAACCATGTAGGCAAAACTCGTGCAAATCTCTAAGGTGTGCAGACGAGATATTGTTGTTTGACAACAGTATACCAACGATACACAAGGAAGCAATGATGGGCCCTGAGTCCGAAATTGGCTAAATGCCAAAATAATCCGAGGTAGTATCCATATAAATGATTCAAGATTAGATCTTGATAAACCCTTCAGAAGACTTAGAGTCTAACTAATATTAATGGAACTATAAACTGATGCGGATAAAATTGTTTTATCCATAAAGCTCGACTTGTCGCAATAACAAATTCAAGGAGTTGACTACGACGAGATTGTCTCGCCGTAGCGATGCTTAAAGTCGGTTCGGGTTGAACTAGCAATTAAATATGTATTTCAATTATGAGATATGACAGATGGACGCCAAAAGGATTTCCATGAGATGGAAATACAACATAAGACATGTATGTGATACGGTCCAAAGTATTTTGTTGATCCAGAGGATGCTAGTAAGTATGCAAACTTCAGAGGTCCGGTAATGGACAGAAGCAAGCAAAATGGAGTTGGAATCTTTGTTTCGATGAAATAGTCAAAAGAGTTTGATTTCATCAAGAATAGCAAAGATGCTTGTGTTTACAAGAAAGTAAGTGGGGGCATAATAATATTTCTAAAACTTTGTGTGCATGACACATTTATGATAGGAAATAATATAAATTTCTTGACACAAATTAGGACTTCATTGAAAAATAGTTTTTCGATGAAGTACTTGAGCTAGGTAGTCTCGATATTAGGCATAAAAATCTATGGAGATAGAATTACCTAATAAGGGCTAAGCCGAAATACATATTGACAAGATGCTAAAATGGTTTAGCATGAGAATGCCAAGGAGTGATTCTTACCGAAGTCACATGGAAAGAATTTTAGCAAGACTCGGTGTCCTAAAAATACTGATGAGCAAAGTCCATGACTGAGATTCCACACACTTTTGTGTTTGGATTAATCATGTATTCCATGGTATGTAAAACAACCAGATATGTCCAGTACTCCAAATTAGTTACGAGTAAGATACCAAAGTGATCAAATTGTTGATCATAGGACAGCAGTGAAAAATGTCATTATGTACTAAAGTAGCACTAATGACATGTTTTCTCGCAAGCGAAGATAATGAAGAGTTCGTTGTAAAGTAGTTACATCGATACAGGCGCGTTGTAAGTAATTACATCGATGCAGTCTTCATCAGTGCTCCAAGCGATTTTTGATTTAAAATTAAGGGTTTTGTGTAATACACGAAATGGTGGCACGGTAAGTTGGAATTGTTCCAAACAGGTTACTGTAGCAAATTCTATAACAAATGGGTAAGTATGTTGTCACTTTAGAAGCGACAAAGAAGATGTTGAATCATATAGTACATTTATGAACTTAGTATGGTTCCAAGATGGCTTTGGTCAACGAAACACTATTGTAGATAGTTGCTCCATAGCTTAGTCTGAGAAAACAAGGTTTGACCAGTGATTCACATATATACAAAGCCAAGTCCACACAATTATGAATTTTGTGAAAGCATGAAAACGCGAGGATATGCATAGATACACACGGACCTTAAGTTGTCAGATCCGTTCGACAAAGACTATACCACAAGCGAAGCATATTTTTACACCGGAATGCCATAGGTGTAAAGTGCATCAGCATTAACTAGATTATTGACTCTAGTGCAAGTGGCAGTTTGTACGAAATATGCCCTAGAGGCAATAATAAATGTTATCATTTATTTCCATGTTTGTAATTATGTTTATATTCCATGCTAAAACTGCAATGGTCCTTGAGTCCGTATATACATAAAGTCTTAGAGGAAAATCCATATGCACGTGTGGAATAATAAACGGTAAAATGTATTCCTAGTCATGCCTCTAAGACTAGCCCAAGTGTTGCATGATGATTATGTTTTCTTGATCATGGGCATGTCTATGCCGGCAACTTTGAGGACACAATGTTAGAAGAACACTTGTGTTGAATCGACTCAATTGATGTTATGCTATGAGATACATTCGTCACAAGTTTATGGATTATAACACAAAGGAAGTTAAACGTTTGCTTAATTCCTTAGACCATGAGAGTATCAAGTTCCTTCGTACTTGCTTCGTGAACTTTGGGGTTTGTTAAACGTCATCTGTAACAGGGTGGTAATTACGGCGGCTTACGGGTTCACGAAAAAGTATGACAAGGAACTAGGTAGCTCAAGATTGAGATTTGCTCCTCCAACGATGGAGAGATATTCTTGGGGCCCTCTCGGTGTTACAGTATCCATCATCGTCTGGCCAGACACAGTGTGATTTGATCACAAAGATGCCGGAACGCGGGAACGAGAAAAGAGAACAAAACCGGTAACGAGGTAACTGGCATAGTGAACAAGTTGTTGATTCACAGGGATGCCGATAAATATCTCCTCAGGTTTTGTAACATATCGTAAAGCAACAGGAACAACATACGGTAACTACAGGTTCACTCGAATATTCATTCGTGTGGGTATAGGGATCAATATGGATGTCCACGGTTCCGCTATTGATCATTGATCGGAAAGAGTTCCGGTCATGTCTATACTTCACCGAACCTACAGGGTCACACACTTAAGGGTCATCTATCTGTTGAATACCAGGTTAGGAGTCAGAGAGAAAGTCACCGAAAAAGTTTTGGAGACACTGGAATAGTTCCAAAGAGAAAGTCACCGAAAAAGTTTCGGAGACATTGGAATAGTTCCAGAGAGAAAGTCGACGAAAAAGTTTCGGAGACGACGAAAAAGTTTCAAAGAGTAAACCAAAAGTGTTTCGGAGTTACCGGAAATGTTTCGGAGATAAAAATCATCCTACCAAAAATGTTTCGGAACGCATCCAGAATTATATTAGGGGGTGTCGGAAAAACGTTCTGGACCTTCGAATAAAACGGTCGCGGAAAAATATTTCATGAAAATATCTCATGAATAGTGGGATGAAAATATCTGAGGGCATTTTGGTATTTTCCCCATAGCCTCTCACCCTATAAATAGAGGTGGAGAGGGCTCTCCATTTTCATCCCAAGTTCTCTCTTGAGCTCTCATACACCGGCATGCAATGATCTGCCCTTCTCTCTCTCCACTACTAGGGAAAAGGCTAGCAGTAGCGCAGGGTTTTACCTTATCAGTAGCGCGGGCACAGGCGCTACTGCTAAGGCGCTACAGCTAAACTTTAGCAGTAGCGTGGGTTTACCCGCGCTACTGATAACTATACATAGCAGTAGCGTGCTCATTAAACCACGCTGCTGCTAATTTTTCCTGTATTTTTTTTTCTGCAGCATATTGGCCCTGTATTTGTACAGGTTTTATACAGTAATCTCATCATATGATTTCATGATCATGATGAATTATTATATCGGTGGGTGAAATAAACGCGGATTAGATTCAAGTGGATCACGTCCTACTAATCCAACATGGTCACTTTGGATCCATCCACTTGAATCTAATCCGCGTTTATTTCACCCAATGATATAATAAGTCATCATGATCATAATAACAACTCATCATCATCGTAATATATAACTCATCATCATCATCATCATCATCATCATCATAGTCATAACAACTCATCATCAAAACAACTCCTCATGATCATCATCTATGAGTCATATAACAACTCATCATTCTAGCTAACACATTGTAGCACATATAACTCATCATCATAATAATAACTAATCATCATCATCATAGTCATATCAACACTAGCTAATTGTTCTTACTACCTAGGACCTAGTCCTTTCTCCTAGGTAAAATAGCATAAAACAGGTAAACCGGTCCATCTCCAAAATGGAGAATGGAGATCCACCTGTCGCCAACTTCTGGCTTGCGCACACGCATGTTGTCTCCAATCGGTTGCGTGCGCGCCTTCATTACTTTGCTCCAATCTTTGATATTGAGCCTTCCATCTTTCAAAGAAATAGAGTATGCACTTTGGTAAGCCGTCGGTGGAAATGGTCGTAAGCTAACCATGTACATACTCCCTTCGGTAAGCATCATGTGAGGCACAACCTCGCTAGGGAGCTTCTGTTGAACAATATAGTAACATATATAGTTAGCAATGTAGTTTACTTAAGAAGAATGTATGGAACGAAGTTACCATCATTAACAAAATCATACCAAGTTTTTCGCAATGAGATTACCATCAAGCAACTGATGGACTAGTGGCACGTATCCAGTATAATTTGGGCTGATAAACTGATTGGTCTTAAAATTCTCAACATCATATATAAATGAGACAAGATATCCTTTCTCCTCACAATTAAGCTCGGAGCCATAACTGTAGTACGTCATGTCCACAGCTTTCCGAGTATTTTTTGAAGATAAGAAATAAGCTGATAATTATAATTAAACAAGTTTAGTAGCGATGAACACCAAATATTTTTAAATAAAAAATATATATTACTTAACAAATTAGTTTGACAAACTCACATTTAGGCAAAACAGGAGGCATATCCACATCGACCCAAATGTTGATATTATCTTCAATATCTACATCTTCGGGACGAATATCAAAAGTTATTTGCATATTCTCCTCAAATCCATAGGCCTTGCAGAAAGCTTCCCAATTAGAGTAGCCGAAATGTGAGTGATTAAGCGCATTGTAGAGCTTAACCCGAAAAGCATAACCGTGTTTAGTCCTGAGGTGAGCCCTCCTCGTCTCCATATTCTCAAGGTCTTGGAAACCGAGCTTCTGCAAGACAAACGGTCTTGCATGGCACGGGATGTACTAGTCGAATTGAAAAAAAATGAAAATTACACGTTGAAGCAAAGAACCACAAGTCATGATTAATTACGATGAAATACTTGTCGTTGCGTACCGTACAAACATCGAAGGTCTCTTCCAACTTCACGGTGAAGAACCTATCATTTTGCAGGTGAGGCTCCCTGTCGCACAAACCCCGGTCATCGCAGCAGTAGTCGCACTCCGGGATCTTATCATCGTCGGACATTTCCTGTGTTCAAAATTCAAATATTATAATCGACGGCAACTAACAGGAACTCAACACACAGATCATTATTATTCATCACGGGTTGACTGTCGGTCTGTCGAGTCTTTCCTTGAAAACTCTCATCTCACGTGGTGTTAAAATTATAGCACAAGTCATGCTAAAATTTAATTCTCTTTCCTGCAAATCCAGGGAACTCGATATTTCCTATATATTCTAGCACAAGTCATGCTAAAATTCACAGCAAAATCCGGCATGACCTTCGCTAAAATAGGACATATCGAGCGCCTGAAAAATGCCGGAACGGAAATGAATCAACACTCCGGCAAAACATAGGCCACTCGGATTTTCCCTGCGATACAAAGAGTCAAATGTGTCCATCTTTGGCACCATATACACAGCAGCTCAAGATCGACATGTCCATACACATACACATGTTCTTTTTTAAGCATGAACAGAGTCAAGTTCTTTTTTATACAGAAAAGTTTAAACTTGAAATGCTATCCGAATCAATTATCATTTCAAAAAAAAAAACTAGCTTCGGATTGTCACAGCTACTCATCTACTACTACTACATCTATAAAAACATCTATGAAAACTAGCATATAACAGGACCTCTATGCATGTTCATCATTGACATTCACAACACATCATCATCGACATCAACGACATGGGGATTTGGTTGGTCTCACCTCGAGGTCGGAGGGGGTCGATGACGGGGACGACGGCGGGGACGATGCAGGGGCAAATACTTGATTTCTGTGAAAACAAAATATAAAAAAAAGATTATTATGCTGATTTTAGGACTTAGTGAAACCCTATAAGCTATCAACTAAACCCTAGAAGCATACTAAATCAAAGTGTTACATATCAACTAAATATATTAACTATGTCTAAATTTTTACTAATTCACTCTAAACCCTAAAAAATATTAACTATATCAAAGTGTTACATATCAACTAATCAAAATGACTAAATCTATCAACTATGTCTAAATTTTTACTAATTCACTCTAAACCCTAAAAACTATTAACTAAATCAAAGTGTTACAAATCAACTAATCAAAATGTAGGAGGGGTTGTGCATGGAGGAGGGGGGGGAGGGGGAGGGAGGAGGGGCGGCTAGAGAAGGGAGGAGGGGCGGCTAGAGGAGGGAGGAGCAGGGGGAGGGAGGAGGAGGGAGAAGGGAGGAGGAGGGGGGATGGAGGAGGGAGGAGGAGGCTTACCGAGGCCGGGGGATGGCGGCGACGACAGCGGCAATGCGGCGACGGCGGCGACGGTAGGAGGAGGACGGCCGCGACGGTGAGAGAGTGAGACAGGGAGAGTGAGGAACGGGCGGGACGGGGAGGATAAGGCTGGATTAGCAGCAGCGCGGGTCACGGCCCAGCGCTACTGCTAAATCAGTTATCTGTAGCGCGTGTTCAAGACCAGCGCTGCTGCTAAGTGGGGAAGGGCAGCTGGGCCCAGGCTGGCCACAGTAGCAGCGCGGGCCATGGCCCAGCGCTACTGCTAATGGGTTTAGCAATAGCGTTGGGCCGAGATCGGTGCTACTGCTATGGCCAGCCCGTGGGGGGGGCAGCGGGGCCCTCATAGTAGTAGCGCCGGTTTGGCATGCCCGCGCTACTACTAATCTCCACCTGCAGCGCGTGTGCTAAGCCCACGCTACTGATAAATAACAGTAGCGCCGCCCATTATCCCCGCGCTACTGTTAATCCTCTACCTATAAGGTATTTCCTAGTAGTGCTCCCTCCACGAAATAGTTTCGTAGTGCCGAAAGGCTGCCTGGTTTCCGGTAGTGCCTAGTCCTGCACGGCGAAGCCCTGTCAGATAGCTGACACCGTATGTGTGCAACCCGGTAGAGAGGTCGTAGTTTCGATCTTAGTTCGAGAGTGCCTCCCGAAGGGCTGTCCGAGTGACCGTCCGAGTTTCTCTCTGAGAGCCTCCCGGAGGGCTGTCAGAGTGACCGCCCGAGTTTCTGTCCGAGAGCCTCCCGGAGGGCTGTCCGAGTGACCGCCCAAGTTTCTGTCCGAGAGCCTCTCGGAGGGCTGTCTGAGTGACCGTCCGAGGAGCTGTCCGAGGGAGATAATCCTTGCAGTTGGGAGGTTGTAAAATCATAGCTGTGGAGATCTGCACCGATGATCTTCACCAACTCTACTTCCGCTGCGCTACGAGTTGGTAATGATCAGATCAAACCTTGTATTCATCTTCATAGTGATCCTAGGTGTGCTCGTAGTTCGGAATTTTTTTGTTTTCTGCTACGTTCCCCAACATGTTCATCATTTCCTGAAGTGTGGTTGTGCCGTGAGTGTCGTACATTCGTGAATCATAGGTACTATCAAACTCATTCCCTGGTCCTCTCTTGTCCCAGTGAGTATTGTCTCATCCCCTTCTTCAGATATTTCATGTGTGCTTGGCTCAAAACTTTCTACACATGTCTCTGTCTCTTGCTCAATTGATGGATAAAGGAGATTATCCACTTGGCTCCCTTGAGCTTGAGTATATCACATTTCAGGTGTATGAGGTCTGGAGGATGATGTACCTGAGTATTGTGGAGATTGAGGCAGGGCATATTTAAATCTGATTTTGCGCGCATCATCATCCTGATCTGAGGTAGTTCCATCTCTTCCTCCATGTGCCACTCTCCTGATTGTTGTCTTCAGTTTGACGTTTACTTGTGTTGATCTATCCTGATTGAGCTCATGTTTTTATTACGTGCTCACTATTGTTGAATGAGTAGAAATGTGTAGAGTTGTTTGAAAGAACTAGTATTATGATGTGCTTGTTGCTGACTTATAAATGGCTATTGCAGATCTACTTGTACCTGAGATCCCACCGGAGTTGCAACATCATGTGCCTGAGCAAATGGAAGCTCACATGACACATTGTACAATATCTATGGAGAGACCTCTATCTAAACCCGAGGAAAGGCAACTAACACACCTATTTCTTCATTTTGGGCCTCCATGGGCCGTAAAGAAGTTCTCATTCCTTGGTTCAAGATGTTTAAACTTTTAGCTGCCTCCTTTTCCTTCCTTGGAACTTCTTGGCTTTCTTTATGTCATAAAAGGGGATTTTATGCCTATGTTTGCAGAATTATACAATGGGAATTTGCCCTTGTATAAGTTAAAAATTTGGCATTATCACCCTAGTTCCTAAGAAGGAGGAGGCTATTAAAATTCAGCAGTTTCGTCCAATTTGTTTACTTAATGTTATTTTCAAAATCTTCACCAAAGTGGCAACAAATCATGTGACAGCGATCACTCACAAAGTGGTGAGACCGACGCATACGTCATTCATGCTAGGGCGACATATCCTAGAGGGGGGGGGGGGGGGGGGGGGGTTGTAGCCTTACATGAAATGATTCACGAGTTGCACTCGAAGAAACTTGATGGAGTTATCTTCAAGGTGGACTTTGAAAAAGTCTATGACAAAGTAAAATGGGCTTTCTTGCAACAAGTTATGCTTATGAAAGGCTTCCCGGCAAAATGGTGTCAATGGATTGACTCATTTGTCAGTGGTGGTAGCGTGAGCGTCAAGGTAAATAATGACATTGGTCATTATTTCCAGACACGGAAGGGATTGCGACAGGGGGATCCTTTGTCGCCCATCCTTTTCAATATTGTTGCTGACCTTCTTGCGGTTCTTATTAGCTGAGCCAAGGAAGCGGGTCATGTTGCCGGCTTAATACCACATCTTGTGAATGGTGGGGTATCAGTATTACAATATGCTAATGACACCATCATCTTTATGGAACATGACATTGAGAAGGCCAAACATATGAAACTTATTCTCTATTTATTCGAAAAGTTATCGGATCTCAAGATTAACTTCCACAAGAGTAAACTCTTCCGCTTTGGAAAGTCCAAAGAGGAAGAGGATCTCAAGATTAACTTCCACATGTTTGCGTCAGGGGCGGGCGGAGCTCTTGCGGGCGCGGCGGTACAGGGTCGCCGGCTCGCGTCAGCGGCGGGCGGAGCTTCTTAGGGCACGACTGCAGCGGTGTGTGGTGCTGCCGGGGTCTGGAGAGGCGTCTCCAGATCCGGCGGCTTGATGGTCAGGCGAGCCTCCGATGACCCTTGGGCTGCCGGCGGTGGGCGGCCGGACCGCCCTCTCCAGTTCCGGCATGGGAGGCGCGTCGGTTGGACCTCGCTGGTGATGTGGGCGACAGGCTCTGAGGGCGGTGGTGGCGTGGTTCGTTGCATGGCAGGGGCGGGTGTGAGCCTGTACGTTGGTGAGGTGCTGCTTTCTGGGTGCTCCGAACTCCAGTCGCAGCGGACGCCGGCGACACTCTCGAGTGCCGTTACCTTGTTGAAGGCGGCGTTTTCGGTTCGGTATGGCAGCTCTTCCTCGTCGGGTCCTACACTGTATTCCGGGGGAAACCTTAGATGCTTTGGATCGGACAATGGCGGCGTTGTGCGCCGTTCCCTTCCCTGGAAGTATCCTCTCGGAGCCGCCCGTTGTGTTGGCGGCCTAGCGTCGGCCGGGGACCAGGTGGGATACGGTGGATGGTGGTGGTCTGTGTGTTGATTGGCAGTGCTTTCTTGGGGGGTTTGGTGTCGCAGAGCTGCCACCTGCTATCCCCTGTGATGGTTGTCTTTGGCTCTCTGCTCTGCTCTGCCGCCTAGGTGCGACTCTGTCCAGTGGTGATGGTCGATGGTAATGACGTGAGCTTCGTGTTCTTGGTACTGTCTTGGTTGATCGGTGCCCTTCGACGGCGAACCTCACTTCGCAAAGTGCTCAGGGTTGTTTCTTTGGCGGAGCATGTGGTCAAGGTTTGTGGAGTTGGTGGATTCTCGGTTTTGCAAGGCCCTTCGATGGCGTTGGCAGGAAACCTCGCAGTTATGGCACAAGTATTAGCCGCGCGGCGTTTGTCAATTTCGTCTTCTAACTGTTGATGCTTTCCAGCAGCACTAGTACTCTGCTTTTTCCTTCCCCTGTTGTAGGTATTGCGAGTCACCCAAAATAATAATCTGAGCAGATGAGGCTCTTGGCAGATCTGACCTGTTCTTGGCTGCTTCATGCATACTCTCATCCTTGCTTTTATTGAGATCATCTCTATTTGCTTCCACTTTGTCTTGGATCGTAACCTGAGTTAGGAGCCCCACCTGCTTGATTGAGATCTTCCCGGGTTTGAGGCCAACGCGGTAAGGGTAATTCTGGATTTGAAGGTGGATGCGAGTCTGCTGGGGAAGAACGAGACGAGCTGCTAAATTAGGATCAAGGGGCGGTGGGTCTTGCGGAGGGGGTTGATTGTGGAGCTGAGCTTGTGGGGAAAAGTCCATGCCCACACAGCGGAAGGGAACTAGGCGGAGGGAATCTGTGGTGGACGGAGGCGAGGCATACCGCCAGTCTCGACAACTCCCAAAAAACTCTTTTTTTTTTTTAGAGGCTAACCGCATGTCATTAACATAAAGCAGGATTACAAGTGCACACACGGAAACACCCAGAAACGCCGGGAGAAACCAGCTGTCCAAGAACAAATGCAGAAAAACACCCCAACAACAAAGAAACTACAACCAAGTCCTCGGTGTTCTCTGCAACCTCCGGCCGCACCGCTCGCCATCGCCAGACAAGGAGGAGCACCATCGCACGAAACTTTGTGAGCCGAAAAAGAGGTCCGCCAGCGGTGGAACCGATGTCGTTGTGGCATATTGGCCGGGATCATCCTCATGCTCTCCTAGTCTCAGATCCGCCGCTTGCCGTCGACGCGGTCGAGGAAGAAAGCCAGATCCGCCGCCAACCAACCACCTCCCTCGATCTTGGACCACCAACACCCCCGAACCGCCGCCGTCACCGCCCAGGGCGGCACCCGTTGGCCACATCGCTCCTACACAAGAACCTCCAGGCCTCCTCGTCGGCAGCGGAGCAAGAAACCGACGAGACGGGGCAGGAACCAGAGGACAAAAAGTCAACGGCGTGGTTGGCGCCACCGCCTGACCAACCACACTCCGGCATCCCACGAGCTCCTCATCGACGCCGCCAAGGACGCCATCGAGGTGGATCTGGAGCTGGGGAACCTTATTGCTAGACGCCGGCGCCGCATCCACCTAAACACCGCCGCCAAGCAAACCTACCCTAATATCTACACACCGGAGACCCAGATCCGGGGCTCCCCCACTCTCCCGTCGCCGGAGCGGCAAGAGGAGAGAGAGGGAGCCCGCGGCCTGGCCGGCGGCGGACACAGGGAGCACGGGTCGCCTCCTTTTTCTCCTCTCCAGAAACAGTAACCGAGGGAGGAGAGAAGGGAACAACAAGGGGGTATTCAATCGCCACAGTAACTCTTATGGAAAAAAGACAACTCCAAAAAAACTCAGCTCCTACACGCGTAACTCTAGAACTAACCAAGAACTACTCGGGACTGAGCAGCATGATTGCTTTCCTAATCTAAGCACACGGCAACCTTGATCACTATTTATAACCAAACTCAGCGACCTAAACCTACTAGCACATGTACGCAATAACTCAACACGGACTAGTACTACTTCAAACACTGCTCGATCAGCAGTTAGCTAAAGTAGCAAGGACTTCTACTAACAGCTCGTACATGATTAAAGGAAAAATTATTCCAACAACATCTAGACGTACGCTTGGTTACGACTGTGGTTACGACTGTCAGCGCGCCATGAGAAGCACTGCGAAGCCACCATGAAAGCAAGGTAAGTTTCGTGCTGTAAATATCAACATGCAGTTCCTTTTTGTCATAGTGCGTGCGCGATGCAGGCACGACCGGCCGACCTGGATTGAATGATTGACTCAATACTACTATTCACCAGTCGGGAAGTCACCCGTCACCGCACTCCTCCTCCCTCTTCCATCAGAAACTGCTAGTGACAGTCACTTACCTATCGATCGATTCTGCCGTGACAGAACCAGACCCGTAACTACCATCCTGTTGTATGCAGCTGTGCTTCCGCCCTACAATCATGGAATAGGGAGACACAGCCGAGTAAAATACCACTTCCAGTCCTCCACCTACGAGCTGCAGGCATTGTCATCCCTCGAACTGCAGCAACAGAGTCATCACCAGTCGCCGCCTGTAGCTAGTAGGTTTCGCGCCGTCCTGCACTGTCTCGGCGAAGACAAAGCGAGAGATCGCCGCGGTCACGTCAATCCGTATCACTGCCAGCCCGGAGATGGCTGGCTGGACCGCAAGGATCAGACGTTCGCGGCCGCGGAACACCCTGGAATTCTGATTGAGTAGATAGCAGTATCTAGCTAGAGCCTTTTCTTTTCGAAACGGAGCCAAAAGATTTGCTCCATTGATTAATTAAGCATAAAAAAATTGCCCAGTTAATTAACGAAAAACGGACGAAAATCGATCCAAACAGACCACATACGGATTACTCACAAAGCATGAACCCCATGACATCGCAAAGGAACCCCCAACGAGAACACCTCGGCCGAAGACAACGGACACGACCAAACCCACAGTGACAAGCCAAACCATGAGGACGGTCGAGAGACTAAGGACCATCCATTAAGCCGCCGCAGACGTCTTCCCTATGGTGCGACTCTTCTTATCTTTGCTCCTGAGAGACTTCTCAACCTTCTTAATTTTGCCCCTGGTAGCCTTCCCCATCAGGAGGCAAGCAATCGCCTTACCAAATCCAGGGCTAGCCGCCTCCAAGCTGGTGAGCAAGTCACAAAGTTTTTTCACTAAGAGAGCCTTGGAATTAGGTGCCAACGCACCAGCCTCATCTACCTCGTCACCCACAGACACCACCTGCCCAATGGTCACAGGCGAGTGAGTGACAGTAGCCTCCAAACCTCCACGGTCGACAAAGGCGAGCGGCTGGCTGGGCTCCAGTGCGGGTGGTGACAGCGTCGTGGGCACCGACAAGGCCCCTAGCGAGCCCAACTCCTTCGGAAGCACCATCGATAGAGGCGAAGTGGGCTCCCCACATAGCTCCTGAAGCTCAGGCATAATCTGCAGCATTGGAGCCACAACCTCGGCGATGACTTCACACCGACTAGCATGAGTTCACACCAGTATCTAGCTAGAGCTTCACCGCAACCAAAAAAGGGAGTATATCTTAGCTAGACCCGGCTTCGCACGCCTATAAATAAAAGGTAAAAAAAATCTACCGATAGGTGGTTGGAAGGTGCGCGCACACCCAACCAGGCATCTTATATATATATATATATATATATATATATGGATTATATTAGATCGGGGAAACAAGAGTACAAGACATAGCCAAAACCAAAACTTGTCCCTAAATAAAATGCATAAAGGACCCTGAAAAACACAGAAAGAGCAAAAAAACACGGGAACTGAACAGCTCCGAGGAATCCACCGCCACTTGAGCTGACGTCGACGAACCAAGCCGTAGCTGAGTCGCCAGAGCAAACCTTTAGAGGAAAAACCTCGTAGATGTCGCTGTAGTGGTCACCCGCCACGGACGACGGGATCTGGGGGGCGGAGCAGAGCACATTGGTGGGGGCGATGCACCGGTTCGATCCGGCGATCAGGCCAGCCACACCGGCGAGAACCGACAGCCAAGCCCGCAGAAGCTCTCTGACAGTGGCAGCTGTCAAAGAAGCTCATGTATAGGGACCGTTCTGTATAGATATCCCAGCCCTCGAATCGACATCGGAGCACATGCCGATGCGATGGAAGCAGGGTCAGAGAACAAAAGCCCACTGGGTTGTCGCCGCCTCTACTTGGTCAGCAACCCCTGGGAGCCCTACCCTCACCGCCTTGGAAGGGCGGCAGGAATCTACGCCAGGAAGCTCCTCGCCACCTGCACAGAAGCCGTCGACGAGATGTAGCTGGAGCTCGGGAACCCTATATGGATGCGCCGCCGCCGCTACCATCAAAATGGCGCCGCTCCATAAACCTAATCTACACCTATTCACACACCGGAAACGAGATCCAGAGGTTCCCTGCCCCTCCCGTCGCTAGAGCGGCAAACGGAGGGTGGGGGAGAGAGCCCCCGACCTCGGTGGCGGTGAACGGAAGAAAACGGGTCGGCTCCCTATCGCTTCTCTCTATTGTAGTATAGGAAAGGGGAAGAGAGCATTTGACTCTGACAAGCAGCCCAAACCCAAACCGTCATATTGGCGTCTCACGTTCCGCGCGTCCTGGGGCAGTGTCGTGGCACGATGAACGTGCCGTCTGATCTCTTGGTGCTACACCTATGTGCTGGTGGTGGACCAAGCACACGAGGTTCAGCCAACAAGCTAGCAGCAATAGGGATCTGATGCTAATATCACAAGGCCGGATACAATTCGTACTGACCCCCACCCCTGAACAAGTAGTCCCTGTGGTATAGGCGAGGTTTGGGAAACTTCCCGGTAGAGCGCCTGTATAGGCGAGCGATAGGCGATTCTTGAGCCCTCTCCTCCGCCTCTGTCTCCGACTTCTCTCCCTCCCCCCCTCTGGCATCTTCAGTCGCCGGAAGGGAGAGGGAGGGGGTTTGGCCTTCGTCTTTTGTATAGTAGGTTTTTTCCTCTTCTGAATAAACCAGATTTGATCATGGCTCCCCTTCTCCTTTTAGCATTTGTTGTAGCCATGGTGGCTGGTGTGGCAGTCACCGGCGAGGATAGGCCTTCCGGATCTGAGGCCCATCCCATGGGCTTCACCCTATGTGTGGCTTGGAAGGAGGGTGTTGGTGCGCTAGAGGAGGCTGTCTATCTTCGATCTGTTCTTTGCATGGTGGGGATGGTAAGAATGGTGAAGAGGGAGAGGGAGGACAACAGGCTCTGGTGTTGTATCTTGTCTGAGTGTTTTTCGGCGATGGTTCCCTAATCTCGAGGAGGATCCTCTGCTCGCCTTCAGCTCCGGAGGCCACCGCGGTGGTGTACAAGGAGAGGAGGAGCAAGGAGATGGAAATTGCAAAGAGGGTTGGAGCACATCATCGATGGTGTTTGCCTATGAAGCAAAGGAGTGATGCTATACTGGTGCTCGTGTTTGTTCTAAACTGTTTTTGTTCTTCCTTTTTGTGAGCCATCAACTCCTTCACTGTTACCATGCTGTAAAATTTCGTGTGGCTATTCTTTTTTTTTTTTGCAACTTTGCATCAACCCTGCTTCTTCCTGATGTGATGTCTAGAAGGAAAAAGTCTGAAACAAACCTTCAATTCGTACTCAAAGTCTAAATTGGACCCTCACATCAAAATCTCTGAAACTGGCACCCTATCCTTTTTAATCCCGGGCGATCCCAGCCGTTTTTAGCCGAAAGCTCATTTGGGCTCCGGGATTGCTTACGTTGTACATGCATGAGGGAGATCAAGCGTCCTTCTTGGCTGCCCTGGAGCTTGGAGCTTCCTGACATACTACTCAGCATTGGTCACCTCCCGGAGATCTCAAAGCCTGGCCGGTCTCCCTCTCTTGTACTAGTGGTACACGTTTTACTGCAACCAGAAAACATATATTTTTTGGAACTGTACAGCAACCATAATTAGGATCCAATGATCTGATCGGTTTCGTTTAGAGGTTAGGATTACAACGTAACGTACAAGATAGATACTCTATCACTTGGTGCCATCTTCGGCATCCGGGTGCGAGTTCTGAAGACCACCCGTGTTCGGCCGATGATGCCTGGGTGCTTCCATGCTTGTCCACCTTTTTCCTTGTGCTCTCTCGGATCCAAGGCTCTTCTTCTTTGATGGCGAAGACCTCCGGCCGTTCCCGACGCTCGTACGTCCGCTCCTAACAGGCTAACAGTCGTGCTCCATGGCCGCCACGCTCGTCGTCTTCACTCCGCTCGCCGGCAAGCCCGCGGCAATGCCCCGATGACAACTCCGCCATTGACTGCTTCCCCGATGTTGTCCGTACATTGTCAGATTCGTCATGGCCGAGTACTACAGCGATGCTGCCGACATGCGCCAGTTCGCGAGGGACGCCGTCACGCCGAGCACGACACCAAGGCGTCTGTGTAGCACTTACTCGCCATCCAGGTCACGTGGCCGGCACCGGTAGTATGAGATGATGAAGGTGTAGCCGCCGTGTTGTGTCCATGCACCACGCGGTGACCGACGGGGCAGCCACTGTGGGAGTTCAAGGCTTCATGCGTGTGTGGGCCGCCGCGTCACAAGGAGGCCTCGTGCTGCCGTCGACCGGGCGGGAATCCCGCGGCACCGCAGCAGACGGGGCTGCGTGCTAGTTCGTCCGTGTCGAGGCGTCTGCCGCCGCCAATGAAGCCGGCGACAGGGTGAGTGCGGGAAAAAGTGTGTGAGAGAGAGAGGGAGCGAGGAAGAAACAGAGATGGCATGTGGGCCCAAATGATCAGGGAGAGAAGTGAGTAATCCCGGTTGGGATCGCCCGTAACCCGGTGCGACAAACAGGTCCGGGGTGAACATTGGCTGGGATTGATAAAAATAGGGTGCTGATTTCAGGGATTTCGAGGTAAGGGTTCGATTCAGACTCCGGGTACGAATTCAAGGTTTATTTCAGACTTTTCTCTGTCTAGAAGTACGCCTGGTTACGACCGTCAGCGCACCCTTTTTCTCCAGGGAAACATCACATATATTTTAACTTAATAGATCACAAGAACAGCAGCAATGACACATTGAGTCGCTGGACGGAAGTAGGTTTCTCTTTTGTTGGTGGATACCGCTCTCGGCCTCTCTCCAACCTACCTCGTCTCCCTCGCCGGCCTCTCTCCCTCCCGTCGCCGGCGGCCACGGTGGCCGACGATGAGTGGGAGAGAGGTCCCGTTGATAGTTGTTGTAAGTTTACTTCTTGTTTTCGGCGCTATGCCGTCCTGGAGTAGTCCCTCAACGCTGGCGAGCGGTTATTTGAGGCTGCCGCCTTCTCCTTTCATCTCTCTTCTAAGGTGGATGGCGGACAAAGGGGAACCGAGGCAAAGCTCATTCAATAAGCTCGCTTCTTTGTCCCTGCTCTGCAGAAAGTCTCCTGCCCTGCCTTTGGCTACCGATATCACCATGGTGGTGGATGAGGAACCATGGCGAGGTGGAAGCTGGAGATCTGTAGATCGGGTTGCGGCTAATCAGCTATGGAGTGGTCGATGGAGCTACGCCGCCTACAGTTGCGGTCGAAGGGCGGTCTCTGTCGCACGGTCGATGGAGCTACGCCGCCTGCAACTGCGGTGGATTGGCATTATTCGTCGCCTCGCCATGGACTTTTCTGACCGAAGGGCGGTCGTCTTCTTTCCTCCTGGCCTGAGAGCCAAAAGGGAGGCAACTCAACGTCTGGTCGGAGTTCATGGCGTGCAGGCGTGCCGCGGTGAAGATCTTGCTGCCCCAAGTGGCCTTGTCCCCGGCGGCGGCGAGGTTCATTCTGGCTGGAGATTGTCAGGGACCCGATTGCGTTCTTCATCTCTGTTGGGGGTCCTTTCTGTAAAAGTCAGGGACTGGTCTGTAGTTTTCAGTCTTTTCTGGGTCCTGTTGTATTTGGCTTTGTACCTATGTTTCCCATTAAATAAGGGCCGGGGTCCTGCGAGACCCCTCTCTGGTTAAAAAAAAGGAATAGCAGCAAGGCAAAAGTGCACAAAGACCCACAACAACAAGGAAAATACAACACACTTCCAGGTCTTCTTCTTCCTAGCTCTGCTTCGCACAGGGAAACCAACTCCGGCCGCTCGTAACTTCACACGAGCAGTGACGAGGTGAAATACACCTCCCAGCATCTGATCATTGTTGCTTGGTGAACTCAGCTGGGCTAACAGTTGCCTGGGAACAGTTTTGCACTTTTATATTAACACTTGCCTGGGATAACAGTATCTGATCATTGTGTCCCTACTGTTATACAACAGTTGCTTGGTGTTATATATCTGTATGTATGTACAGTACTTTCCGATGATCAGACTAACAGTTTTGCACACGCGTGTTTGATGTCACTCATTTGCCTGGGAACAGAGTCTGCAGTTCTGCACTGCTATAGCACAGGTAATATACTCCTTGTGTGGATTAAAACGCATAGGAATCAGAATTGCTCAGTTCTCTTGCTAGCATCGATCAACCCTTGCCAAGACATCTCCTAGTATATCGCATGGTTGGTTATATAGCACGTCAGAAGTACACGATCGTGTCGCTTCAATGCTTGTAGTCGTCGTTAGGTGGTTTACGGATCTGGATGTAATTTTTATTATTTCTGGTGTTCATTGTATTACCATGATTGAAGATGAATAGATTGGAAGTTTACTCGCAAAAAAAAAAAGAAGTACACGATCGTGTACTGTTTGTAAGGCCTCTTATATTTTGGGTTAAACTTTGACCATAAATTTGACTAGCAAAATATAGATTATATGCCACAAAAAATATATTATTAAATTTGCATTGGAAATAAGTTTACAATTGTATAATTTTTGTTACATATAACTCATATGTTATGAGTTAAATTCATGATCAAAATTTGAACCAAAATACGAGGTGGCCTAACAAAACAGAAGGGAGAGTACTGGTGATGGTTAAACCTCTCCCAATGCTAGTATCGATAATCCTACATCTACGAAAAAGACTACGAAGACTTACTTAGGACATGTTTGTTTCAGATTTAGGGAGCAGATTCTGGTAGAAAAAATCTGAAGCTGAAACAAACAGGTATTTGGAATCAGCTTTGCCAGTGAAGCTGAATTTGGATTCAGGACATTTTTAGTGCAATTTCATGAAGCACCTCAAAGTGTACTTCGGTGGCGAAGCTGATTCTCCGAATCAGCTTTGATACTGAAGCGAATCCATAGGTGATTCGAATCCAGGCGAAGCTGAAACAAACAGGGCCTTTACCTTCCTAACTAAATCTCCCCCCCCCCCCCTGATTTTCACGGGGTGGGCCCTTCCTCCCCCTGTCCCTCCAATCCCAGCCCTCCACGTTTCCTTTTACGTAAAACCTGTAAGAGCATCTCCAACAGAGGCGCTACGGTGCGGCGCGCTAAATTTTTTTTACAGCGCCGAAAGTGCGTTTTAGCGCGCCGGACAGGGAGGTTGCTTCACCAGGCGCTGCAAAATTTTAGCGCGCCGCTGTAGCGCTTCAGCAGGCGCGGTAAAATCCAGCGCGCGCGCCCAGCACAAACAACATTTCCCATTCAATGTGGAACCAAGAAGATCAAACACACACAAAATAAATCAACAATAAATAGTTCAATTATTATTACAACTCAAACAAATAATTTATCTTCAATACAACAAATAGTTAATGACCAATACAACAAATAGTTCATGACCAATACAACAAATAGTCAACAATACAACAAACATACAATATCAAACTAGTTTTGTCGCCCATTCCATGACCACGACTCCTCGACTAGATCCTTTTGAAGGTCATCATGCGTTTCGGCATGTCGAATGGCATGATAGGAGGCAACAAAGCGGGCCACCCTCTCAGCCCTCCTCCGCACTCGCACGGGGTGTCCCATCAACTCATACTGAGAATAGTCCAAATCTTGCCCACGCTCGTTCTCGATGATCATGTTATGCATGATCACACAAGCGTTCATGATGTACGAAAGGATCTTTTGATCCCAAAATCTAGTCGGTCCTCTCACAATAGCAAATTGGGCTTGCAAAATCCCAAAAACTCTCTCTACATCTTTCCTAACCGCCGCTTGAGCATTGTGGAAATCAAGATTTTTCTTACCTTGCGGTGCTGTCAACGGCTTCACAAATGTTTGCCACCTTGGGTAGATGCCATCCGCAAGATAGTAGCCATAGTTGTATGTATGGCCATTTGCTACAAACTGCACCGGTGGCAGTTCACCATTTGCAATCCTATTCATGAGTGGTGACCGTTGAACAACATTGATGTCATTCAAAGATCCTGGCATTCCGAAAAAAGCATGCCAATCCAAGTCTCCTGATCGGCCACCGCTTCAATGATTATAGTGGAACCCTTTTTCTGGCCGTGGAATTGTCCATGCCATGCCTTAGGACAGTTCTTCCAACTCCAATGCATGCAATCTATTGAGCCAAGCATACCTGGGAACCCGCGAGCTTTGTTCATCTCCAAAAGCCTTGCGGCGTCTTCAGCATTGGGAGCTCTCAAATATTCCGGACCAAACACTTGCACAATTCCAACTGCGAAGCACTTGACACACATGATGGCTTGACTCTCACCCATTGCCAAGTGATCATCAACTAGATCCGCCGGAATACCGTATGCCAACATACGCAAAGCGGCGGTCACCTTTTGAAAGGTGCTATGCCCGAGTTCTCCGGCGGCATTCCTCCTTTGCTGAAAAAACCGATCATGGCTCGCCAGTTTCTCCGCAATGTTTTGAACAACTCGATGCTCATCCTAAAACGACGCCGAAAGTAGGACTCGTGGTATGTGGGATTCTCCACAAAATAGTTCCTCATCAATCTGTTGTGGGCATCGATCCTTTCCCTTCACAATTTCTGACGACCAAAAACCGAACCACCGTGCTTCGGCTTTTTATTGATGTGCATACCTAGGATCATTGCGACGTCCTCCTCTTGAAGATCAAATTCTTCATCGGAAGCATCGTAGGACGAACTCATCTACAAACTTGAATTCAAACTAAAATGTAAAACTACAAACAACATGCTCCAAATTCATCTACAAATATGAAGTTAGAAGCAATATATACCTTGCAAGCGTTTTGTCGAACACCTTGTGGGCGCCGAGCTGCAAACCCCCGCCGGGTGCTGTTCGCCGGAGGAACGGGGCGCTCGAGGGGCGGTGGCGAGGAGAGAAGGCGAAGGAAGCAGCGGCGGTCACCGGAGAAGCAGGGGAAGCGGCGCGCGCGCTGGGCGGGGGAAGCGCCGACGGGTCGCCGGAGCGAATGGGGAAGCCCCGCGCGCGCGTGGATATTTCAAATCCGGCGGTTGGTGGAGATTCGCGCGCTCGACTGGCTGTCCAGCGCGCGGTAGCGGGCGCTCGAAATTAACAGCGCGCGATGCAGTTTTGTTCGGCGCGCTGAGCCGTTTTTAGCGCGCGCGCGATTTTTGCGCGTCTGTTGGAGCTGCTGATTCGATCGCGCGCGCTAAATAGCCGTTTTTTCGGGCGCGCCGCTTATTTAGCGCCTCCGTTGGAGATGCTCTAAGTAATCTTACGTAGGTCTAGCATAACTCCTAGTATCGTAAGAGTGTCATGGAGTGCCACCTAAAAAGAAGATGATGTGGCACTATAATTAACTATGAGAGCGTAGTAGTATCATGCTATAAATCTTGTACATAACTTCACATTGGGATTCTACAAATTAATAAATAAGGTGGCAATATACTACTCCCTCCGTCCGAAAATACTTATCGGAGAAATGGATGTATACAGACGTATTTTAGTTCTAGATACATCCATTTTTATCCATTTCTCCGACAAGTATTTCGGATAGAGGGAGTAATAGATTATAATACTATATGCAATAAGAAGGTAGTAACTATCATGCATTATGATACTAATCTATGATACCACCCGTTGTAAGTGTGCATGAATACAGTTCATAATATTAATTGCTACCATTAACAAAATCGAATAGCTAATTAATGTAGTTAATTAATGCGGGCAACGGTTGAATGATCTTGGATCACCATTGCAGCACGGAGCTACCATGGCCGGCCTTTTTCAGGGCTTGATGTTGGCGAGGCTCATCCAAATCTGTTTGAACACCTCGATGATGAGGTCATGGTACTCGGCGTCGTTGAGGGAGAGGTAGCAGGCGAGGAGGTCCTCCAGGTCTTCGGCGTCGTGGATGCCCTTCGCGCTGATCATCTCCTCCATGGACTCGCGGAAGTCCTGTCGTGGGTCCTCCGACACCTTCACCACATGATAGCTGTTCACAACCACGGGCGCCGGCAGCGGTGGTGGTGGTGGTGCTGTCCAATTCCGCGCCGGCGGCTTCACTTTCCTGGCGGTGGCGGCTAGGCGCGGGCTGTTGGCGCGCGTCTTGAGGTGGCGGCTCCCTGATGACGACGCGGAAGACCGCCTCGGCCTGCTGACGTTGCTCTTCTCTGAGGCAGAGCTCGCTCTTGCGGTTACGTCAGCGAGGTTGGCTTGGCTGTCATCCTGCTCGTTCGGCTTAGGCTGTCTCCTCGCCGGCCTGGTCGCGATTGGCCGGAGCCTTCTCTCGGGTGTGTCCTCGTCCCGTAGGTCGATGATGATATCGTTCTGCGATGCGATCACCTTGAAGTTGGGGCAGTCATCCGGCGGGCCGGTCACCGTTGGCCTCCGGGGCTCGCCGCCGTCATTCTTGATGCATATGTCACGATGGCGACAAGAGCTGCCGGGCGCGTCGACCACGCGCTCCTTCCCCCGGGAGGGTACCGGCGCTGACACAGGTCCTCTGCCTTCAGGCGAGTGCCCCACCCTGTGCCGCCTCCTGGAGCTCCTCGTCGGCGACTGCTCGTCCTTGACCCTCGGCGGCGCCGGGATCTCCCTGTCTCTGATGGAGTAGTAGTACGACGCCCTGCGAGGGAGCGGGGAATGGGGCGACCCCTTCGTCGGCGTGACGGGATGCTCGACGACCTCCGGCTGCTGGACGTCGACCTCCCTGTTCCATCGGGACGACGGCGGCTGCTGGACGACCTCCCTGTTCCACGGAGCCGACGGCCCCCGATTCCACGACGGCTGCTGGACGACCTCGCTGTAACACCGAGCCGACGAGGACCGATGATGCATCCCAACGCCGCCGCGTCCGTGCGTGCCCATGTCGCGGAGCCTGTAGAACCAGGCGTTGGGTATCATGTCGGACAGCCGGAACTTGCGGCGGACCATGCGGCCTCGCCGCCGGCGAGGATGCTTGCTCTGTTCGCTCGTGGAGCAGGGGAAACTGCTGTGGACCGGCGAGGAAAAAAGAATACTTGAGCACGACCACGGTTACTTGGAAGGGACCGGAGATGGTTATATAGCGGCAGTGTGAGGAAGGCGGGCAGGTGGTGGTGCGTGTGACGTGAGGTGCTCCATTTGTCTCCGCTTCTCTATGAAGTGTGGGCGTCAGCATCCTTTGGTTCACGGTACACCTGGCTCCCCGATGGATTTATTTTATACACAAAAAGTTAGTATAATTACTATACGTGTATAGGGGAGCTTCTACTACACGCACATACTCCCCCGTTCTAAAATATAAGATGTATTAATTTTTTGAAAAATCAAACTAGTAAATATTTGACTAGTTTACATGGCTACTCAGTCTGCTCGTCCTAGTACTTTGTGGAATGTGTTATGTTGGAACGTCAGGGGTTTGAATGCTGGCACTAAAGTGGACAGCTTTAAGAAACAAAATTTAAGAAAGTGGGGCTTCTACTATTTGTTTGCTAGAAACTAAGAAAGGGTCTTTTGATAATTCCTTTATTTGGAAATTTGCCCCACGTCGTTTTGGTCATTTTGCTTGTGTGTCTTCGGTTGGCGTCTCGGGTGGTTTGTTGGTTCTTTGGTAAAGTAATCTTTTTTCTGGCCGCATCATCACCCAAGAGAGCTTTGGCAATGTTATCGAATTCACATCAACTGCCTCGGCTGATGTCTGGACGTTAGTTAATGTCTATGTGCCTTGTGCGGAGCCACGTAGGAGACTGTTCACTGGCTTCATGATCTTGACATCCCTCCTTCTGCTCTTTGGCTTCTTGTGGGGGATTTCAACTTTTATAGATATGCTGAGAACCGTAACAGAGATGGGCCGAATATGAATGATATCTTTATCTTTAATGAAATTATCAGTTTCCTTGCCTTGTCGAGTTGCCTATCAAAGGACGTGTGTTTACCTGGAGTAATGTAGCTTCTCGAAGCGCTTGACTGGTTTTTCACATCAACTGCTTGGACGCTAAAATTTCCGAACTCTCAGGTTCACCCACTTGCCCATCCCGTTCCAAATCATATCACTACAGGAAAAAACATATGTTGCCTTGTGTTTAGCCGTAAGCCGAGTGTGAATTATCGACCTCTCGGCTTATAGACGTGTACGCCGAGTCCAAAACGTAAAACCCATGGCAACAAAAGAACTCTCGGCTTATATCGCTGAACGCCGAGACACGCCCGTAATACACTCGGCGTATATCAGGCCCTTGGCATATTAAGTGAAATGTGCTCGGCTTATACACGACGCTCAGCTTACGTCCCTGCCACGTGGCCATGCTCCCCGCACTTGACGGCTCCGTGACTGCGGGCCGTCTAAGCCGAGTGCGCTCTGACGGAACACACGGCTTATAGAATTACCTTTTCTTTTTTTTATATGCTCTTAAGTAAGCCGAGTGGCCGATATATAACACTCGGCTTACGCTTCTTTTTTTTCCTTCCCACCGTCAATTTGATACAACACAAAGTATATTTTTTCACTTTTGTGTTTCTTTATTGCATTTGATTTCTTTCCCCTCTCTTTCTCACCTATTCACTCTCGCCAAGTTTTCGTCACCTTTTCTATATATATATCCTCTCAATTTCCTGCTCTCTCTATTTACCACCACTTTGCCACTTCAAGGATGTGGTATTGCCTTTGTACTCTTCACACCACTCTAGTCTACCCACGTTAGGACCCCATGCAAAAGGAGAAGTGGTTTAGACCCTTACTCGCGCGATTTGATACACCCCCCTGTCTGACAAGCCCCGGAACGTCTACCACCTAGATTTTATTGAAAAGGGGTTATTCCATGTGGACTTTCCTATTTGTTTTTTCTACAAGGTCACGGGATCATTATCAACCAAAAAGAGGCCAAGTACTTAAAGGAGTTGGGTCGGTGGCACCGAGGGGGGGGGGGGGGGTTCTGGTGTGTGAAGGAGGTGCCACCTTAAAGTTGTGCATTGCCATTTTCCTCATCAAACGACCCTTCTATACCCATGTTAGCACCACATGCACGGGAGGGGGGGGGGGGGGGGGGTCCGACACCTTCTAGCGTGATTTCCAGCGTCCGGCTGTCCGGCGGGCGCATATGTGGCTTTGAACTAGTGCGAGGTGATCCAAGTGGGATAAAGTCATGAGACCAACTTGGGTGGTCCCACAATATGATAGAATGGTCATGTGTAAAGTTTGGGGGTGAGTATTGGTCAAGAAGATGAAAAGGGAAAAGGGGCTTGCTGTAACAGCCCTCTCCAGCAGGCCCAGCGTTGTCTGCCCCTAGGGTTTCTTCGGAAGGGGTCACCCCTTGTGAGTTTTGATCCATGCTTTAGCTGCACAGGGCCCTCCCACTCCTTTGGCTGCACAGGGCCCATTCATGGACCAAAGACCAGAGATGGGGACTTTCGGACCATTTCCCGCCATGATTTCATGTGGCCGCAGGTCAGATCTTGAAATTTCGGCATTAAAACCCTACAAATGCAAAAAAATGTCCCGAATATGCCAGGCGGCCCCTGAACAAGGCGAGGACCTAGCATGTGCCTCCAAATGGCCTCTGGTGACAGCAGAAAAAGTTTCGAGGCCAATGGAGCAAAGGGCACCGCACTCCCTTCACAAACCTGACGCGTCCTCTCTAGATAGTTAGATCCTTCCTGCGAGACTGTCCGGTTTACACACAACCTCCTTGAAGGCTTTTGCGAAACGCTCTCAAAATTTTACCACACCCTCCAGGGGCCGTATGACGACACCACGCCAGGTCCCGTGAATTTCCGGCCTCCCATCAATTTCCGTGGGTTTAAACGACACCAAAACGCATGCTGGCGGCCTGGCCCTGGCCACTGGTGCTGCCCCCCCCCCCTCCTTTGGTTGTACAAGGCCCACTCATGGACCAAAGAACAGAGATGGGGACTTTCGGCCCATTTTTCGCCATGATTTCAGGTGGCCGCAGGTCAAACCTTGAATTTCCGGCATAAAAACCCTAGAAATGCAGTAAATGTCCTGAATATGCCAGGCGGGCCCTGAAAAAGGCGAGGACCTGGCATGTGGCTCGAAATGGCCTCTGGTGACCGCAGAAAAAGTTTCAAGGACAACCGAGCAAAGGGCACCGCACTCCCTTCACAAACCGGACGCGTCCCTTCTCGATAGCTAGATCCTTCCTGCGAGACTGTCCGGTTTACACACAGCCTCCGTGAAGGCTTCTGCGAAACGCTCTCGGATTTTTACCATACCCTCCAGGGGCTGTATGGCCACACCACGCCAGGTCCCATGAATTTCCGGGGTCTTGTCAATTTCCGTGGGTTTAAACGATACCAAAACGCACGCCGACGGCCTGGAACTGGCCACCGGTGCTTCCCCCCTTTGGCTACATAGGGCCCACTCATGGACCAAAGAATAGAGATGGGGGCTTTCAGCCCATTTCCTGCCATGATTTCATGTGGCCGCAGGCCTGATCTTGAATTTCCGGCATTAAAACCCTAGAAATGCAGTAAATGTCCCGAATATGGCAGGCGGGTGATACGTCCATTTTACATCACTATTTCCTAATATAATTTATCCTATTTCAATGATATAATTCACATTATGATGCAATTTTAATGCCTTTTCTCTCTTAAAATTCAAGGTAATCACAGAGAGGGAAATTGCCGGACAGCTGAAAATCTGGACCCAAATTACAACAGAAGAAAAAGCAATTTTCCAGAGCTCCAAAAATGCCGGGGATTTTACTGAATTATTTCCAGAAAATATGAAGACCGGAGATCGAAGATGGGCCAGAGGGGACCCACCAGGGCCCCACACGGCCTGGCCACGCGGGTCACCCCCTGGCCGCGTGGGGTGGCTGTGTGGAGGCCTGGTGGCCCCCTCCCAATGCCCTTTGGCCATAAATGCACAATTATCATAGAAAAAATCACAGAAAATTCTCAGGACTTTCTGCCGCCATTTGCGAGACAGAACCTAGGCGGAGCACTTTTGCTCTCCGGCGGAGCGAATCTGCCGGGGAAACTTCCCTCCGGGAGGGGAAAATCGAAGCCATCGTCATCACCAACACTCCGTTCATCATCGGGATCATCATCTTCATCAACATCTTCCCCAGCACCATCTCATCTCCAAACCCTAGTTCATCCATCTTCTCAATCTTTGTATCAAACCTCAGATTGATTGCTGGGAGTACTTATATGTGATGATTACACCTTGTAGTTGATGCATAGGAGATTTATTGGTGAAAGATTGTTATGTTCAGATTGTTTATCAAATATTTATACCCACTGATCATGATCCATATGATGTCTTGTGAGTAGATCCATTAGTTCTTGAGGACATGGGAGAAGTCTTGTTGCTAGTAATCATGTGAAGTTGAATATCGTTTAATGTTTTGATGATATGTTGTGTTGTTCTTACTCTAGTGATGTTATGTGAACGTCGACTACATGACACATCACCATATTTGGGCCTAGGGAAAGACATCGTGGAATTAGTTTGTAGATGATGGGTTGCGAGAGTGATAGAAACCTAAACCCCAGTTTATGAATTGTTTCGCGAGGGGCTGTTTTGGATCCTAATGTTTAATGCTATGGTTAGATTTATCTTAATTACTTCTCTTGTATTTGCGGATGCTTGCATGGAGGGTATAATCAAAAGTAGGTATTTGTTCAAGTAAGGACAGTACCTTAGCTCTGGTCCACCCACACAACACTTATCAAATCAATGAACTGTAACTTAATGAAATCGTGGTGAAAGTAACTTGACGAAATTCCCGTGTGTCCTCAAGAACGTTTTATCTATTATAAGAAGCACAACCGCTTGTCCTTAGCATACATAAGGATTGGGCCACTTGTTGCACTTTATTACTTTTGTTACTATTTATCTTATTACAAATTATCTTGCTATCAAACAACCTATCAAATTATCTTTATAGTATTTACAGAGAAACCTTGCTGGAAACTACTTGTCAATTCCTTCTGCTCCTCGTTGGGTTCGACACTCTTACTTATCGAAAAGACTATGATAGATCCCCTATACTTGTGGTCATCAGCGGGCCCCAAAAAAGCAAGGACCTGGCATGTGCCTCCAAATGGCCTCTGATGACCGCAGAAAAAGTTTCGAGGCCAACCGAGCAAAGGGCACTGCACTCCCTACACAAACCGGACGCGTCCCCTCTCACTAGTAGAAAATAGGGCATTGGTTTTTGCCAGATCAGAGCCAATCCCGGTCGACTTACGAACCGGGACTAATGCGTGCATCAGTCCCGGTTCGAGCGGCCAGGATGCCGGCCGGGCCTTGGCAGGCACCAGTCCCGGTTCGGCTGGGACCTTTAGTCCCGGTTCCAGCCACCAACTGGGACTAAAGGGCCTCGTTCCTGGCGCAACCCCTTTAGTCACGGTTGGTGTCTGGAACCGGGACTAAAGGTCAGTCTTCAGGTCAGTCTTCAGTCCCGGTTCTAGACACCAACCGGGACTAAAAAGATGCCTATATATATGCTCGCCCCTGCACGCTCACTCCTCTGTTTTTTGGCCGGCCGGCGTGTGGGAGGTGTGTGCTACTCTGTTCTCACCTCCTATGCACATGAGGTGTTTGATGAAATGCCCGAGCCACACTTAAGCTTTCTCCTCTCTAAGCTCGACCTCCAAGCTCCATTTTCCCCAAGATTTGTCTAGGTTTGGCGGTGCACCAACTATCCAAGTGTTCTAAAAAGGTTAGCAACTTCATCCTTTCATCTCTCACTGCTAGTTTAGCTCATTTCAAATGCTCTAGAAGTAGTGTGGTTTGTTGGTTTTAGTGGAGGAGTGTATGTGTGAGTTTATTTGATTTAGATGCACAATTTGAGCTCAAATTAACTTCTTAGTTTGCACATGTGTAGGGTGCCGTCCCGTCCCCGTCCCCGTCCTCACCGCCGTCAATCGCCCGCGCCGATCTCGTCGCCAGCACCACCGTGGTGAGCCTCTTGTTCTTATCTTTTTTTTAAAGAAAAAATTCTTACTTACATGATTTATATAGCTACTTGTATAATTTTCTTACTTGTATTATTGTTTGTTATTATTTAGTGCCATGGTTTTGGTATCCGCCCCCGTCGGCTCTCGTCCGGTCTATGATTCGGATGTGGTATATTATCTTTTATAACTATTTGTTTCATTTAGTGTTTATGACAATTATGCCGACCAACTTGACATAGATGTCTTTATCTAGGAGGTTTGTGAACCGGAAATTCCAACTGACCCTGTTGTCGAGAGGTTAAATTTAGTTGAAAAAGAAAAAAATTATTTGAAAGAAAAATTGAAAAGAGTTAAAGAAGAGAAGATGAAATTGGAGTTGCATGTTGCCGATGTCGTCGATCTACACAAGATCCAGATGGATGCAATGCGCTTGAAGATTAGAAAATATGCATTTGATAATGAGGCTTGGTATCATTATGCTGTTGGATCAATTATTACCTTAGTTTGATCACTACTGTACTTTGGTTTTAATGTGATGATGAACTTGTATTAATTTGGTCATTTCTCTATTCATGATGTTCTGTAATGGTTTTTGATATACTTAATTATATAATGCACGCAGATGAACCGGCAATGGATGTACGGTGACCGACGCACCTCCGACTACATTATGGGCCTGCATAATTTTCTCTATGTGGCTGAGGCAAACAAGCAGAATGGTTTTATGTATTGTCCATGTACTGTCTGTGAGAATACGAAGGATTACTCTGACTCGAAAACCCTTCACTTCCACCTTCTTAAGAACGGTTTCATGCCACACTATAAGCCAAGCACGGAGAAAGAGGGGTTATGATGGAAGACAACGAAGAAGAAGAGGATGATGACAACTATCCTATGTTCCCTGAATACGGTGATACTGCAACAGGGGAAGCTGAAGATCAAGAGGCACCAGATGTGCCCGATGATGATCTTCGCCGGGTCATTGTTGATGCACAGAGAGGATGCAAAAGTGAAAGGGAGAAGTTGAAGTTCGATCGCATGTTAGAGGATCACAAAAAAGGGTTGTACCCAAATTGCGAAGATGGCAATACAAAGCTCGGTACCGCACTGGAATTGCTGCAATGGAAGGCAGAGAATGGTGTATCTGACAAGGGATTTGGGAAGCTACTGAAAATAATGAAGAAGAAGCTTCCAAAGGATAACGAATTGCCTGACAGTACGTATGAAGCAAAGATGGTTCTCTGCCCTCTAGATTAGAGGTGCAGAAGATACATGCATGCCCTAATGACTGCATCCTCTACCGCGGTGAGGAGTACGAGAATTTGAATGCATGCCCGGTATGCGGTGCATTGCGGTATAAGATCAGACGAGATGACCCTGGTGATGTTGAGGGTGAGCGCCCCAGGAAGAGGGTTCCTGCCAAGGTGATGTGGTATGCTCCTATAATACCATAGTTGAAACGTCTGTTCGGAAACAAAGAGCATGCCAAGTTTTTGCGATCGCACAAAGAAGACCGTAAGAAAGACGGGAAGTTGAGAGTACCCACTGATGGGTCGCAGTGGAGAAAAATCGAGAGAAAGTGGCCGGACTTTGCAGGTGATGCAAGGAACTTATGGTTTGGTTTAAGTGCAGATGGCATTAATCCTTTTGAGGAGCAGAGCAGCAATAATAGCACCTGGCCTGTGACTCTATGTATCTATAACCTTCCTCCTTGGTTGTGCATGAAGCGGAAGTTCATTATGATGTCAGTGCTCATCCAAGGCCCTAAGCAACCCGGCAACGACATTGATGTGTACCTAAGGCCATTAGTTGAAGAACTTTTCCAGCTGTGGGACATAAAAGGTGTACGTGTGTGGGATGAGCACAAACAGCAGGAATTTGACCTACGAGCGTTGTCGGGGATATACCCCGCGGTATGACCCGGCCTGATATATGACCCGGCCGGAAACTGGGCGATTCACTAGTGACCCGGCTGAAGCTTGGCGACTCATTGGTCTGGCGACTCACTGGTGACCCCGACGGCGGGTCAGACGAATGACAAGGTCCAGAAGGTGACTTAGGAGAAGGCCGGCTTAAGGCACGGTATCCGGTGGGCCGGCTTAAGAGGAAAGGCACAAGAAATATTCCCCTTACAAGAGTAGTTGTAGTCCTACTAGGACTCTACATGTAAGCCAGCCCTTCAAACATATATAAGGAGGGGCGGGGCTCCCCAAGAGGGACAAGTTTTACAAGTCTAGATAGACAAACAAACCAAGAGGCTCTCGAGATTAGAGGTAGCAAAACAGCACTCTTGTAATCGAGATCATCATCATCATCGATATAGCAAAGCAGGACGTAGGCTTTTACCTCCACTGCGAGGGGCCGAACCTGGGTAAAATCTCGCGTCTCTCGTCCCGCTCAACCCCGTTCAAGCTACCACTTAAATTGCGTTGGCCTCACGACTAAGTCCTCACACTAGGACATCTGCCGTGACAAAACCACGACAGTTGGCGCCCACCGTGGGGCCAGCACACGGTGGTGTTGAGTTCTTGGAGGGATCTTTTCTAGGGTTTCGAGAAGTTCGCAAATTACCGGGTGAAGAAGAACCGATCTGGAAGGAATCTACATCGACACCGTTTTTTATTAGCTGAGATTGAAAAGGTTTCGACAGCAATATAAGTTAGATCCGGGTCAAAAGTTAAAACTTCGACGGCAGCAGAGTACATCAGATGATCAGGATAAGAAGTTGATGGTGTTCCTGTACGACCCGGAGGCGGATGAGGTCATGAGCACAGAACCCGGACACTTCCAACTCCGCCGTTTTCCGCCTCGGTCTCGGCCGCGAGTCTCCGCCACCAGCGAGTCACCTCCGCCAGTTTCCTCCGCTTCACCTTGAGTCGCCCGAATTCACCGAGAGGCCGACGCAGCGTTCTGTGCCTGAGGAAAATCAAACATACTCAGCATGTGGTCATGAGCGGAAGACTGAAGCAAAAACCAAAGGAATATCAAGTACTTTGACAAATTACGCGTCGCGTGAAGGCTGCCACGACCCGGAAAAACCAGCCACGACCTGTGTTTTGCCTGGCTCCGCCTCTGATTCCAACCCGCCATCATGGCCTCTGGCGTGAGTCGCTTCAACGGACGGGTGGTATCCACGAGCTGCCGCGGCCATGGCCTCGCCTGGCCTCTATTCGAGTTGCCACTGCCGCGGTGGGGAGCGCCAAGCTGTCCCTGTGTAATATCGCCTCTGCAGCAGGCTGCCTGAAGCTGGCCTTGCCTCAATCCGCCTCTACCACCATCGCCGACCCGCCGGTGCGCCCTCGCAGCCACCTTCACCGCGTTTCAGAGCCGCCGCCGAGTCGATGTCGCTCGCAAGTCGCCTCCTCTGCTTTTCGCCGACCGCAAGCCGCCCGCGCCGGGCCGGCCGTACCCTCACTTCGAGCCAGCCTCGTCTTCTGCAAGTCGCTGTGACGCAAGCCGCCATTGCAGTCGCAGCCATCGACCCGTCGCACCACCGCTGCGGCGGCTCCACCGTGGACAAGCCGTTGCATCCTCCGCGGCGTTCGACTTGACTCCGTCGGTCTCGCCACTGCTCCAAAGTTGCAGCCGCCCAGCTCCGCCGTCACGGCCTCAACCCGCCGTTTTCATCGAGGGTTCGTCGGCACATCAAAACCGTCTTCATCGCTCGGCCTTTTTCCAAATCGCCCTTACCACGGTTGACCGGCCTTCGAGCTGCTTGCCCTGGGTGAATCCATCTCCGTCGTGGGCGGCTTCAAGCTATTGCCTTCGCCGGCCTCCGCGGCTGTGGTCTCGCCGGGCCAGCGCCTCTCCACCGGCTTGCTGCGCCTCCCGCACCACTGCTCCAACCCGGCCTCACGGCCATCATCAAGCCGCCCCTCGCTCCGACAGAGGACGGAGGCGCCGCCGTGAGCCGCCCACCTGAGTCGCCGACGCCGCCGGGGTTGGCCTCGCTTCCGCCTTTGCCGCCAGCCGCCACTACTGCGCCAAAACTCGCCGGCCTGCGAGGTGCCTCGCCTCCTTTGCTGCTCTCGCGCCGCATCGCCGGGAGCCTCTTCAGCCGCAGCTGTGCATAGCCGCCGCCGCGCCGGCTCCGAGTCCCGCCATGGACCGCGCCTCTAAACCACCGCCGCGTTGAGCTGGCCCTGCCGCGACTTACCTTGTTCTACATCCTGCTGCCGCAGTCGCGCCTTGAGTCGCCGGCCGGCTCTCCCTCGCTCCGCCTTCACCCCGCTCGTGTCGCTCCTGCTCTGCCTTCTGCCCGCTCGCCGATTTGGCCTTGATGGCTGCCTACTGCATTGACTGCCGCTTTGGCGGTCTTGGGGGTTCAGTAAAGGAAAAAGAAACGAGGTGTTGACTGCCCATGTGGAGTTAAGGGCAAGCCCACAGGAGGAAAAAAGCCAGAGTCGTCTGGTCACCTCAATATTCATCGGTGCATACATGTTAATGGTTGCTAGCATCAACGACTCGCCCGTGGTTAATTTCAGCTTCACCGCAGTGATCATCAGCTCCACGACGGATAATTTCCGGCCAAACATATCAGGTGAAATCCATCCAGTCAATTTTTACTGATACATTTTTATTATTTCGAGAACAATTACTCTCGCCTGCAATATCCTTTATGCAGGACAATTAGTCACGACAAAAGTGGCTTATACCGTGGGTACGGAGCATGCCCTGGTGACATTCTGCACCGGTGTTCGTCTGTGCCCCATTACCCGATGAATGGTCGCACTTCAAGCCGCCGCCTCTGCGGCCTAGTCTATATCACCATGACGCGGCCGATTCTCTCCTGTCCACACCGGCTTACAATGCCCGCGGCCGAATCTTCCGTCCGCGCCGGCTTACAACGCCCGCGGCCGACTCTGTTGTCCGCGCCGGGTTATCGGCCGACTCCTGCATATATATCAACAACTCAGAGCCACGTCTGCTCACACAAGCTGCCCAATGGACATGCGCAAGTCGCCGCCCTGCGGTTCGGTCTATTCCAACAACCCTAGAGCAGATCATAATATATTATCAGCCTCCACCGGACGGCTCAATGGATAGCTCATACGGGATCATTTATAACCCGCCGCGGTCGACCTCAGCCTCCCGTGGATTTGCATCGCGTTATCAACGCCAAGGATATACAATGAGTGTTGCGAAGATTATCAACTCGCCACTTTACCTCCAGCTTCAACACATTCCAGCGTTCCGCTGTTCAAACTTATGCCGATTTATATCATGGTCAAGTATGGAGAATCTCAAGTCAACTCCTCGAGTCGTCTTAAGACTTGGGGGCTACATAGATATGACTCGGCAGGCTTGGCCGTTTTCACATGTTCAAGAAGCCCGGTCATTAAAGGGAAGACACCCTGGTCCTGGAGACTACTGCCACATTGGTGAAAGTTTAAGGGCTGTCAGAAAATTTCCAGCTTAAAGTGCCGAGCAATCTGAAAAGTTTTGGCTCAAAAGAAAAATTCCGGTTCAAAATCCGGTTCAAGGGAGATTTGTCTCTCACAAAGCTTCGAGCTCTCAATTCCGGCTCAGAATCCGGTTCAATGGAGATTTGTCACAAAGCTTCGAGCTCTCAATTCCGGCTCAAGGGAAATTTGTCTCTCAAAGTTTTGAGCTCTCAAATATCTGGTTCAACATCCGGGTCAGGAAGAATCCATCTCTCGCAAGTTCGAGTTTTCAGAAAATTAAAGGTTGCCAAAGAGAACTTGCTGCCATGAGGCGCGGTTCAAACATGGGTATCCTGCCTTATTGCCTTATCATATTATGGGTCACTTGGGGGCTTCCTACTCAATGAGTATAGCTATCTTACCCTCTTGATCGGCTTCCATGCCATATTATGGGTCACTTGGGGGCTTCCTACTCAATGAGTATAGCTTTCATACCCTCTTGACCGGCTTCCATGCCATATCTGGGTTAAACCTACCTGTTTGCAACTTGCCACTCCACCAGGTGACCCGCCGTACTCTTGACAGTCAATATTTTTTAAGACCCTGAACTTGTCAAGGTTAAAACGGCAGCTTTTGTCACGTGAGGGCCGGCTTACAGAAAGCTAGGATAAACTCACCTGTCTGCTGTAGTCTCTCCGCTATGTGGCCCGTTCGTACTCTTAACAGTCAATCTTTGCAATAAGACCCTGAACTGGTTAAGGTTAAAACGATGGATTTATGTCACGTGAGAGCCAGCTTACAGGATGAAAGGCTTTCATGCCAAGCTTCTTTGAAGCAAAACTTTTTTCAAAAAACAAGACAGAGCTAGTCTCTTTTTTGTCGAGCCTTGAAAGCCGACATTTTTGTATTCTATCATCATAAACATACATCATCATACATTGCATCATACATTGCAGCATCATTGCATCATCATAGCATGCATCATATATGCATGGATATACTGGTTTATATTGCAGGAACCGGTTTTCAAACCGGGTTATATATTCCAATCTTTAAATAGCCAACATGGCTGGATTTTCATTATGGTTATCATTACAACTATTGGATGATTGAGGTTTTTCAAAGCCCCTTCAGAGTAATGGCTATTATTCCCTCATCCAAAAATACCAGCTCACAGCAGGGAGCATGGTTCAACATTGATATGCCAAGCATTCAGCAATATCATCCATATAATGGATATGATTTATTCTGCAATGGAAAGAATAGTCCCGAGTCGCTGCAGGCTTACGACCCGGCACTTGGGGGCTACATTATTCAAATCAAGACTATATCAAGTATGCAAGTCCCATGTCGCTGCACGCATGCACCACGGCACTTGGGGGCTAATGCAAGTTGCTGTTCAACTCATCACATTATCAACGAACCCGGTTATCTCAGGAAGATGAGCCGGCCTTCAATCATTTTCTAAGTCCCAGCCCAGTATTATTTTACTGAGCCGGCCCTTGGGGGCTACACATTGCTCCTTAAGTCTATGTGATCAGATCTACAAAAGACCCTGCTCATTATTGCATAATGACCCGGCCCTTGGGAGCTACACTGGCTGAAGTTTTATGAGCATAAGACAATTACAAAGTCCCAGGTTGCTGCAGGCAAGACAACCCGGCACTGGGGGCTACAGCATTCAGTTGTTTCAAACAGATCATAAGATCCAAATTGAAGACCCGGCCCATCACATACTGCTGAGCCGGCCCTTGGGGGCTTCAGTTTATAACTGGTGATTCAGATGAACAAACCCGGATTTCTCCAAAGTTGCAACATTTATATTGAAGCAAGTCTTAAAACCCTCACTACGTTCCCCTCTTAAGACTTGGGGGCTACAGGTGATATGCATATAAGGGAGATACATCTTCAAGTTCCCGGTTTTGAGCAAACCAGGTATCATATTTTTAGTGGAGAAATTGGCAAACTTTATCTCCTTTAAAGCTAGTCATAGAAAGGCCCAGTAGCCGACTCAATGATTGGAAGCTATATTTACAAGCACCACGTCATCACATGGTATAAGGACTTGGCCTGAAGAACTCAGGAAGACCAATTATATGACCCGGCGTCTGTAGCAATCATAACCCGGTATGATCAATTTTTATAACTCGGCAATTTTGGTGATCACAACTCGCCAAGCTCTACATCCTCAAGCCGGCGGATAATCAGATGAATATCTTAAAGTCCAATATTTTTGTCAAGCCGGAGCATTGGAAGCCGACTCAAAATAGATTATTTTTTCCCAATATTTTCCTACAAAAAGCCAATGTCGGCAAATTGATTTTGAAGCTGGCTTATTAACCCGGACTTCTCAGAAGAAGCGCCTGGATTTTTTGCATCGGTAAATATTGACTCGGTCAAGTATTTTCATAGAGAAGTGACAAGGATTTAAGGATGAGCAGATGCCGGCTCAGAAGAACCTTCGACCCGGCGCACAACCTATCAAAATTGTTCTTGTTTTTATTTTGCAGGATAAGTTTACCATGGATAAATCCAAGCTAAACTGGGGGCTAATGTCGGGGATATACCCCGCGGTATGACCCGGCCTGATATATGACCCGGCCGGAAACTGGGCAATTCACTAGTGACCCGGCTGAAGCTTGGCGACTCACTAGTCTGGTGACTCACTGGTGACCCCGACGGCGGGTCAGATGAATGACAAGGTCCAGAAGGTGACTTAGGAGAAGGCCGGCTTAAGGCACGGTATCCGGTGGGCCGGCTTAAGAGGAAAGGCACAAGAAATATTCCCCTTACAAGAGTAGTTGTAGTCCTACTAGGACTCTACATGTAAGCCGGCCCTTCAAACATATATAAGGAGGGGCGGGGCTCCCCAAGAGGGACAAGTTTTACAAGTCTAGATAGACAAACAAACCAAGAGGCTCTCGAGATTAGAGGTAGCAAAACAGCACTCTTGTAATCGAGATCATCATCATCATCGATATAGCAAAGCAGGACGTAGGCTTTTACCTCCACCGCGAGGGGCCGAACCTGGGTAAAATCTCGCGTCTCTCGTCCCTCTCAACCCCGTTCAAGCTACCACTTAAATTGCGTTGGCCTCACGACTAAGTCCTCACACTAGGACATCTGCCGTGACAAAACCACGACAGTTGGCGCCCACCGTGGGGCCAGCACACGGTGGTGTTGAGTTCTTGGAGGGATCTTTTCTAGGGTTTCGAGAAGTTCGCAAATTACCGGGTGAAGAAGAACCGATCTGGAAGGAATCTACATCGACACCGTTTTTTATTAGCTGAGATTGAAAAGGTTTCGACAGCAATATAAGTTAGATCCGGGTCAAAAGTTAAAACTTCGACGGCAGCAGAGTACATCAGATGATCAGGATAAGAAGTTGATGGTGTTCCTGTACGACCCGGAGGCGGATGAGGTCATGAGCACAGAACCCGGACACTTCCAACTCCGCCGTTTTCCGCCTCGGTCTCGGCCGCGAGTCTCCGCCACCAGCGAGTCACCTCCGCCAGTTTCCTCCGCTTCACCTTGAGTCGCCCGAATTCACCGAGAGGCCGACGCAGCGTTCTGTGCCTGAGGAAAATCAAACATACTCAGCATGTGGTCATGAGCGGAAGACTGAAGCAAAAACCAAAGGAATATCAAGTACTTTGACAAATTACGCGTCGCGTGAAGGCTGCCACGACCCGGAAAAACCAGCCACGACCTGTGTTTTGCCTGGCTCCGCCTCTGATTCCAACCCGCCATCATGGCCTCTGGCGTGAGTCGCTTCAACGGACGGGTGGTATCCACGAGCTGCCGCGGCCATGGCCTCGCCTGGCCTCTATTCGAGTTGCCACTGCCGCGGTGGGGAGCGCCAAGCTGTCCCTGTGTAATACCGCCTCTACAGCAGGCTGCCTGAAGCTGGCCTTGCCTCAATCCGCCTCTACCACCATCGCCGACCCGCCGGTGCGCCCTCGCAGCCACCTTCACCGCATTTCAGAGCCGCTGCCGAGTCGATGCCGCTCATAAGTCGCCTCCTCTGCTTTTCGTCGACCGCAAGCCGCCCGCGCCGGGCCGGCCGTACCCTCACTTCGAGCCAGCCTCGTCTTCTGCAAGTCGCTGTGACGCAAGCCGCCGTTGCAGTCGTAGCCATCAACTGAAAGGGCATGTAGCCCCTAAGTGTGGTTTTGGTAATTAATGACAATCTCTATGGACTAATGTTTTCAGTGAGATATATTTGAAGGTTTTGTCCATAGATGGTGCCTCAAGGATATTGGATGGAATCAAGGATGAAGTCCATATATATGAAGATATATTTGCTCTAAGATTCGGAATTAAATGACAATTCCTATGGAGCATCGAGTGCATTGAATCTTATATGAATATATGTTCCATAGTGATGCTTGAAGTGCTTTGGGTTGTTTTGTGAAGAATGCCATCAAAGCATCCAAAGAAGTCCTTATGGTATCCCTCTCTGGATACCCCGTGCTCACGGGCTTGTACCGTGTGCACGGGGTCGAGTGTCAACTCTCTGGATACCCCGTGTTAACGGGGCCTAGGTTTTGGGCTTTCGAGATCCCATGTCCAGTGAGGTTTCAAGTTGGTCTTCGGGAATTTCTGTTGAAGCCATCAAGATTGATTTCAATGGCTAATCTATTTATGTTCATGGTGGAGTTCATTGGAGGATCTCAAAGATTGACATATTTGGGCTTTTAAGGATCAAGGGCTTGAGAGAATAATCAAAGAGAAGAATTCAAGTTATGGTTTCAAGACAAGATCATGGTGAGCTCATGTGTTGGGTTTCGGTTGATCAAGTCTTAAAGCAAGCAACTAGAGTGAAGAATTCATTGTGCCTCTCAAGAGCTTGTGATGGAGTTTTTAGAAGGGCAAGTGGTGACCAAGATGATATTCATAGTGGAACTTGATATGGTCATGAAAGAGTCTTTGGTGATATAGTCTTGAAGCAATGAAGGGAAATGAAGAGTTCATTGTGGCTTTCAAGAAACCAAGATGGAGCTTAAAGTAAAGATGTTGGTTGACCAAGATGAAGCTCGAAGATTATATCTAAGTGGTCAACTCTCAAAGCACAAACATTGTACCACATGAGATCAAGTGATCTAGTGGTATGGTAAGTAATTGTGAATTGTGCTTTGTTACCTAACCCATGCTATGTGTTTGTTATGTCTATGCGGGTTAAGTGTTTCTCATGGGCTTGCATCAAAAGGAAAGATTTCAAGTAGCCTATGTGTGGATGACATCAAGTGGTGATGATCATCGGGTTTGGGTGTCCAAGTGCAAGATGAGAAGCCGGAGGTTATATGCTTTGAAGCTTGCGGTCCACATTATGATAATGTGCATGTGAAGATGGGCTTAAGTTAAGACTTCCCTCATTGCAATATGAGGAAGCATTTCGAGTATCTTCACCAAGTGATTGTGGACAAGAAAAGGATTCCAACTTGTGGCAAGCATTAAAGTCATCATCAAGCCCAAGTTGAATATGCAAGGCAAAGGTATAACTTAGCTAGGTTTTCCTAGTTTTGCCGGTCTCATAGTGCTTGGTGGGAGACCGGATTATAGGTTTGATAGCCGTTCTATCAAGAGGGACTTTCGAGCGAGTAGCTCGATCACGTCGCGTGTAGAGAGCTCAAACCTTTGCATTACTTGCATCATTTTTTCTTGTTGATCTTGGGTGGTTCTCTATGTGAGGACCTTGGGCTTTTCCGTAGCTTCAAAACGAGCCCAAGATCATCGAATTCGGAGTTCGTTTGCCAAAGTTATCAATGTTTTAGTGGGCTGCTGCTGGCTGTCCTGGGGACTCCGTGTGCACGGGGTCTTTGACCCCCGTGTGCACGGGGTGTCCAGAATTCGGGGTACCCCGTGCACACGGACTTGTACCGTGCACACGGGACCCCGTGCGCACGGGGTCTCAACCCCCGTGCGCACGGGGTGCCCAAGAAGTGCCCGTTGGAGCCCAACGGCTACTTTTCTGGTTTGGCTATTTAAGGGTTTCGTTTCCCCACCGGTTGGGGGGCTGTTCACACTACTTCTAAACATCATTTTGAGCCTCTCTCTACCTCTCCCAAACCTCTATCTCCCCTCTATGTGAAGGGGGATTTGTGGATGCATCTTTGAGTCATTAGTTGATTTTATCCATTGCATCCCCTCTCCTCAATCTCCTACTTTCGAGAGTGCATCTTGTGAGATTGAGAGAGTGAGTTGAGCATTTGTTGCTTGACCTTGCATTGCATTTGTTGCATTGGTTTGAGCTCCCCACATTGATTAGTTCAAGTGAGAGTCCGTGAGTTTATTACTCTTGGAGGTTTCCGCCTCCTAGACGGTTTGGTGATTTACTTGTGAAGATTGTGAAGAGGCCTAGGTGGCCGAGGTTCCCCCGGAAGCTTCCTCTTGTGGTGTGCTCCGGGGAAGGGTGTGAAGTGGCCTAGGTGGCCAAGGTTCCTCCGGAAGCTTCCGTGTTTGTGGTGTGCTCCGGAGAAGTTTGTAAAGGTGTGGTGGTCGCCTTCAAGACCAACCCCGAGTGAATCGAGGCTCATCCGTTGGGGGTGACTCGAAAGGGAGAATACGGTGAGCCACTTGGTGGCGCCCCGAAGCTTTGGCTTCGGCACCGCTCTAACGGAGATTAGCACTCTCATGAGTGTGAACTTCGGGATAAATCTGCGTCCCTGACTCACTTGTGGTTATCTCATACCCACACCCTTTACTTTCCGCAATTCATACTTGCTCTCATTGATATATCTTGTGCTAGTTGAATTGCTTTGTTGTTCCTACATTTCCATATCTTGTGATATAGTTTGTGCTTGCTAGTTTCCTTAAGTGCCTATCTTGTTTAGCATAGGTTGTTGGTGCACTTAGTCGAGCCTATCATATGTAGGATTTGTGCTTGAAAAGTATCCGTTTAGTTTAATTCCGCATTAGGATAAAGCCAAATCCGTAAAAGTTTTAAAACGCCTATTCACCCCCCCTCTAGTCGTCATCTAGATCCTTTCAATTGGTATCAGAGCGTTGGTCTCTCCTTGCTAGGCTTCACCGCCTAGAGAGTAAAGATGTCGACTAGTGGTATAGTGCACGATGACACTTTTTGTTTTAGTGGCACAAACTATCACTTGTGGAAAATTCGCATGCTTTGTCATTTCCGGGCCATGGGTCCAAATTTTGTGCGAATTGTTCTTGTAGGGACTTCTCCGTGGAAGGATGAACTTTGTCCAACTAGTGAGGAAAATGATGATATGCTTTGTGGATATGGTGCTAAGAATGCCATAATCCGGTCTATATCCCTCGAAGTGTTTGAGTCAATCATGACTTGTGTGTCGGCTCATGAGATGTGGACCAAGCTTGAAGAAATATATGGTGGGTCCAATCTTGATGAGGTCAATCATCTTTCGGAAGAGTCACTTGAGGAGTTCTCCACATCTTCATATTATGAAGAACTCCATATTGCGTCCCCTTCCGTGTGCTCGGTCATTTCAAATTCTTCCACCTCACCATCATATGGCTTGTCCCAAGGTAATGACATGGTGAGTGGAAATATCATTTGTGATGATGATGGTGTGCTCAACATTGATGATCTTTCATGCATAAATTCTAATGTTGTAGCTTCTTTGGACTTGAACACATCTAGCAAAAATGACATACATTCTTGTGTTGATAGTCCTTGCATATCTTATAGAGATTCCTTCAATAAATCTTGTGATGATATGCTTGATACTCCTTGTTGCCATGATCTATATGCTTCTATTTCCTCTAGTTGTTGTTTGACTAACAATGTAGAGGAAATAAAGAAAAATAGTGGACACATCATTAATGAAGAAATTGCTAGAAGAGCAAAGAAGGACGTCACCACATTGGAGAGGAAATGCTATGAGTGTCAAGAGGATGGACATGGATATCCTACTCTTGATGATGAAGAATCTCCCTCTCCAAAAGAATCATCATCAACCTCCGATGTTCACATGTGCCTCATGGCAAGAGGTACTACCGAGGTATCATCTACTCATAGTAATGATAATGATGAGAGTGATGATGAATGTGATAGGGATATGAGTCAAGAAATATATGAAATTGGTAATTCTCTTCGTGGGGTAAATAAGAACACTTATGAGATGTTTAAAGATCTCATTACTCATTTTGGAAAGTGTAATGATTTACTTCACGAAGAGCAAGAACAAAATGATAAACTTGATTGTAACCTTCTTGATGCTCTAGAAACTCTTAGAGACTTAGAATCTTCCAAAGAAGAGATTGAAGTTGCTCATGATCAACTTAAAGAGGATTTTGAGCACCTTGACCTTGGCTACAAGGATATCAAAGGAAAGCTCACCAAACTCTCTAAGTCTTATGAGGAACTTCAAGCTACTCATGTGAAGTCTCTAGTTTCTACTAGCTCCTGTCATATTGTCAATAATGCTTGTGCTACTAACTCTATCTCTTGTGAAGCATCCATCTTGAAGGAGAATGTTGAGCTAAGGGCTCAACCTGATTTGCTAACTAGCAATTATGGGGAATTAGAAGAAAGTTATGAAAAGCTCTCGGGCTCTCATGATGACCTTCTAATCTCCCATGAAAGGCTAAAGTTAGCTCATGAGGCTATTGTGACCAAGGTAACATCTCGTGAGCCTCATGTGGACATTAGCACTATTTCTACTCAAAATGCTTTATTGACATGTGCTAGTCCTAGTGATTCATCTAGACATAATATTGCCAACTCTTGTGATGAATTGCTCTCCTTGCCTTGTTGCTCTAATAATGAAGCTTCTACTTCCTCTAGTACTTTTGTTGATACTAACCTTGTAGAGGAAAACAAAGAGCTCAAGGCCCAAGTCACTAATTTGAAGAAAGACTTGGAAATGTGTCATGAAGGAAATTCCACTCTCAACACTATCTTGAGTGTTCAAAAATCCCCTCATGACAAGGGTGGACTTGGTTTCATCTCCAACAACAAGAAGTCCAAGAACAAGAAGAAGGGACAAGACCAAGTCAAGAATGAGGCCAACATTACATGCTTCAAGTGCAAGAATGTTGGACACCATGTGAGATCTTGTCCATTGAAGAAGAAGGCTTCAAATGTGAAGCAACAAGGGAAGCGGCCTCAATTTCAATCTCAAGGTCAACCTCAAGTTGAAGAAAGGCCACTACCAATGATGAAACAAGATAATGCTCCCCAAGTTGAGAAAATAAAGAAGAAGAGAAGGGGGAGCACATGTTGCTATAATTGTCGTGAGAAGGGACACATATCCTCATCTTGTCCCAACGGTAACATTCCTAAGCCTTCTCTAGTCAATGATCATTATTCGCTTAGGAAGGATGTTGTTGGCAATTTGTTTGCCAAGTTTGTTGGTGCCCAAAGTGGTTTGGAAATGGAAAAGACCATTTGGGTTGCCAAGCCTATTGTGACTAACTTCTTAGGACCCAACTTGGTTGGGTACCATCAAGCTCAAACTTGATCAATAGGTGTGTGGAGGACATTGGAGATTTGGCTAGTTCATGAAGAAAAGGATATCCACCATTTATTTGTTCGAGCCAAGTCATGTGGATTATCTTCATATTATCTATCCAATGTTCCTCTTTGCGGTAACTTGTATTTATATTGCCTTCATTGAAGGTTACTCGCCCCTTGCATGCTTAGGTTTTGTATCTAGCATGTGCATTTATATGTTGTGTTTCCTAGTATGCTTGATTTGTGTTATCTAGCATGTGTAGGTTGCATTGCACATCATATAAGTGGTGTTTGTAATTTTGAGCCTTTATTGTATCATATTTGAATCTTGTTTGGCTTTTGAGAGATGTTAGTGGATCATCACATTATGGGGGAGTGTTATGTTGTGTGCACATCACAAACCCGAAATGTGAATATGAGAAATACCACCTAGTATTGATATTCAATATTATGTAGTCACTATGTGGTATGTCAAGCTCATTTGAAATTCAAGTTCTCAAAGTATTAATTAATTATCTCTTGTTTGATTCTTTTTGCCTCTTGTGTAGAATAAATGATTTATCACATTATGGGGGAGTGATATGCTTTGTGCATATAACGAGCCTAGAAAATGTGAATATTTGAGAGAGGTGGTCTTTGTGCGGTTTGCCAAATGTTTAGTTCTAAGATCTTATTTGGGAAACATCTTGATTCAAGTTATTCCAATTATTGCTTTGTTTGATTATCTTTCTAATTGGAATTCTCAAGAATCTTCTATCCAAGCATTGTGCTTAATCTCATTTCGTATTTGTCTTTGTAGCGTGCTTTGCCGAGGTGTCCTTGTGAGCTTCAACAGAAACTCTCTGGACACCCCGTGCGCACGGGGTCTTTTAACCCCCGTGCGCACGGGGTGGTCAGAAAGTTTCTGGACACCCCGTGCACACGGGGTCTTCTGACCCCCGTGCGCATGGGGTGGCACAAAACTCTCTGGACACCTCGTGCGCACGGGGTCCTAAACCCCCGTGTGCACGGGGTGGTATTTTCTTCTCTGGACACCCCGTGCGCACAGGGCTGGCTTAGCCCGTGCGCACGGGGTCCATTGTTCAGAAATGCACACCCGGCCAAGTACGCTATAAATCTCTCATCTTATGCTTTGGATTATGATTCTGATCTTGTGCATCTTCGGAATCTACCACCGAGTGTTAATTCCAAATACCATTTGTATTCTCTTACAATTGGTATTTCTTCATGTGGTAGAACTTTATGATCATCTTCTTCTCGGCTCGTGTTTCAACTTGTCGTATCTCACCGCTCGTACTATCTATTATCTACTTGAGTGAGATAAGCCTTTGAGCATGTGTGTAATGTATTTCCTATATGCTCATTGGTTTTTGCTTAGTTCATATGTTGTTCTTTGTGTGCGGTCCTGTGTGGATTCGTCACTTTGATATAATTTGGACAACTTGAATGCTTTGTGATATTATTGGAGTATTCATCGTTTATGTGTTCTTTTGTCCAAATTGTATCTCTATGGATCTTGGTAGGCATGTGCATGCATATTTATTTATATTCTTCTTCATACCTTTCTTGCTCTACTAGATCCTCTATATAGGGTAAACTCCATAAAATCATTAATGGTTAAAGGTGTGCATGAAATTCAGGTTCATATCCTTTTGCACATATTTAATGTGGAGTTTGCCCTAGATAATAGTGTAGTTGGACTAACTACTTCGGACCCAATAAGTTTGGGGACCAAATTGTACCTTAATGTGTTTTAGGTACTTTTGGAGAAGCATTGGATGCTTGGCTTATTCATGAGGAAGGTGGAGACACCATGGAAAATTATTAGAGCCAAGGTTGATTCTTTAATTTTAGGGAGAAGATAAATGAAAACCCGGTTTGGTTGTAAGTGTTTCTTTCTCATCAATACAACCCAGTTAACATAATTTGGGTCTTTTTGTTGGATATGCATCAAACTCCCACACTTATTGTATTCTCAATAAATCCACGGGATGTATTGAGGAAAAGGTGAATGTGGAGTGTGATGAGAATAACGGCTTCCATGCGGAGCAATTTGTTTCAAGTGTTGTAGGTGATGAGGCTCCTTCCCAAGCTACAAGTACAATGGGGATTGGTCATATTCTTCCACAAGAAACACCCCTTGTCCATGTAGAAGAAGAAGGAGTAAGAGCCCCTCTTGTGGATCCACCACAAGGGAAGTCATCACCCCCAACACCAAGAGCAAGATGCTATGGGAGATCATGTACCTCTCCAAGAACAAGATCAAGTCCCTCATGTTTGCGTGCTAGATCAAGGGCCCCTTGAACCAATGCTCTCTCGGTAACAAGTACTTATCTCATGCATTTATTTAAATTTGAGTCAACATTATGTATGTTGCATCATGGCATGATTAGTACTTGTTGAGTTTGTGTTTCTTGCAAAAGCTTAAACCTCCTTATTGCATCTATGAGCCATTTGAGAAGAAGCATATCATGGGGATCTATAAAACCATGCTCATGGTTCACTTATCCCAAATATGCCAATTAAGCAATTTATTGCATTCCAATTCCTCAAAGTGCTCTTATGTGCAATATTGATAAAATTGCAAGAAACAATCTTTTTGGTTGTGGAATTGCTCTCATGCTTAGTAATTCATTTTTATGCAAATGAGATCAATTTGCGCCATGTGCCTTGTGCCATGTGCCATGTGACAAAGCTCTTATGCTAAGATCAAGTTTGTATAATAATAGATTCATTCATGGATATCATGTTCTTATCTTCTGTATCTTTTTGTGTGTGCAAGTTCCTTTGTGGATGCTCATCTTGATGATTATTAGCCACATAAGAAACTTATACACATGAGAAAATGCATATCCCTCTTTGATATCCTTTATTCCTTGCCAGTCACTTGGTTTGTCTCTTTTTGATTCTTTGGTGGATCCGGTAAGAGGTTGAGTATTGAGTGCTTGTTTGTATTGCATATATCATTGCACTCATGAGTTGTTGGATTTCTTTTTGGACCCATGCTTAGTCAAGTGATGATCCTATTTTGTGCACGTTGTATCCAAATACAAAACTAAATAATGCACAAATCATGGGGAGCTTCTCTATGTTCTTTAGAATGCTCCTTTGCTCATATCATAATATCTTTTTGGTGCATTCTATGGATCCTCAATATAGTGTGAATTTCTTCGTTTGTTCGTAACTGGATATGTGCATTTGATTCCACTCACAATATGAGAAATGCACAAACTAAGGAGGAACTCATACTATATTGATCTTCTAGATTTTTCCTCCATTTTGGCACTTGTTGCCAATGGGGGAGAAGTTTAGAGGGTTTAGGAAAAGTGGGTTCGTTCTTGTCATTCATGCATATCTACCATTTGTTATGCTTGCTTGTTGCATGGACGTGTATATAGAGAAAACTCCACCAAGTTCTTTCACGTGCATATATTGTGGGGGAGTTGGCTCTATATAGTGTGGTTCTACTAGCATCAAATTCTTGTGTAGTATTTTGATGCTAGTACAACCGGTTTTGATAACATCAACTATCTTTGTGATATTTGAGGCTATCGAAACCACCTCAAGTATATAATTTATTCTCGGATAAATTGCATACTTGTTTTAAATTCATTATATAAACCCTCTTGTTGAGATTGTCATCAATTACCAAAATGGGGGAGATTGAAAGGGCATGTAGCCCCTAAGTGTGGTTTTGGTAATTAATGACAATCTCTATGGACTAATGTTTTTAGTGAGATATATTTGAAGGTTTTGTCCATAGATAGTTCCTCAAGGATATTGGATGGAATCAAGGATGAAGTCCATATATATGAAGATATATTTGCTCTAAGCTTTGGAATTAAATGACAATTCCTATGGAGCATCGAGTGCATTGAATCTTATATGAATATATGTTCCATAGTGATGCTTGAAGTGCTTTGGGTTGTTTTGTGAAGAATGCCATCAAAGCATCCGAAGAAGTCCTTATGGTATCCCTCTCTGGATACCCCGTGCTCACGGGCTTGTACCGTGTGCACGGGGTCAAGTGTCAACTCTCTGGATACCCCGTGTTAACGGGGCCTAAGTTTTTGGCTTTCGAGATCCCATGTCCAGTGAGGTTTCAAGTTGGTCTTCGGGAATTTCTGTTGAAGCCATCAAGATTGATTTCAATGGCTAATCTATTTATGTTCATGGTGGAGTTCATTGGAGGATCTCAAAGATTGACATATTTGGGCTTTTAAGGATCAAGGGCTTGAGAGAATAATCAAAGCGAAGAATTCAAGTTATGGTTTCAAGACAAGATCATGGTGAGCTCATGTGTTGGGTTTCGGTTGATCAAGTCTTAAAGCAAGCAACTAGAGTGAAGAATTCATTGTGCCTCTCAAGAGCTTGTGATGGTGTTTTTAGAAGGGCAAGTGGTGACCAAGATGATATTCATAGTGGAACTTGATATGGTCATGAAAGAGTCTTTGGTGATATAGTCTTGAAGCAATGAAGGGAAATGAAGAATTCATTGTGGCTTTCAAGAAATCAAGATGGAGCTTAAAGTAAAGATGTTGGTTGACCAAGATGAAGCTCGAAGATTATATCTAAGTGGTCAACTCTCAAAGCACAAACATTGTACCACATGAGATCAAGTGATCTAGTGGTATGGTAAGTAATTGTGAATTGTGCTTTGTTACCTAACCCATGCTATGTGTTTGTTATGTCTATGCGGGTTAAGTGTTTCTCATGGGCTTGCATCAAAAGGAAAGATTTCAAGTAGCCTATGTGTGGATGACATCAAGTGGTGATGATCATCGGGTTTGGGTGTCCAAGTGCAAGATGAGAAGCCGGAGGTTATATGCTTTGAAGCTTGCGGTCCACATTATGATAATGTGCATGTGAAGATGGGCTTAAGTTAAGACTTCCCTCATTGCAATATGAGGAAGCATTTCGAGTATCTTCACCAAGTGATTGTGGACAAGAAAAGGATTCCAACTTGTGGCAAGCATTAAAGTCATCATCAAGCCCAAGTTGAATATGCAAGGCAAAGGTATAACTTAGCTAGGTTTTCCTAGTTTTGCCGGTCTCATAGTGCTTGGTGGGAGACCGGATTATAGGTTTGATAGCCGTTCTATCAAGAGGGACTTTCGGGCGAGTAGCTCGATCACGTCGCATGTAGAGAGCTCAAACCTTTGCATTACTTGCATCATTTTTTCTTGTTTATCTTGGGTGGTTCTCTATGTGAGGACCTTGGGCTTTTCCATAGCTTCAAAACGAGCCCAAGATCATCGAATTCGGAGTTCGTTTGCCAAAGTTATCAATGTTTTAGTGGGCTGCTGCTGGCTGTCCTGGGGACTCCGTGTGCACGGGGTCTTTGACCCCCGTGTGCACGGGGTGTCCAGAATTCGGGGTACCCCGTGCACACGGACTTGTACCGTGCACACGGGACCCCGTGCGCATGGGGTCTCAACCCCCGTGCGCACGGGGTGCCCAAGAAGTGCCCGTTGGAGCCCAACGGCTAGTTTTCTGGTTTGGCTATTTAAGGGTATCGTTTCCCCACCGGTTGGGGGGCTGTTCACACTACTTCTAAACATCATTTTGAGCCTCTCTCTACCTCTCCCAAACCTCTATCTCCCCTCTATGTGAAGGGGGATTTGTGGATGCATCTTTGAGTCATTAGTTGATTTTATCCATTGCATCCCCTCTCCTCAATCTCCTACTTTCGAGAGTGCATCTTGTGAGATTGAGAGAGTGAGTTGAGCATTTGTTGCTTGACCTTGCATTGCATTTGTTGCATTGGTTTGAGCTCCCCACATTGACTAGTTCGAGTGAGAGTCCGTGAGTTTATTACTCTTGGAGGTTTCCGCCTCCTAGACGGTTTGGTGATTTACTTGTGAAGATTGTGAAGAGGCCTAGGTGGCCGAGGTTCCCCCGGAAGCTTCCTCTTGTGGTGTGCTCCGGGGAAGGGTGTGAAGTGGCCTAGGTGGCCAAGGTTCCTCGGGAAGCTTCCGTGTTTGTGGTGTGCTCCGGAGAAGTTTGTAAAGGTGTGGTGGTCGCCTTCAAGACCAACCCCGAGTGAATCGAGGCTCATCCGTTGGGGGTGACTCGAAAGGGAGAATACGGTGAGCCACTTGGTGGCGCCCCGAAGCTTTGGCTTCGGCACCGCTCTAACGGAGATTAGCACTCTCATGAGTGTGAACTTCGGGATAAATCCGCGTCCCCGACTCACTTGTGGTCATCTCATACCCACACCCTTTACTTTCCGCAATTCATACTTGCTCTCATTGATATATCTTGTGCTAGTTGAATTGCTTTGTTGTTCCTACATTTCCATATCTTGTGATATAGTTTGTGCTTGCTAGTTTCCTTAAGTGCCTATCTTGTTTAGCATAGCTTGTTGGTGCACTTAGTCGAGCCTAGCATATGTAGGATTTGTGCTTGAAAAGTATCCGTTTAGTTTAATTCCGCATTACGATAAAGCCAAATCCGTAATTGTTTTAAAACGCCTATTCACCCCCCCTCTAGTCGTCATCTAGATCCTTTCATCGACCCGTCGCACCACCGCTGCGGCGGCTCCACCGTGGACAAGCCGCTGCATCCTTCGCGGCGTTCGACTTGACTCCGTCGGTCTCGCCACTGCACCAAAGTTGCAGCCGCCCAGCTCCGCCGTCGCGGCCTCAACCCGCCGTTTTCCTCGAGGGTTCGTCGGCACATCAAAACCGTCTTCATCGCTCGGCCTTTTTCCAAATCGCCCTTACCACGGTTGACCCGCCTTCGAGCTACTTGCCCTGGGTGAATCCATCTCCGTCGTGGGCGGCTTCAAGCTGTTGCCTTCGCCGGCCTCCGCGACTGTGGTCTCGCCGGGCCAGCGCCTCTCCACCGGCTCGCTGCGCCTCCCGCACCGCTGCTCCAACCCGGCCTCACGGCCATCATCAAGCCGCCCCTCGCTCCGACAGAGGACGGAGGCGCCGCCGTGAGCCGCCCACCTGAGTCGCCGACGCCGCCGGGGTTGGCCTCGCTTCCGCCTTTGCCGCAAGCCGCCACTACTGCGCCAAAACTCGCCGGCCTGCGAGGTGCCTCGCCTCCTTTGCTGCTCTCGCGCCGCATCGCCGGGAGCCTCTTCAGCCGCAGCTGTGCATAGCCGCCGCCGCGCCGGCTCCGAGTCCCGCCATGGACCGCGCCTCTAAACCACCGCCGCGTTGAGCTGGCCCTGCCGCGACTTACCTTGTTCTACATCCTGCTGCCGCAGTCGCGCCTTGAGTCGCCGGCCGGCTCTCCCTCGCTCCGCCTTCACCCCGCTCGTGTCGCTCCTGCTCTGCCTTCTGCCCGCTCGCCGATTTGGCCTTGATGGCTGCCTACTGCATTGACTGCCGCTTTGGCGGTCTTGGGGGTTCAGTAAAGGAAAAAGAAACGAGGTGTTGACTGCCCATGTGGAGTTAAGGGCAAGCCCACAGGAGGAAAAAAGCCAGAGTCGTCTGGTCACCTCAATATTCATCGGTGCATACATGTTAATGGTTGCTAGCATCTACGACTCGCCCGTGGTTGATTTCAGCTTCACCGCAGTGATCATCAGCTCCACGGCGGATAATTTCCGGCCAAACATATCAGGTGAAATCCATCCAGTCAACCGGGACTAAAGGGTTGGGTATATAAGCAGCACTTCAAATTTTTTCTCCCATTCTCTCCCCCGACGCCGAACCACAGCACGACGCCGCCAGGCTGCCGCGCGCCAGAGATTGCCGTCGCCTCCGAGCCGTCCCCCCCCCCTCGCCGACGCCCTCGCCGCGCCCTGCCCCGACGTCGCCGTCGCCGAGCCTTGCCCCGACGCCGCCGTCGCCGACCCCTGCCCCGATGCCGTCGCCGACGTCTCCTCGCTGTGAGCGCCGCCCCGATCCCCTCCTCCTCTTCCTATTCCCCCCCCCCCCGCGCTGCTGGCTGACCCCGACGCCGCCCGCGCACCGCGCCGTCTCCCTCTCTCTCTGAATCTTCTGAATTTTTCGACAAGGTGAACAGTGTGCACACCACATGTATGATGAAATGCCAGAGGGTCCTAGGGATTTTAGGAATTCTTGGGAATTTTTGTGGTGAGGCGTTGAAGCATATAAGAGGGTTTGGCAAAGTTTCAGAATTTTTGGAGCAATTAAAAATAGGTTTTGGTCATGGAGTTTGAATCTGGACCAAATTTGAACTGGATGGAATTTGAAAATTTTGAACTGTGGAACTCAAAGTTTTTGGTGAAATGGGTTGTGGGTACTGCCTAGTTGCTAGGATAATTTTTGTGGGTGCAGAAGAATTATAGAAAATATGGTTCCTTTGTAAATCAAAGAAACTAGGATAAATATATGATGAAATGGCAGAGGGCTCTAGGAATTTTAGGAATTTTTGAGAATTTTTGTGGTGAGGTGTTGATGCAAAAAAGAGAGTCTGGCAAAGTTTCAGATTTTTTGGAGCAATTTAAATTGGGCTTTGACCATGGAGTTTGAATCTGGTCCAAATTTGAACTGAATGAAATTTGAAAAATTTGAACTATGGAACCAAATGATTTTGGTGGAATGGGTTGTGGGTACTGTCAAATAGATGGAGTAATTTTTGTGGGTGCAAAAGAATTGGGGAGAATATAGCTCCTTTGCAAATCAAAGGAACTATGAATAATTGAAATTCCAACTTTGGAATTTATTAAATATAAGAAAAATATTTACATAGTTAGAGATATTTGCATAGTTAGAGATATTCATGATCAAAGTCATTTTTTTTAGAGAAATTTGCATAGGTCATTAATCAAAGTTAGAGATATTTGCATATATAGGTTATTATCAAAATTATTCATGATCAAAGTCATTTTTTTAGAGAAATTTGCATCGACAATTTTTTTAGAGAAATGGTGGAGTTCACAACAACAAAGTGAGGCCGAGTTATACTATAACGAGAAGAGATTTTTTTTAGGTTTTTTTAGATAGAGAAACAAATGTTAAAATTTGCATATGATGAGTGGTTACTTCATCATGATGATCTTGCTAAAACAAATTGAAGAACAAAATTGTGGTGACCTAATTTTTTTTCACTCGGTGGAATTACAGGATTTGTGGTGTTGCATCTTCGTGGAGTGATCGCCGACGTTGGAGCTGTTGGTCCCTGATCGTCCCTCTGTTGTTCGACAAAAGGTGTCCATTTGTTGTATAAACATAACCCCGATAACTTCGGTATAACTTCGGTGCAACGCCGCCCCCGCTGTGTATAAATCTTGTATTCATCTTGTACAAATATCGTCGTAACTTCGACATGAGGGGGGGGGTCGTTAAAACATAATTAACCCCGATAACTTTGATTTTGAGGCATATGAAAACCTGATTTGCATGTCGGACAGGCATGAGAGAGGCGGTCCGCAAAGTATCCTCTCCCGAAAGATAGGACGACTCATCAGATATGATTCTAGATAATGTCCAATGCCTCATATCGCGAACATAGTTATATTGGATAATTGATCTTCATATAAATGAAGCATAAAAGTTTAGCAACCACTTACAAATTTTCATGTTGTTCATTGACTTCGACATGAGGGGGGGGGGTCGTGTTAAAACATAACCCCGATAATTTCGGTATAACTTCGACATGAGGGGGGAGGGGGTCGTTAAAACATAACCCCGATAATCCACTAATCCATTGCTCATATGCATATGATTCCTTGTTGCGATTAATTAGGTCTATGTTTGCCACTAATCCATCTCTCATGGTTGTATATTGCCATGTTGTAATATTTGCAGAAACTATGGAACACGACAGAGACTTAGAACAAGAAAAGGCGTTGGAGGAAATAATCCGTGAGGGAGATGATGATATCATGACCTCACAGTTTCTCAACGACCCCGATGGTGAGGGAAGAGAAGATGACGGCGCCGCCAGTGTTGGAGCCTTAACTGTTGCAAAGTCCGGCGAGGTATATATATTAATTAAGCCTCTGCTGACTAGATGCATTAATTGTTTTGTATGTACATATATTAACACTTCTTTCTTCTTTTAGCCCTCCGGATCGAGCCAAACTTCTATAAGGAGATGAGGCCCGAAGAAAAGGTTGGGCGAGAATGAAAGGTTCCCGATCGAAGAAGTCGATCCAGATGGCAAACCGACTGTTCCCAAGCGGACCCAAGACCGATTTATACATCAGTGCGGAGTTGTTGTTAGGGACAGCGTCCCCATCAGCATCCAAGAATGGAATAAGAAGAAGGATGATGGAGTTTCTTATGTCGACGATAGACGCAAAGATTAGCTTTGGAACTCGCTCATGATAAATTTCAGCCTACCGCCAGAGGAGGATCCAAATAACCCAGTTATACAGCGAAAAGTCAAAAAATGGGCTCTTAAGAAGATGGCAGAACAATTCAAGAACTGGAAGAAAAGATTGAACGAACAGTTTGTCGAGAAAGACGAGACTCCAGAATTCACCAGTCAATATGCGAAGATAAAAGATCACTGGCCCGCATTTGTGGCGTACAAGAAATCGGAGAAAGCTAAGAACAGGTCACAGACAAATAAGCTAAATGCTGCAAGGAAGCAGTATCACCATGTTACGGGGTCAGACGGCTACAAGGTTGCCCGGCCTACGTGGGACAAAGCTGAGAACGACCTGCTTGCTAAAGGGATCCAACCAGCGACATTGAGCAGGCCCGAACGGGCAAGGACTTGGTTCTTCGGGCATGGTGGAACTTTGGACCCAGAAACAGGGAAGTGTGTTTACACGAAAGAACAACTTGAAACACCCGTCACAAAGATTCAGGAAGCAATCAAGGACGTGCAGGAAGGGAGGTTCCATCCCGACAGAGAGAAAGACGTGCTGTCACGCGCCCTCGGGAATCCTGAACACCCTGGACGAACACGAGGCACAGCTGGCTCCGTTCCGTGGGTGCATGGATTTCCCGACAGCACTGGTTATAGAAGCCGAGGGAGAAAGAAAAAAGAGGACGCAGACCGGATGCAGAATGTAGAACAAAGATTAACGTTGCAGGAGAAGAAACTAGAGGCACTTACCAGTCTGCAGCGAGCTACCGACCCACCATCTCAGCAGCACGAAGATCCTTCATTCGATACTGCCCACGAAGCTACCCCACCATCTCAGCGGAAAAGCAGCGTGGCTTCCACGGAGCTCGTTCGGCCTGATATCACGGCTCCTCGCTACCCCGTGGATTATATCACGGAGAGGGAACATTGTGAGCTAATGGCGAAATGCATCAACCTAACCTTGAAGGTGGCGGTCGGCTATGTCTTACCTCCTAGACCTGATGCAACTTTCCATTGCAATCCGATTCCAGATGGCTTTGCTATTGTCGGGGTGGATGAAGTTACCAACGGATTCGAGGGGCTGGAGCTTGAGTACCCTACAGGTGAAGGGGAGACTCATCTGGTAGATGTCGTAAGGACTACCATTCTATGGAGAAAGGAAAACATCATGCTTCCACAATGGACGCCACGTCAGCAGACTCAGCCGGAGGAGGCCCCTCAGCAGACTCCTCACAGTCCAGCTCTACCTCCGCTGCCTCAGTCGTCTCCGCCGCGTCAGCGGACTTCGCCGGAGGAGGCCCCTCAGCAGAATCCTCCGCCGCCTGAGTTGTCTCCGCCGCGTCAGCGGACTCCGCCGGAGGAGGCCCCTCAACAGAATCCTCCGCCGCCTCAGCTATCTCCGCCGCCTCAGCGGACTCCGCTTCCTCCGCTGCCTCAGCAACGGCGGAAGAGACCTGCCGCCGCTCCGGCGGCTAGCAGTACAACAACGAAGAAATCCAGAGCAGGTCCAAGCGTCAAGAAGGCTCCTCCCAAGTTACCACACGACATGATTGAGGAGGAAAACAACGACATCGTGGCTGCCGATGTGAAACACCAGCTTGCACCGAAACGTCCAGCTCCAAAGGAGAAAATAGATCTGGTAAAAGCGAAGCGCTGTCTGGATGCCCTTCAGCGACCACCATCTCCTCCGCCGCTCTCACACTATGACCGCTGTATTGTAAAGACATTTCATGAAGCGAAAAGGTCAGGAAGTACTAGCAGTGCTGCAAGAAGTGGGAAAAGAATTCCCCAGCTCGGCGAACAGGAAAAACAATCGTGCCCCCCGCTCAAGGTGTTTCCCGATATCGCTAATGATCCGGGGGTAGCGGCCGCTCATCCTGGTTACACTCTTCGTGATTACTTAGGCGATGAGGTACAGTTCGAATGGCTGAGGTAGCCTTTAGATACGAGCACGGCAAGCCTCTCGTCAGACCTGAGCAGCTCCCGCGTCTATCAACGATGATGCGAACATTGCATAACTGGTACTTGAAAGCCTGCAAGGAAGGGAGCGACAGTATCTTAGTGGGAATTAAAGATGAGCACTACTTCAATGGATTCGAGGCGTTGTACATTGAATTTGAAGAATTATTTCAGTTATACAATCAAGACGCCCTCGACAAAACTATCGTCAGTTGCTATTGTCTGTAAGTATTTTTTCTGTAATTAAGTCTCTAGCTCAGCTCGTTCATTGCATGTATAATTATCCTCACACTATATTATGCAGATTGAAGATCCGCGAATGCAGAGGAAAAATCTATAACATTGGGTTCATTAACCCAAATACCGTAAATGAATATACGGTACAAAAAAAACCCGATGATACAGAGAATTACTTGCTAAAGGCGTTACTTGGACAACAAAACAAAAGGGAAATACTATTTCCTTACAACTTCAAGTGAGTGTTACTGTCTTGTGCACATTCTGTTTCGCTTACTCAAGGTTAAGTGTAATTGATGAGTTATGCGTACACAGGTTCCACTTTATTCTGCTAGCCATTCAGCTTGACGTGGGACTAGTAGTTGTCTTGGACTCGAGACGTAAAGAGGCTAAGGAGTGGGCGGACATGAGTCAAATGCTCCAGAAGTAAGTTCAATCATTATCGCACCATATCGGCAACTTTCATTCATTTCCTGATATCAAGTAATCATTTTCTTTGCCGGGCAGGGTTTGAAAAAAGTTCACCAACCAGGTTAGGGGTGAATGGAAAAAGGAGCTGCGATTTTCACACCCCAAAGTAAGTACTACTAGCTAGTTCCGCGCATCTCTCATTGATTCTAGTTTCAATACCATTATCATGCTTGATTATCATTTTGATTGAACTCTATTCTCGTAAAGTTCTTGTGGCAGGAACCCGGGAATAATTTATGTGGATACTACGTTTGCGAGTACATTCGCCACAAGACCTCTGAACGGGGCAGATCTGAAGAACAATTTGAAGTATGTAAACAATATTCATATTTTTATTTTATTACCATCAATTGTGTTGAGTTTCATTCATATATATATATATATATATATATATATATATATATATATATATATATATATTGACCCCCTTCTTTAAATTAGATCAAGCGGAAGCGGGACGAACTCCTACCAACTGATCGCATACGAGCAATTCAAGAGGAATTGGTGGGATTCTTTGTTGACCATGTCATACCTACAGACGGAGAATTTCATCGGGAGTGGCAATGCGATTTTGGTAATTAGATATTAGGGATCGTAAGAGATGTTACATTGTATATATGCATGAACGTGTACTATACGTAGTAGCGTCGAATAGATATACGAAAACTTGTTGTTCGACAAAGCACGGAGAAAGAGAGGTCACTTCTCTCTTTATTCATGACGATTCGTGTAATGGTTCCTTCATTGCTATATGTAGTAGCTAGCTTCGAGTTGAATGGAAAACGTAAAATAAAAACGAAACCCTAAATGTAAAAGAATTGAATGGTAAACACAAAAAGAAAAGGGGGAAACACAATATGAAACCCCTAAACCCTCCAAAACCCTAAACCCCTCATTTAAAAAAAACAGCGCTTGGCAGGGGCTGACGCGTGGCGGCCTTTTAGTCCCGGTTGGTACTAAAGGTCCTCCTGCCTGAGCGCTGCGCAGCGGCCACGTGGAGACCCTTTAGTCCCGGTCGGTGTTACCAACCGGGACTAAAGGTCCTCCTGCCTGGGCGCCCCACAGCGGCCACGTGAAGCTCCTTTAGTCCCGGTTCGTAACACAACCGGGACTAAAAGTGGGGGCCAATAGTCCCGATTGTTCAGTCCCGGTTGCAGAACCGGGACTAAAGGCCCTCTGGAACCGGGACTGGTGCCCTATTTTCTACTAGTGTCTCGATAGCTAGATCCTTCTTGCGAGACAGTCTGGTTTACACACAAACTCCGTGAAGGCTTTTGCGAAACGCTCTCAAATTTTTACAACACCCTCCAAGGCCCGTATGACGATACCATGCCAGGTCCCGTGAATTTCCAGCCTTTCATCAATTTTCGTGGGTTTAATTGACACCAAAATGCACGCCAACGGCCTGGACCTGGCCACTAGTGCGGCCCCCTTCCTGTGGCTGCACAGGGCCCACTCATGGACCAAAGAACAAAGTTCGGGACTTTCGGCCCATTTTCGGCCATGATTTCATGTGGCCGCAGGTCAGATCTTGAATTTCCGGCATTAAAACCCTAGAATTGCAATAAATGTCCCGAATATGCCAGGAGGGGCCCAAAAAAGGTGAGGACCTCGCATGTGCCTCTAAATGGTCTCTGGTGACAGCAAAAAAAATTCGAGACTAACCGAGCAAAAGGCACCGCACTCCCTTCACAAACTGGACGAGTCCCCTCTCGATAGCTAGATACTTCCTGCGAGACTGTTCAGTTTGCACACAGCCTCCGTGAAGGCTTCTGCAAAATGCTCTCAAATTTTTACCACACCTTCCAGGGGCCGTATGACGACATCACGCCAGGTTTCATGAATTTTCGTCCTCTCGTCAATTTCCGTGGGTTTAAACGGTAACAAAACACACGCTGACGGCCCGGCCCTGGCCAGCGGTGCCGGCCCCCCTCCTTTGGCCTCACAGGGCCCACTCATGAACCAAAGAACAGAGATGGAGACATTCGTCCCATTTCTCGCCATGATTTCATGTGGCCGCAGGTCAGATCTTAAATTTCCGGCATTAAAAGCTACAAATGCAGTAAATGTCCCGAATATGCTAGGCGGGCCTCGAAAAAGGCGTGGACCTGGCATGTGCCTTTAAATGACCTCTGGTGGTGGCAGAAAAAGTTTCGAGGCCAATGGAGCAAAGGGCACCGCACTCCCTTCACAAACCGGACGCGTCCCCTCTAGATAACTAGATCCTTCCTATACGAGACTGTCCAGTTTACACATAGCCTCCTTGAAGGCTTCTGCGAAATGCTCTCGAATTTTTACAACACCCTCCATGGGCCGTATGACGACACCACGCCATGTCCCGTGAATTTCTGACCTCTCGTCAATTTCTGTGGGTTTAAACGACACCAAAACGCACGCTGACGGCCTGGCCTTGGCCACCGGTGCCGGCCCCCCTCCTTTGGTTGCACAGGGCCCACTCATGGACCAAAGAACAGAGATGCCGACTTTTGGCCCATTTCCCGCCATGATTTCATGTGGCCGTAGGTCAGATCTTGAATTTCTGGCATTAAAACCCTTGAAATGCAGTAAAATCCCGAATATTCCAGGCGGGCCCCGAAAAAGGGGAGAACCTGGCATGTGGCTCTAAATGGCCTCTGGTGACCGCAAAAAAAGTTTCGAGACTAACCGAGCAAAAGGCACCGCACTCCCTTCACAAACCGGACGAGTCCCCTCTCGATAGCTAGATAGTTCCTGCGAGACTGTCTAGTTTACACACAGCCTCCGTGAAGGCTTCTACAAAATGCTCTCAAATTTTTACCACACCTTCCAGGGGCCGTATGATGACACCATGCCAGGTTTCATGAATTTCCAGCCTCTCGTCAATTTCCGTGGGTTTAAACGGCACCAAAACGCACGCTGATGGCTTGGCCCTGGCCAGCGGTGCCGGCCCCCCTCCTTTGGCAACACAGGGCCCACTCATGGACCAAAGAACAGAGATGGGGACTTTCGGCCCATTTGCCACCATGATTTCATGTGGCCGCAGGTCAGATCTTAAATTTCCGGCATTAAAACCCTAGAAATGCAGTAAATTTCCCGAATATGCCAGGCAGGCCCCAAAAAAGGCGAGGACCTGGCATGTGCCTCAAAATGGCCTCTGGTGACCGCAGAAATAGTTTCGAGGCCAATGGAGCAAAGGGCACCGCACTCCCTTCACAAACCGGACGCGTCCCCTCTTGATAGCTAGATCCTTCCTGATTGTTCGGTTTACACACAGCCTCTGTGAAGGCTTCTGCAAAATGCTCTCAAAATTTTACCACACCCTCTTGGGGCCGTATGATGACACCAAGCCAGGTCCCATGAATTTCCAGCCTCTCGTCAATTTCTGTGGGTTTAAACGGCACCAAAACGCACGCCGACGGCCTGGCCCTGGCCACCGGTGCCGCCCCCCTCCTTTGGCTTCACAGGGCCCACTCATGGACGAGAGAACAGAGATGGGGACTTTCGGCCCATTTCCCGCCATGATTTCATGTGGTCATAGGTCAGATCTTGAATTTCCGGCATTAAAACCCTAGAAATGCAGTAAATGTCCCGAATATGCCAGGTGGGCCCCAAAAAGGCGAGGACCTGGCATCTGCCTCCAAATGGCCTCTTGTGATAGCAGAAAATGTTTTGAGGCGAACTGAGCAAAGGGCACCACACTCCCTTCACAAACCGGACACGTCCCCTCTCGATAGCTAGATCCTTCCTACGAGACTGTCCGGTTTACACACAACCTCCGTGAAGGCTTTTGCAAAAAGCTCCGACAAGCCCAAATAGAGTCCAAGTCCAAGCATGAGTTGGGCCGGCGGCACCGAAAGGGGGTACGTCCGCACCGAAGCCCTGGATCTTTCTGCGGGAAGGTCCGTTTTCTAAAGGTGGTGCCACCTCAAAGTTGTGTATTGCCATTCCAACCTTTACACCACCTCTGTGTATCCATTTTAAGAGCCCATACAAAAGGAGGGGTGGTTCGGACATCACCTCGCACGGTTTCGTTTGCCCCCCTCTCCGGCGGGCCCCGCATCGTCTTTAGTAACAGGCAAGAAATGAGTGAGAAGATAGGGGGACATGAAAACACAGTAACAAACAAAATGGAATGCAAAGTAAACATAATAAGCTTTCTGCATTTTGAAAGAGAGAGGTAATAAGAAATATGAAAACATTGTAAGCCGTGTGTTTTCACATAACATTCTAAGTCGCAATATAGCCCTCGGCTTACAACAGCTTCTCAGCTTGCACGGCGGCGCGGGACTTAGCCAAAATTCCCACATGCGCGCTTCTATTTTCCCAAACCATCACATTTCCCCCAAAACCCACCACCCACACTCCACAGCCGCCGTCACCCACCTTGATCCACCGTGCGCATCCGTCGTCTCCACCACACCAGCCGCCACCGACGCCCCTGCGCCAGGACCCTTCTCTGTTGTGCCCCTCCACCCTGGCACGCACCCCACCACACGTCGTTTCCACCTCCTCCAGCACCTCCATCGCTCGTCCACCCCGGTGCGAACCCCCACCGCGCACTGCCGTCACCTCCTCCCCGTGACTTGCTCCCCCATTCGCTGGGCTCCTCCCCGGTCGACTCCCCCCTCCCCTGCCAACAGTCGAGAGGCCGCCGGCCCCTCCCACAAGTAGAAAACGGGCCTTTAGTCCCGGTTGGGAAGGGCCCGTAGTCCCGGTTTTCCAACCGGGACAGCCCAATCGGGACTAAAGGCCCCCCACCTTTAGTCCCGGTTGGTCACAAACCGGGACTAAAGGCCCTCCACGTGGCTGCGCTTGTGCGCTGGGGCTGGAGGACCTTTAGTCCCGGTTGGTGACACCAACCGGGACTAAAGGTTTAGGGGTTTAGGGGTTTAGGGTTTATTGTTTATTTTTCCTTTTCATTTTGTGTTTTCCATTTAATTCTTTTTCATTTCAAACATATTTTACGCTACTACATACTGTACACGTTATGCATATATAATAGAATTTCTCATAGAACCAATCATATATCATAGAATTTCTCGTACGACCATGCATACACATATATATATATACAATTTTGTATATACAATTTGGTATATACAGTTTCTCCTACAACTTGCAGATCATTACATGCAGGCATTAGGTGAAATGGTATTCTCCGTCGGGAGATATGACCTGCTTAAGCAAAAATCCCGCCATTTCCTCTTGAAGTGCTCGTATGCGGTCCGTTGGTAGGAGCTGATCCCGCATCTCTTTCATCTTTAAAGAAGGAGATCAATATGAATATATTAGTTGTGTGTATATATATTAGATAATGATAAATTGTGAATAGTATTTACGTACCCAAAGATTTCTTGCATCTCTGCTCCTTTCGTTGATAATAATGCGAATGTTCTCGCAAAAGTAGTATGCACATAAATTATTCCCCGGTGCCTGCCTCAAGCACTTTACGAGAATAGAATTCAATCAGATAATAATCAAGCATGATAATGGTATTGAAACTAGAATTAAAGAGATGCACGGACGTAGCTAGCTAGCTAGTACTACTTAATTACCCTTGGTCGCCACCATTTCAGGCTTGGTTTCCATTGACCGACAACCTCTTTGATGAACGTTTTCCAAACCCTGCCCGGCAAAGAAAATGAATAAAGGAGTTATTAATTACTTGATATCAGGAAATGAACTAAAGAGGCCGACATAGTGCGATAATGATTGAAATTACCTGTCGAGCATCAACTTCAGGTCGTAGTATTCTTTAGGGTCTCTAGTTAGTGAGTCCAGTACTTCAACTTTTCCCTCGTCAACTCTAATGATTAGCAGGATCCAGTGGAAACTGCGCACACTTTTGTATAAGCGGGCATGCATAACTCATCAACTACACTTAACATCGAGTAAGCAAAATAGCAAGACAGTAACACTCACTTGAAGTTGTAAGGAAATACTATCTCTGGTTTGGCATTTAGTTCCTTCAAAAACATTAGCAAGTTGGCCTCTGTGTCTTTGGGTTCTTTTTTTAACACTTGTTCATAAATGGTATTTGGGTCAATGAACCCAATGCCATAGACTCCATCTCTTTTCATTTCAGAAATCTTCAATCTGCATAATACCACACAAAAGAATATAGTGAGGATAATTACAGGCAATGAACGAGCTGAGCTAGAGACTTAAATTACAGAAAGAAATCACTTACAGACAATAGCAACTGACGAGAGATTTGTCCAGTGTGTCTTGATTGTATAACTGAAAAAGTTCTGGCAATTCAATCCACACATCTTTTCCATGGTAGTAATGCTCTGGCTTGACTTTCACCATGAGGCTCTCTCGCCCGGCCTTTACTTCTCTCAGGTACCAGTCATGCAATCCACGCATCTGCGTTGGTAGAAGCTCGACCTCCTCAGGCCTGACCAGAGGGTTCCCGTGGATGTATTTCCATGCTAGATCCTTCTCATCAATATTAGTTGGAAGATCCTCGATGCCTAGGAGTTGTTCAACAGTGACACCGGCCTCTCTAGCCATCTGTCTAGCAGCGTCGGTTATTACCGGATTATCGGTGGTACTCACCTTGAGCGGGGGGATCGATTGCACTGCCTGTTCTCCCAGCTGGGGAACAGTTTTCCCGCTTTTATTACTACCTGTTGTAAGGCTCGACTCCTTATATTTTTGTGCATGATATGACTTCTTAATAGAGCGCTCATAGTCTGAATCACTTTTCTCCACAGCCGGTTTAGCAAGATCCACAAAGTGTTGTATGACTTTCTCAGGTATTTTCTCCTTCGGCGGCGGGGGCGGTTTCGGTGCAAAATGAGCCTTCACTTGGGCATCCACGACCCGTTTGTTTTCCTCCTCAGTCATCTCGTAAGCTAACTTCTTTTTGGCAGGAGGCTCGGGTTTCTTGTTTGGTGCTCTCTTCCGCTTGGGTGTCCGCTGACGCTGCAGAGTTTGATATTGCGAACTCGCGCTGGGCTCCATCTCGGGGTGGGCTGGAGTCGGCTGACGCGGCGGATTTGGAGGAGGAGTCAGCTGACACGGCGGACTTGGAGGAGGAGTCGGCTGACGCGGCGAACTTGGAGGAGGAGTCGACTGACGCGGCGGACTTGGAGGTGGAGTCGGCTGACGCGGTGGACTTGGAGGAGGTGTCGGTCCCCTTGGCGTCGAGTTTGGAAAGACGATGCAATCCTTCCTCCATACAATGATACCATGTTTGGCTTCTCCCAGTGTCTGCTCCCCTTGACCTCCAGGAAAGTCGAGCTGTAGTGAGTCATATGCCGACAGAACTTCATCCACCCCGACACGAGCATAGCCAGGTGGAATCCGATTGCCGTGGAAGGCTGCTTTAGGGGGATTTGGTAAAGCATAGCCGTCCGCCACCTTCATGGATATGTTCTTCAGTGGAAGGTGTAGCTCACAACTTGTCGTCTCTTGGATATCATCCACGGGGTAGCGAGCCAGCAGTGCATCATCGGCCGGGACCCCCGTGGAACCCACGCTGCTTTTCGGCATAGATGGGACGGTGCTATCCAATGCTGGATCTGCTTGCTGCTGCCGCTGAGACGCCCTTTCCAGGCTAAGTGTGTCGATCTACTCCTGCTGCCGCATGAAAGCGCGTTCGAACTCCGCGTGCTTTGCTTCTAGCTGTTGAAGCCGGTCTGCATCCTGCTTCTTCTTTCTCGCACGGCTTCTGTAACTGACGTTCCAGTCCGCAAACCCCTCAACCCACGGAACAACGCCTTTGCCTCGTGTTCGTCCTGGGTGTTCAGGATTCCCGAGGGCGCGTGTAAGCTCGTCGTTCTCTCTCTCGGGCTGGAACGCCCCCATTCGAGCCGCTTCTATTGCACCAAGTAAAGCGTCTGAGGCTTCTTTAAGACTTGCCTGCACCATAATCTCCCCTGTCTTTGGGTCCAACTTTCCCCCATGCGCATAAAACCAAGTCATGCACCTGTCGGGCCAACCCAATGTTGCTGGAGTGACCCCTGCAGCAATCATCTTTTTCTCAGATTCATCGCACTTAGGCCGGCCAGTCTTGTAGCCACCTGGCCCCAGAACATGGTGAAACTGTTTCTTCTCAGTATTGATCTTGTTTATCCTCGACCGTTCCTTAGCTGCTTCGATTCCTTGAACTCCACAAATAAGTCCCAGTGATCTTTTGCCTTCTCCAGTGCTCCAGTGAATTCTGGAGTCTGCTTTCCTGCTTCGACGTAGCAGGCCCATAATATTTTCTTGTGGTTGCGGAATTGTGTGGCCATCTTCTGAAGAGCACTCTTCTTGACTTTCTCCCAGTCTGCATCTGTTAAATGCTCTGGTAGGGTGAAATGTGACATGAGCGTTTCCCAAAGCAGATCTTTTGCTCTTTTGTCGACAAAACTAACTTCTCGATCTCCCTTTGGCTTATTCCATTCTTGAACGGAGATCGGGATTTGGTCCCTGACAATAACTCCGCACTGACGAGTAAATTTGTCCGCTTTCTTTTTAGGAGCAAGCAGTTCGCCATTTGGTTTGATCTCATCGATGTTGTACTTTATGCCAGGCGGGCCTCGTACTGCCCTGCTTGTAGAAGATTTGCTCGATCCGGAGGGCTAAAAGAAGAAAGATTCGTTAATATATATATACAAATCAATTAATACATGTAATGATCACCAGAGGCCTTATATATACCTCGCCGGTCTTTGTTAATTGAAGATCATTTCCTTCGCCATCATTGTTTGTGTGCCCTTCGTCTGTTGGTTCTTCCTCAAATATTCCCTCACCGGCGTCGTTCAGATATTGTGAGCCGTCATCTTCAGGTACACCCTCTGGGTTTCGGATCATGTCGAACATGATATGCTCTTAATCATGGTCGTCTCTGCCGCTAGCGTCCATAGCTTAACTAATCCAGACGAAAGATAAAACAATTTAGTATTCAAATTATAATGCATCTCGAATAATATTACTAATACATCTCGAATAATCCAGTTAATGCATCATCGAATATTATCGAATATAATCTCGAATACATCTTGAGTATTATCACTAATACATCTCGAATTTTATCATATAACATCACTAGCTAATACAGCTCGAATATTATCGAATAATCCAGTTGACTCGCGGTTCCTGAGGTGCGGGCGGTGGACACCCAAAGAGAAGGAACCATCACAGGATCATAGCTCGGGTGAGATCCCTGAAGAACCTGCCAGGTATTGGAGAACCTGACGTCCAACGCAACCATGTAGCGACGGACGTGCTCGTCCTCCTCCCTGACACGGCGACGTACCACCTCCTCGGGGGCCGGCTGCCTCCGCACCGATAGTGGCCCACGCGACCGCCACCAAAGAAGCTCCAGGTCAATGACGGGAGCCTGATTCCTCACCAAGCTGCGCGCCCCGGAAGGTAGCACCTCCCAGTGCCAGCCCGGCGGAGCCCAGTCCCGGACATGGCGCTTCTCAAGCAGGTTGTTGCCGCCGAGTCGACGACGAGGATGCGGGCCGGCCATCGTCGACGTCGAGAACAATATCTTATGAAAACAAATTCCTATGCAATAATTATCATTTTATTATGCTACTCATATTTAATAAACTTTTACAACTATAGTAGATGGGCAAATTTGAACAACATTTTATAGCATTGATCCATCTAACATTCATCTAATTAACATTCATCTACACACAAAAATACATAATAAATCCATCTAATTAACATTCATCTAATTAACATTCATCTACACACAAAAATACATAATAAATCCATCTAATTAACATTTCTTTCAAAAAAAGAGAACCTAGGATCTTCTCAAAACACAATTGCCATTCACAAAATTCCATCAAGCATTTCTTCTATCTTAGGACAGTACCCAACATCATTTCTTTCGTTAAAACTTCTTTTATTAATATTCAAACAATTACAAAACCAAATTCTATCAATTCATGACCTCCTTTGGTTTTGCAAAGGAACTATATTCCCCCTAACATTTCTAGTCCAGCAAAAACTATCTCAGCTAGATGCTAGTACCCACACTTCATTTCTCCAAAAATAATCTGTCCACTAGTTCAAAAATTTCAAGTTTCATTCAAATGAAATTGGACCAGATTCAGTTTCCTTGCTCAAAACCCAATCTCTACTACTCCAACAATTTTAAAATTTTGAAAAATGCCTAGCTACTGTTGGCATTGCTATCGAACACTTGCTGTGCACAAATTCAGAAATTGGGCAAAGTTCAGAGATTGCACTGCCGTGCACTTCACTCTTCCTCTCCTTCCTCTCCTTCACAGCTTTGCCTCTGGCTCGTGCGCATCCACGGGATACGGCAGGGGGGCGCGGGGTTGCCGGAGCCGAAAGTAGCGAGCACATCCGTGGCGGCGCGGGCGGCGGAGCGCGACGGGGACAGAGGGAGGGGGAGGCCTGGGCCTTACCGGCGTTGCCGAGGAGAGGGGCGGCGAGGCTCGGAGGAGACCGGCGAGGAGGAGGTCGGAGACGAGGAGCGGTGATGGCGACGAGCGGTGTGGATCGCCGAACAACTTGGGCAGCCTGGCGGCGTGGTGATCGATTTGTCTCCTGGGCGGTGGAAAACGCTAGGTGACAGTTATATAGGATCGACCTTTAGTCCCGGTTGCAGCCACGAACTGGGACTAAAGGTCGGTTGCAGCCACGAACCAGGACTAAAGGACCTTTAGTCCCGGTTCGTGGCTGCAACCGGGACTAAAGGTCTGTTTTCGGGCTGAAATTAAGCGCGGGAGGGGGCCTTTAGTCCCGGTTACAGCCACGGGCCGGGACTAAAGGTCTGTTTTCGGGCCCAAATTAAGCGCGGGAGGGGGCCTTTAGTCCCGGTTGGTGGCTCCAACCGGGACTAAAGGTTTGGTCCTGGCGTGGTGGAAGTTTAGTCCCACCTCGCCAAGCGAGAGGCACTCGCACCAGTTTATAAGCCCCGCTGCGATAGCCGTCTCGAGCTCCTCTCTAAATCAGGCAGTACATGCCTAACGTTTGCCCTGCCCTGTGGGCCCTGCTAGCCCTGCGGGCCTGCATCCTGGCCCATATATAGTTGGGTTTCTAGTCGTATGCAGGCCGTGGTGGCCTAGTAGGCGGGCATTTTTTTTTCCTTTTTGCATATGTTATGTCAACTTTTTAGTCCCGGTTGGCGGATCCAACCGGGACTTAAGGTCTTTTCCAGTTTTTTTTGTTTTTTGCTTTATTTTTTTTCTTTTGTTTCTACTTACACCCAAATATTTAGAGTTTTTGAGTGAATCTTTTTGGTTTAGGTCACAAAAATTATAAACTTTCTGTTAGTGCCAGTAGTTTTCAAATTTGAATAGTTTAAATTTGAATTCTTTGAAATTTGTGTGAATCACTAGTTTGTGAATAACTTTACTTTAAAAATAGATTTTTGAGTGATTCTTTTTCCTGCTGTTTAATATTAGTGTGTTTTATCAGTATGTTCAATTTGGTAATTTTTAGGTTATTTAAATAGGTGTTTTAATCAAAAACAGATTCTGTTTAGCTCTTTTAGTTTTATAGCCCAAAAAAAATTAAATGCATGAAAAATAGCGAATGAAGTCAGAAAGGGTTGAAAATTTATGATGTGGCTTTCAATGGTGCATGTTGAATGCACAAAAGTCTAGAGTTTAAATAAGTTTAAAAAAATGAAATGCCTTTGTAACAGATGAGTTTTCGTCCGAAACCCTGGTACTTCGAAAAAGATTGTTCAGTTTGTACACGAAGTGCATCCAGTTTTTGCCGTAACCCTCTCAACTTTTTAGCACATGCCATGTGGGTGAAATGATGATACCATGCCAAGTTTCAACCTTTTCAGAGTTCATTTGTAGTGCTTTTCAATTTCAGGGTCATTTAGCTCAAAAAAATCAATAAATGCATGAAAAATAGCAAATGAAGTCAGAAAGGGTTGAAAATTGATGATGTGGCTTTGAATGGTGCATATTGAACGCACAAAAAGTCTGGAGTTAAAATAAGTTTAAAAAAATAAAATGCCTTTGTAACAGATGAGTTTTCGTCCGAAACCCTGATACTTCGAAAGAGATTGTCCAGTTTGTACATGAAGTGCATCCAGTTTTTGCCGTAACCCTCTCAACTTTTTAGCACATGCTATGTGGGTGAAATGATGATACCATGCCAAGTTTCAACTTTTTCAGAGTTCATTTGTAGTGCTTTTCAATTTCAGGGTCATTTAGCTCAAAAAAATCAATAAATGCATGAAAAATAGCGTTCCTTCGCGTTTCAAATGCCAAAACACATATATATATATATACCCTAACTATTACAAAGATTCCCTCCGGTTTGTCCGAAGTGGGACTTTCCAGATAAGTCCGGAAACTCACTAGAGAAGAAAGTGATGACGGTGAAGCCGGTCACATCCCAGAGTGGGATATTGGGGTATAAAACTTTTTTCTTCGCGTGTGTCCCTTTGCGCCGTAACCATGGACAATCTTCATCATTTAACAGGATGCTTGGGTCAGTCTTCACTGTGAAGGGAGCAATTTCATGAAACTTTTCATAATCTTCTGACATGTCTGTCTTGTCCTCCACTCCCACGATGTTTCTTTTCCCTGAAAGAACTATGTGGCGCTTTGGCTCATCGTATGATGTATTCGCTTCCTTATCTTTTCTTTTTCTCGGCTTGGTAGACATGTCCTTCACATAGAAAACCTGCGCCACATCATTGGCTAGGACGAATGGTTCGTCTGTGTACCCAAGATTGTTGAGATCCACTGTTGTCATTCCGTACCACGGGTCTTCCTTTACCCCGCCTCCAGTCAGATTGACCCATTTGCACCGAAACAAAGGGACCTTCAAATCACGTCCATAGTCAAGTTCCCATATCTCCTCTATGTAACCATAATATGTGTCCTTTGGCCTATTGGTGTTTGCTGCATCAAAGCGGACAACACTGTTTTGGTTGGTGCTCTTTTTATCTTGGGCAATCGTGTAAAATGTATTCCCATTTATCTCGTACCCTTTGAAAGTCGATATGGTCGAAGATGGTGACTTGGCCAGCAAGTACAGCTCATCTCCAACAGTGTCGTCATGCATTAGACGTGTTTGCAACCAACCGCCGAATGACGCCATGTGTGTACGTTTGATCCAGAGCACAGACTGCTCCGGGTTCTTGGAGCGTACACTATCCAGGTGTTCCTCGATATATGGAGCCACCAAGCTGGAATTTTGTAGAACTGTGTAGTGTGCTTGCGCCCAAGAATGCCCGTCCATACATATTACTGAATCCTTTCCTAGCGTGCCCTTTCCACCCAGTCTGCCCTCATGCCGCGATTCGGGAACACCAATCGGCTTAAGGTCAGGAATAAAGTCAACACAAAACTCAATGACGTCCTCTGTTTCATGGCCCTTGGAGATGCTTCCTTCTGGCCTAGCACGGTTATGAACATATTTCTTTAAGACTCCCATGAACCTCTCAAAGGGGAACATATTGTGTAGAAATACAGGACCCAGAATGGCAATCTCATCGACTAGGTGAACTAGGACGTGCGTCATGATATTGAAGAAGGATGGTGGGAACACCAACTCGAAACTGACAAGACATTGCACCAAATCATTCTGTAACCTTGGTAGGATTTCTGGATCTATTACTTTCTGAGAGATTGCATTGAGGAATGCACATAGCTTCACAATGGCTAATCGAACGTTGTCCGGTAGAAGCCCCCTCAATGCAACCGGAAGCAATTGCGTCATAATCACGTGGCAGTCATGAGACTTTAGGTTCTGGAACTTTTTCTCTGCCATATTTATTATTCCCTTTATATTCGACGAGAAGCCAGACGGGACCTTCATACTGAGCAGGCATTCAAAGAAGATTTCCTTCTTTTCTTTGGTAAGAGCGTAGCTGGCAGGACCTTGATACTGCTTTGGATGCATGCCGTCTTTTCCGTGCATACGTTGCTGGTCCTCCCGTGCCTCCGGTGTATCTTTTGTCTTCCCATACACGCCCAAGAAGCCTAGCAGGTTCACGCAAAGATTCTTCATCACGTGCATCACGTCGATTGCAGAGCGGACCTCTAGGTCTTTCCAATAGGGTAGGTCCCAAAATATAGATTTCTTCTTCCACATGGGTGTGTGTCCGTCAGCGTCATTCGGAACAGATTGTCCGCCAGGACCCTTTCCAAAGATTACTTTTAAATCCTTGACCATATCAAGTATATCATCACCAGTACGGTGGCACGGATTCTTCCGGTGATCTGCCTCACCTTTGAAATGCTTGCCTTTCTTTCTTAAGAGATGCTTGATCGGAAGAAATCGACGATGTCCCAGGTACACATTCTTCTTACATTTATCCAAATATGTACTTTCGGTCTCATCTAAACAGTGTGTGCATGCGTGGTATCCCTTGTTTGTCTGTCCTGAAAGGTTACTAAGAGCAGGCCAATCATTGATGGTTACAAACAGCAATGCTTGTAGGTCAAATTCCTGCTGTTTGTGCTCATCCCACACACGTACACCTTTTATGTCCCATAGCTGTAAAAGTTCTTCAACTAATGGCCTTAGGTACACATCAATGTCGTTGCCGGGTTGCTTGGGGCCTTGGATGAGCACTGGCATCATAATGAACTTCCGCTTCATGCACAACCAAGGAGGAAGGTTATAGATACATAGAGTCACAGGCCAGGTGCTATGATTGCTGCTCTGCTCCCCAAAAGGATTAATGCCATCTGCACTTAAACCAAACCATACGTTCCTTGCGTCATCTGCAATGTCCCGCCACTTTCTCTCGATTTTTCTCCACTGCGACCCGTCAGCGGGTACTCTCAACTTCCCGTCTTTCTTACGGTCTTCTTTGTGCCATCGCATCAACTTGGCATGCTCTTTTTTTGGAACAACGTTTCAACCGTGGTATTATAGGAGCATACCACATCACCTTGGCAGGAATCCTCTTCCTGGGGCGCTCACCCTCAACATCATCACCAGGGTCATCGCGGCTGATCTTATAACGCAATGCACCGCATACCGGGCATGCATTCAGATTCTCGTACTCCTCACCGCGGTAGAGGATGCAGTCATTAGGGCATGCATGTATCTTCTGCACCTCTAATCCTAGAGGGCAGACAGCCTTCTTTGCTTCGTACGTACTGTCGGGCAATTCGTTGTCCTTTGGAAGCATCTTCTTTAACATTTTCAGCAAATTTTCAAATCCCTTGTCAGCTACACCATTCTCTGCCTTCCATTGTAGCAATTCCAGTGTGGTACCCAACTTTTTCTTGTCATCTTCGCAATTTGGGTACAACAATTTTTTGTGATCCTCTAACATGCGCTGCAACTTCAACTTCTCCTTTTCACTTTCGCAGTTTCTCTTTGCATCAACAATGGCCCGACCAAGATCATCAGCGGGCTCATCTGATGCCTCTTCTTCAGCTTCTTCTTCTTCATTCTCTTCCCCCATTGTAGTACCATCGTATTCAGGGAACCCAGCATAGTTGTCATCATCCTCTTCTTGTTCATTCTCTTCCATTAGAACCCCTCTTTCTCCGTGCTTGGTCCAACAGTTATATCCGGACATGAAACCGGACGTAAACAGGTGGACGTGAATGACTTTTGAGCTAGAGTAATTCCTATCATTCTTACAGACACCACATGGACAACACATAAAACCATTCCGCTTGTTTGCATCAGCCGCACGCAGAAAACTATGCACGCCATTAATGAACTGGGGAGAGCATCGGTCATCGTACATCCATTGCCGACTCATCTTCATTACACAACACCGAAAAGACCAAATTAATACAAGTTCATACATAAAGTTCATACACACTTATTCTCATAAAACAACATAAAACTATCTAGCTAAAGCATTTAAATGCAACAACAGATGCGATCAAAATCGCAACTAAGGTAATAATTGATCCAACAGCATAATGATACCAAGCCTCTTTATTAACGGCATAGTTTCTAATCTTTCTAATATTCAAGCGCATTGCATCCATCTTGATCTTGTGATCATCGACGACATCGGCAACATACAACTCCAATTTCATCTTCTCTTCTTCAATTCTTTTCAATTTTTCTTTCAAATACTCGTTTTATTTTTCAACTAAATTTATCTTCTCGACAAGAGGGTCGGTTGCAATTTCCGGTTCACATACCTCCTAGATAAAAATATCTATGTCAAAACTTGATGGGCATAATTGTCATAAACGCGAAATGCAACAAATAGTTATAAAAGAGAATATATATACCACATCCGAATCATAAACCGGACGAGGGCCGACGGGGACGGATATCAAAGTCATGGCACTATGTATAACAAACAATCATACATGTAAGAAAATTATACAATTAACTATCTAAATCATACAAATAAGATTTTTTTTAATAAAAAGGATAAGAACAAGAGGCTCACCAAGGTGGTGCCGGCGACGGGATGGTGCGAGCGATCGACGGTGGTTAGGACGGGGACGGGAAGGCACTAAGTAAACCACACCTACACATATGCAAACTAAGAAGTTAATTTGAGCTCAAATTGCATATAAATCAAATAAACTCCCACATAATTACTCCCAAACTAGAACCCACAAATCACTATAATTATAGAGCATTGCACGAGCTAATCTAGCAATGAGAGATGAAAGGACAAAGTTGCTAACCTTTGTGAACACTTGGATAGATGGGGTGCCTTCAAATCTTGACAAATCTTTGGCAAAAATGGAGGATGAGCTTGAGAGCAAGGGGAAGAACAGAGGAGAGAAAGGGGAAAACAGAGAGAATGGGCTCGGGCTGGACGAAGGGTTTATATAGGGACGTCTTTAGTCCCGGTTGGTTATACAAACCGGGACTAAAGGTCCACCTCTAGTCCTGGTTTGTGATACAAACCGGGACTAAAGGGGCTCGTGGGGACCCAGCCTGCCACCAGCCTGCCACCACCCCTTTAGTCCCGGTTTGTATCATAAACCGGGACTATAGGGTCCACCTTTAGTCCCGGTTTGTATCACAAACCGGGACTATAGGGTCCACCTTTAGTCACGGTTTGTGATACAAACCGGGACTAAAGGGGCTCGTGGGGGCCCCAGCCTGACACCAGCCTGCCACCACCCTTTTAGTCCCGGTTTGTCTAACAAACCTGGACTATAGGGAGAAAATGAACCGGGACTAATGATGCCCGTGCCCCCGACCACTCCTAGCCGTTGGAACCGGGACTAATGGTCACATTAGTACCGGGCCGTAATCAAACCGGGACTAAAGGGGCGGACGAAAGGTCTGTTTTCTACTAGTGGATCCCCAAGCTCTTCCCTGGCCGGCGCCCCCTACCCAGCGTCGAGCTGGCCCCCCTTCCACCGGCGTCCTCCACCCTGCCTCGAGAACCGCCTCTGCTCTGAGCTGTCGTCGTTGGCAGAGAGCTGAGCTCCTTCTCCATTTTTTCAAATTTCCTTTCTATTTTGGTTTGTGATGTATGATGGATGTGCTAGGATGAATGTGTTCATTATTGCCAGGGATTGTGCTAATTGTGGTTAGTAACAAAAAGAAAAGAAAAAAGTTCTAGCTAATTAGGTAGGTTAACCTTTTAGTTTAGGGTTAGGGTGATTTTGTAGGTCAATAGGTTGTATGCTAATTAGCTAGGTTAGCTTTTTAGGTTGTATGATAGTATTAAAAATTGTATCAAAAGTTCATGCTAATTTGGTCGAAGTTCAGGTGTTAGGGGTTTAGGGTTCTGTTGCCTCGACGTCGACATTTAAGGGTTTGGTTCATTTTTGCTGCCACGGCAGCCGTTATGTTTCATACTACTATGACTGACATCACTTTGTTCTTTTGTGCAGGACAGGCATCTAGATTGACACCGGGACCATTTTCTTGCAGGAGAGGCCCCGGTCTTCTTCGCCAATCACGGTTCGAGGGTAAGATGTTTTGCCTCCCTTCCAATCTTTGTACCTAGGGTTTATGTATTTGTAGATCATGTAGCTAGTCACGTTACCTAGGCGTCTCCCATTTGGAAGGGTTACATTTTATAAATATGCAACTCTTAGCATATTTATAACCGTAACTCTTTTGAATTGTCGACGTTATCCATGGACAGCCCGAGGATGTGTAGGCTGACTTTGTTTTCATGCTCTACTTTGATCTGAGACAGAGTTTCAGTAGCGTCTCCCCGTTGTTCTCCGGATAAACATTCTCTCAGCATGTTGCCAAGATGTGTATTTGGAGAACAACGAGGAGGTGCTGCCGAAATTCTGTCTCATATCGGAGTAGAGCAAGAAAACGAAGCCAGCCTACACATCCTCAGGTGGGATTAGGACCTATCCTTACCTATTAGGTAGTTTGAGTGCATGCCTTAAAACCTACATAATTGTAATTAATTGAACTAATACTGGATAAAACGACTTGGTAAATGGAAACAAAGCAGATGGAGGATCGTGAGTGGATGTACAGTGGCCGACCCAATCAGCTGGGTATGACCCTGGAATGGGTTGAAAAGACCAACCAGTTCATGGAATCAGCATTTGTTGGCTACAATTTGGTGCCCATGCAGTGTTTGCGGTAACAAGTCTGAAAAACAAAGGAAGATATGGGTAAGCATCTTTTCAAGAATGGAATTAAGCCAAGCTATTACCGGTGGGTCTTCCATGGCGAGTCCAACGTGCAAGAGAGGACGTGGTGCAACAACCCACAATCCGATATGATACTCAGGTTGAAGTCATGTTAGATGACTTGGCTAATGCACGTGCACCTGAAAATCCAGCCACGGGTAAAGAGGCACGGGTGGAGGAGGAGGAGCAAAGCACGGACAATTTCTATGGAACTTTGGTTGGGGCACAGAAACACCTTCACGAGCATACAGAGGTTACTCAACTGGATGCCATCGCATGCCTATTGGCCATGAAGGGACAGTTTGGCTGGACTAGAAATGCCTTCGATGCAGTTCTGGCGGTTAGTGGCACCCTGTTGCTGGGAGATCACATTTTACCAAAGAACATGTACGAGTCGAACAAAATCCTCAGTGCACTTAAGTTGCCATATGAGTAGATACATGTTTGTCCAAAGGCATGCATCTTATTTAGGAAAGGACATGCATATGTAAATTACTGTCCAAAGTGCGGTTCCTCTAGGTATATCGAGGTCGATGCTAGTGATGGTCAGAAGAGGCAGCTCGCAATCCCCCAAAGGGTCCTTCGGTACCTTACATTCCTACCAAGCATCCAATGGCTCTTTATGTCCAAGGAATCTTCCGAACAGATAAGATGGCCATCAGGAGGGACGAGAAACCATCCTAACAAGATCAGACATCCGTCGGATGTTGAAGCATGGAAGAAGTTCGTTGAAATTCACCCACGTAGAGCTAGCAACCCGGACAGTGTAGCAATTGCGACAACAACCGATGTGTTCAATCCATTTGATTTCACTGACGCCACATAGACTGTTGGCCTGTGTATGTTATTCCCATGAATCTCCCCCCGGCATCTGCATGAAATGACAGAACATGTTTCTGTCGCTGATAATTCCAGGGCCTGAATACCTGGGGAAGAAAATGAATGTGTACATGGAGCCGCTTGTGGATGACTTGCTCGTCGCCTGGGACAAAGGGGTACGAACATGCAATGCCCTAACAAAGGAGCACTTCGATATGTATGTTTGGTACCACACATCCCTGCATGACCTACCGGCACGTGCGATATTCTGTAGCTGGTGTGTGCAGTGTGTATGCAGACTCTAACTTTCGTTTGGCAGAGGAAAGGTGGCAAGTATACCTGCTTTGACCAGCATCGCCACTTCCTTCCTCTTAATCATCCATTCAGACGAGACAAAAAGTACTTCCAAAAAGGTGTTGCTATCGATGCTCTACCACCACCTGTGATGACCGGTGCCAAGATCAAGGCTGAGTTAGATGGTCTCGAGCCAAATGCCAATGGGACAGGTTTTGCGGGATATGGAGAGACATACAACTGGACTCACATTACATGCCTGTGGAAGCTCCCTTACTTCTTGGATCTCCTCCTTCCACATAACATTGATCTAATGCACACTGAAAAGAATATCGCCGAGGCCCTTTTTGGCACAATCTTCGACACTGAAAAGACTAAGGACAACCTCCACGTTGTCCAGAAAGGCTTCAAGCCGTTCGTCGTCGCTCTCCAAGATGTGCATCGAGATGTAGCCCTCCACGTCGCTGAAGGGGAGAGCCGGTCGGACGTTGCGGCGCAGCACCCGCAAATTCCAGCCAAGATTCAGAAGAACCTGCAGCAAAATAGACAAGGTGCACCTCGCCAGCACCGCCCTTACTTCCACCTTAGAAATCGCCGAAGACAACACCAATGCTGGCCAAAAGCTGACGCTGTCACGCCAGTGAGCTCCTGTACAGGCTGCTCTCACTAGCCTCCCGGCGGCACCGGAGCACAAACTGCCACAACGGGGACGAAGTCCGAGAACCAAAATCCCAAAGTGATGATACCGCCGCAGTCCCACCAACATTGCCAAGGGTACCAAACTCAATCGATCTGGAAGACCAGTGAGACCAACTACCCACAGGCTCCTCCTCGCTTCCCACGACGGCGCCGCCACCACCGAAACACCGCCGCTGGAACTACTATTCCTAACGCTATCTACAAAGCCGGAGCAGAGATCCGGGGTCCCCCCCCTCCCGTCACCCGTGCGGCGGACGGAGGGAGAGAAGACCCACGCCCTCACCGGCTGCGAAAGGGGGAAATGAAATCACCGCCCTTGTTGCCTTTTATGAGAGAGGAGAAAGGAAAGCAGAACGGGCTTCCTACTGAAGTCTCAGCGCACCCTAAGAAGCACTGCGAAGTGTTGGGGAACGTTGCAAGGAAAACA